>LZPO01075875.1:600957-615071 GCA_001675575.1 Neotoma lepida
GAGATCCGCCTGCCTTTGCCTCCTGAATGCTGGGATTAAAGGCATGCGCCACCACCGCCCGGCTCCTGGAGGACTCTTATTAGGACAGTCATTATGTACCTGCCTAAATTGTCATTTTTATTTTCATCATTATTACTTTGAAACAGTTTTTAGATGTTTGTTTTGCCTGTANGAATATATATATGTGCACCACGTGTGGGCCCAGTGCCTGTGGGGGTAGGAAGAAGTCATCAGGTCCCCTGGAACTGGAGTTAAGGATGATTGTGAGCCACCATATGGGTGCTGGGTAACAAACCTGAGTCCTCTGCAAGAGCAGCAAGTACTCTGACCCTCCGAACCATCTCCAGCCCCACAATCATTACTTTCAAACCTTTCTACACTGTGGGGTGCTTGAAAGAGGCTCTGTGCTTGGACCTCAGGAGCTCATGATGTCACTCCGTGTTTTTCTCAGTTCCTTCCATGGCTTCCAGTTTCCTTGTGTTTTCTTCCCTTCATTCCCCTGCATTTCGTTTAAGAGTTGGTTTTCCTCTCAAGTCATTGAAACTCATTCATAGTCTGCAACAACACAGGCTTTTCAGCTTAGCTNTGAACCCCTTCTTCCAGCTGCCTGCCAGAAGACCGTGGAGAAAAGACTAATGGTTTTTCATCCAAACAGACTAGTCTCTTTTCACCCAAGCCTTCATTTTCTCCTGTGTTTGTAAGTGTTTTGTTTGTGTGCTGGAGAGAGAACTTGGACCTCTCATGTGCTGGACAAATGCTCCACCACTAAGCTGCCTCAGCGCTGTGCTTGTGAGTAACATGTAACGTCTTTCACCTCTCACCTTGCTAGTTTCCAGTTCATCCTTCATCTCCTGCTGTTGACCTTCCTGTAGTTTCTAACTAACTTCTTTACACCTGTAACTTAATTTCATTACTCTAAAGTGAAACTAGATTGTTACNCACCTAACATTAGCAGTGTCTTTTTACACAGAGAACATTCCACTCCTAATTTTAATCTCTGCCTGTCCGTTGGACTCTATAGTGTGCTTTGCTTTCATTCTGCCAAAGTTTATGGTGTTCTGTTTTCCTCATAAATTTGTGTTTGGATCAGCTTGTGATTACAGAAACAACTACTTGAAATAACTTGTAAGAAGAAAAATCTTGTTTTGGCCCATAGTTTTAGAAGTTTCCGCCTGAGGGAGTGGCCTCTTGTGCTCAGCCTTGTGTTGAGGTGATAGCTATGTCATGGTGGGGCATCTGGGAGGTGATATTACAGTGAGGAGGTCTTATAGACTCNGGGACACATCACTGTAACCCAAACCTCCCGCTGGTCCCCACCTCTCAAACTTCGAACTGCCACCTCTTGGTGCCANCACATGGCCAGATCCAAACTAACAGAATTATTAGTGTCTTATGGGTTACTGGGGGGTGTTGCCTTTATCATTTTCGCCTCCCTAAGTCTTGGTGTTGTAAGTAGTTTGTTAAATGAAATCAAGTGTGTACCTGTTGAGGATCTAACAAAATTCTTAGTTTTCATGAAAATTATACACTTAAGACTAGCATTGAACATGTAAATTGGACTTATTTTATTTATTTTTCTAATTTTATTTTGATTATTGGCACCTAATTTCAGTTTTGAATCTGTTTAATTAGGAGAACCACAGAAGTTTACATTAAAATTCAAGAGGGCTGAAGACTACCCCATTGATCTCTACTACCTTATGGATCTTTCCTACTCTATGAAAGATGATCTGGAGAATGTGAAGAGTCTTGGGACAGATCTGATGTATGAAATGAGGAGGATTACTTCAGACTTCCGCATTGGTAGGAATGTTTGGAACATACTTCGTGTGTGTGTGTGTGTGTGTGTGTGTGTATGTGTGTGCGCGCGCACGTGCGTGCATGCAGGCGTGCAGGCTTCTGCACGTGTGCAGAACAGGATGGATGTTGAGTGTCTTGCTTTATCACTTTCTGTCTCATTTCCATGAGACATGGTTTATCACGGAACCTAGGTTGGTGGCCTGTAATCTTCCTATCTCTTCCTGCAGCAGTGCTGGGATACAGGTGTGTGTGACCACACCTGGCCTTTTACCTAGGTGCTAGGATCTGAACTCATCCTCATGCTTGTTCAGGTTGCAGTCTTTGCAGCCTCCATCCTGGGCTTTAGAAAAAGATGTATGTTTAGAGTTGGTGAAGTGGCTTAGTGGGTAAAGATCCCTGCCTCTGAGCCTGATGACTGAGTTCAGTCTCTGAAACTAACTCCTGCAAGTTGCCCTCTAACCTCCAGATGTGCATTGTGGTCTTTGTGTGTGCGCCCTCCCCTTAAATAAATGAGCATCAACTTAAAAGTGTTGTGAGTGCACCCTCCCCTTAAATAAATAAACATCAATTTAAAAGTGTTGTGAGTTTGTTGGTCTCTGCCCATTCACCTATCNAGTGCATTCTTTTCTTTAGGCTTTGGCTCATTTGTGGAGAAAACTGTAATGCCGTATATTAGTACAACCCCAGCAAAGCTCAGAAACCCTTGCACGAGTGAACAAAACTGCACCAGCCCATTTAGCTACAAAAATGTGCTCAGTCTTACTGACAGAGGAGAATATTTCAATGAACTTGTTGGTCAACAGCGCATATCTGGAAACTTGGACTCTCCCGAAGGTGGTTTTGATGCAATCATGCAGGTTGCAGTTTGTGGAGTAAGTGGTTTCTACAGGGGACTGTTTGCATTATCTGCCGGGATTTATTCTAAAAGAATAAAATGACCTTAAGCTGCTATGTCATCCGATCGCCCTGGGGGAATACTGATGTCANTCTTGTAAGTTCCCACCTACTGCTGCTGCTTTCTCAGCGGCCCCCCCCTAATCTCTGCATCTCTGTTTGTGCCAGGGAGGGAGTTCATGCCTCAGGAGCTTTAAAGGCCAGTATTTTATTCATTCAAAACTGGAGCATAGACTTGAGCTGATTTGGGTTTTTGGAAGAGGCTGAGGTGTNCTAACTTGGTGGCTCGATACTGGAGATGTCACTGATGTTGCCTGGGGTGGCACTATGCCGTGTGTGNCTCACACCATGTTCCTCAGGTCAATTTTGTGCTCTGCTTTTGCCTTTGAGACATGTCTTCTTCTTCTGTCTTAATAATAAAAGAAAAGAACTTTCAAAGGCCTGATTGAGCTATATGACAATTTATGCTTGTAATAAAAGTAGAAATGAAATGTTTGTGGTTTAATTGTAAGGTTTTCAGGGATAGTAAGCCTAGTTCTGTTGGACTAGGGACCACTATTTATGATCCATGGGTATTTTTTGATTTATTTGTTTTTCTATTTTGAGACATGGTCTTGCTGTGTAGCCCAGGCCACCCTTGAACTTGTAGAGATGTTTTTATCTCTACTGCCTGAGTACTGGGATTACAGGTATGCTCTACCACCCTAGACCTTCAGTGATCTTTTAATGAGAACAGAGACTGAGAGTAGAAAGCATTGTTAGGTCAAGAAAGCTAGTCCGGAGTACATTACTGTAGTAAAGGGGAAAGAGTGGGTATCCCAGACAGTAAGTAAAGCACTGTGGTAGTGTGGAGGTGGTATTTTTCTGTCCTTCCTGCTCCCGGGCAGTGACTTGGTGTCAGTGGAGCTGTGTCTTCTGGAAAGGATAAGGACAGCTCATAGGACAGTGATAAGGTACCATTGCAGTGATCTGTATGAAGCGCACATAGACACTCAGCACATAACTGACCACTGTTTTTACTTTTGACTTGCCTGTGGAATGCTTATAATTAAAAAACAACAACAACAACCCCCCCCAAAAAAAAACAAACTATGTCAGATATCTACTCTTTAAAAAGCTTTGTTTCTGGTATGGAGAACTTTTCTGGGCTGCCTCTGCTTTAACTAACTGTATGAAACTAATCATATACCCACCCCATTCCCACCTCCCATCTGTGGCTGTCTTTCTGCAGTTGTCATACTTTAGGGACAAAGGAGCAGGTAACTTGCTTTTGGAAGATAATCAGAATCAAGAAACTTAATTTTGGCTCAGTAGTCGTGGTGGTGCACGCCTTTAATCCCAGCACTCAGGAGGCAGAGGCAGGTGTATCTCTGAGTTAGAGGCCAGCAGAACGGCCAGGGCTACACAGAGAACCCTGTCTCAAACAAACAACAACAACAAAAATAAATAAAAGATGAAAAATAAAGAAACTTAATTTCTACCTTCAAAGAATTTATAAACGTATTGAGTCAGTTTAAATTTAGGAAAAAAATGTAATTTTCCCATAATAGAAGAGGATTTTCATATTACTTAAATTATTTGTTGAATAAGCTAATGAAATTACACGAATGATTTCATGAGCTAGAATAAAGAGATTTATAGCAGGTCAAGTTCTTTGACAGATTTGCCTACAGTAGGAAAAGGAAGCTAGGCATAGTTGCATAAGTCTATAACCCCAGCATTTGGAAGTTAGGGGCAGGGAGGTCGAAAGTTCAAGGCCATCCTCAGCTAAGTAATAAGTTTGGGGCTAGCATGGGTTACACAAAANCATGTTTCAGTAAAGTAAAACCTAGTGTGGAGGAGAGGGCCGGTAAAGGAAGCATATGGTATAGTAGGCAGCAGGAGTGCACAGCAGGGTGGGTGGAGACAGGACCCTGCAGGTGTAGACTCTTGATGTATTCATCACCAAAGGCAGGCTCTGAACTGAGATGTAATAATGGATGGCCAGCAAGAGGCAGCTATAAAGTGCTGGAGGTGGATCGTGTAGGCTCTGCTCTGATCAGCAACATTAGCATTGGATGAGAAGACAGTGATACAGAATTAGGTTACAAGTGCAGTTGCAGCTGCAAGGATTTATGTTGAGTTACTATGAGCAGTATCTACAGTTGACCTCTTCTTATTTTAGTCACTGATTGGCTGGAGGAATGTGACACGACTGCTGGTGTTTTCCACGGATGCCGGATTTCACTTTGCTGGAGATGGGAAACTTGGTGGTATTGTTTTACCAAACGATGGACAGTGTCACCTGGAAAATAATGTATATACAATGAGCCATTACTATGTAAGTACTTAAGCCCTCACCTAGTGAGTGGGTTCTGGTGGATTTTAGTGTGTAATACTGAGCGTGTGGGACAATAGTTTTGCAGCTTTCTTATTTTGGCAAGTGTGGGCCCTGCTGACTGCCGAAGAGCTGCATTGCTGTTTGTGAAACTCTGGCATTGTNCTGTTTTGTCTGGGTGGCAGACAAAGTGGTTCCTCACTTGGATACATCACTTGTCAAGTTCCTGGTCATGTTTCTAAATGCACATTTTAACTAGGCTTACCCTCTATATCTTATGTATGTCACTTAAAATATGCCCTCTGGCTCTTACTGGAAGTAAATATAGACAAATCACCTATGGTCTAGGAGAAATCCAATATTGGTGAATCTTGGTCTTAAGTACTAGATAACAGGAGCCTGTAGTTCTGATTCGTTAATTTCAATGTCCTCATATTTAATGTACATAGATTGTCTCACATTTTAAACCTCTTAAAATGGGTCTGGAGAGATGGCTCAGCAGTTAAGAGCACTGGCCGCTCTTCCAGAGGACCCAGGTTCAATTCCCAGCACCTACATGGTAGCTCACACTTGTCTGTAACTTCAGTTCCAGGCTCTGACACCCCCACACAGACATACATGCAGGCAAAACACCAGTGAACATAAAAATAAATTAATATAAAATCTTTTAAAACATGGAAGTCCTCAAACATGCATAAAAGAGAGAAACTTAAATATACATATGACCCAGCTCAGCAATTATTTGATGTTTGATATTCTAACTTGAAAGTAGTTTTATGTGAGTGATTTGNTTATGAATGCATATCAACTCAAATATTGTAATCTTAGCAGTTGGGAGTCCAGCCTGAGCTACAGAGTGAGACCCAAACAAAACCTGCCATTCATTATACAGTGTATTTATATACTAAATTATGTTACTTGATTCCTTAGGATTATCCCTCAATTGCTCACCTTGTCCAGAAACTAAGTGAAAATAACATTCAGACAATTTTTGCGGTTACTGAAGAGTTTCAGCCTGTTTACAAGGTAAAAAGAATGAAAGTTCTAGATCTTCCCTATTGTTTAGTTATTAGTAGCAGAATTACGTCTTTGAAATGTAGGAAAATGCTACCAGGTAGCCAGACTAAATTTGACAAACATTGTTTATGGTGATATTGTGTCCCCCAATATATATAGTGTACCCTAATAAACTTATCTGNGTGTCAAAGAACAGAACAGCCACTAGATTAGACATAGAGGCCAGAAAGTTGTGGCACGCACGCCTTTAATCCTAACACTTGAGATCTCATGTCTTTGCTTGGGAAGAACACACGCTTTTAATCCCAGGAAGTGATNGCAGGAAGCAGAAAGGTATATAAGGTGTGAGGACCAGGAGCAGCTTTGAGCTTTTTTAGCAGCAGTTCAGCTGAGATTCATTCGGGTGAGGACTCAGAAGTCTGCAGTCTGAGGAAACAATCAGCTGAGGAGTCGGTGAGGTGAGGTTGGCTGTGGCTTGTTCTGTCTCTCTGATCTTTCAGTGTTCGCCCCAATATATGGCTCTGAGGTTTTTATTAATAAGACCATATGAGATTCTCATTACAGTTGTTTATGTTCATTTTAATCTCATATTAGGNTTGTTAATCTTTTTTAGATTTGACTTTGAAAGATGCTTAGGAAATGAGACCTGAGGTATCAAAGTAATTGTTACTTTTCAGTGGATTCTAATTGGTTGAATAAATAATATTTGTTTTACATGTTTAATTGCAGGAACTGAAGAATTTGATTCCTAAGTCAGCAGTGGGCACACTGTCTGGAAACTCCAGTAACGTGATCCAGCTGATCATTGATGCCTACAATGTGAGTGCGCGCACTTTAAACGCTGTCAGCTTCATACCCTGCCTCAGTAACACACCCTTCATACACACTTCAGCAAACTGAAGGGGCAGTGCAGAACGTGAATTTAAATTCCATGCCTGGAGGAAAAGACTTGATAGCGTCTTAGTTTATGAAAGCATAATTTAAGCGAAGCAATGATACTAGGTAAAGGCTATGAGTCATTTCCAAGTTCTTGTTTAGGCCTTATATCTCCTAGTTGGAACAAGAGTAAAACACAACTGACATTCTGATGTACACAGCTGCTCTTTCTCTTCCCCAAAGTCACCTTTAGAGTCACTTTTTTTCCCCCCTGAGACAGGGTCTTTGTGTGTAGCCCTGGCTGACTTGGAACTCACTATGTAGACCAAACTGGCTTTGAATTCACAGAGATCCACCTGCTTCTGCCTCCCAAGTGCTGNGATGAAAGACGTGTACTACTGTGCCTGGCTAGATTCTCCTTTTTTGATGAATGATGCCTGACTAAGGATTTTTGCTACTTTTTTAAAAGACAAACTCAAAGGACATGCTTTTCTTTTTTCAATAGTAGTCACACACTCTTGTATGTATGTACATACACAGGCATGCCATTTGGGGACTCAAANTAGCAGAATTCTCTCCATTCAGGAGCTTAAGTCAGAATGCCTGTGATGATTCCCAGTAAGTACCAGCCAGTGATCATTTAAAATGACCCANAGGCACCTGCAGTTTCGTGGTGACTATTATACACTATATACACCCATTTCCAAGATTTCCAGTCTTTGGTAGGTTAAATTTAGATTAAAAATATTTTTGACCTTGAGAGAGACAGAAATAGTGACACACACAGAGAGAGAGAGAGAGAGAGAGAGAGAGAGAGAGAGAGAGAGAGTGTGTGTGTGTAGGTCACAGGACAACTTGTGTGAGTTAGTTCTCTGCTACCGTGTGGATTTGGGATCAAACTCAGGTCACAAGCTTGGTGGCAAGCTCCTTTTACTCTCTGATCCATCTTGCCAGCCCTCGAATTTTTTTGAGACAGTGTCATGTGGCCCAGGCTGCTTTGACTTCTCAGAGTAGCCCAGGATTTGAACTGATGATGTTCTGCCCCCACCTCCCAGGTGTGTTCCATCATGCCCGGCTTTCGTGCTTAGGGTCCCAAGACATTTTGGAAAAACTTTGACTCAGAGGGGTTTGGCAAAGACAGGAAAATTCTAGTTGTTTCACATCCTCCCATTCCAGCCTTTGTCTGTCTTGACAGCTTGTTTTCCTCACTGCTCACTGTCCTGAGATGTCTGCTCTTGTAAAGAAGCACTGGCTGCACTCGGTCTTGTCGGCTGTGTCCACATTTATCTTTGTCAGTGCTGAGAACCAAGCCCAGGACCTCATGGCTGCTGGGCATTGATGACCATGGAGCTAAGCTCCAATTCTTCAGGCTCTAGGAGCTGTTTAGGAGGTGATAAGATAAGAGTGGTCCCCAGTAAACTTGTGTGTTCTGTTGCTCTGGTCTCTAGTTAGCTGGAAGCAGGTAGGCCAGAGGAAAACTGTGGACAGCTGTGTGACACTAGAGACAGCAAGCATTTGTTCTGTGTTCTTAGGATTCCTCATAATCATGCCATTTGCTCTGAGATCATTCGAATTTGAGCTGAATAATAAAAAGAAACACTTTTACATTGTATACATTATTTTGGAGACTGGACCCTTTTTAGAGTCAGTTACTTTAGATTTTCTAGCACCCTGTTGGATTGAATTGTATCGGAATGATAATATTTTCATAACATTTCATTTCATCCATTGTTTTTTTGGTGTATGTTCAAGTCATATTTTATTTTACTTCCCTGTTCATAGTTAGTCTTTCTTTTAGTCCCTTTCTTCAGAAGTCATTCTGGAAAATAGCAAATTGCCAGAAGGAGTGACAGTAAATTACAAATCCTACTGCAAGAATGGGGTGAATGGGACAGGAGAAAATGGACGAAAGTGTTCCAACATTTCCATTGGAGATGAGGTATGTTGTATAAGCATTTTCTGTGAAAAAGAAAAGGCATGTGTAAAAAATTTAATTTTGGGGCTGGAGAGATGGCTCAGTGGTTAAGAGCATTGGTTGTTCTTGCAGAAGACTGGGATTTTATTCCCAGCATCCATATGGTCATGGTGGCTCACAGCCACCTGTAACTTCAGTTCCAGGGGATCTAATGCCCTCTTGACTTCCATGGGTACTGTATGCACGTGGTGCCAGATATGCATGCAGACAAAACACCATACATATAAATCTTAAAAAGTTAAAAATTTAATTTTGTATATGAGAAAAGTTAAATGGATAGATTTTGAAATTTTTTTTATATTCATTGTTAAGTTTGTTAATCTAATTTTTTTCCCTTTAAGGTTCAATTTGAAATAAGTATAACTGCAAATAAATGTCCAAATAAGGAGTCTGAAACCATTAAAATTAAGCCTCTGGGCTTCACTGAAGAAGTAGAGGTTGTTCTTCAGTTCATCTGCAAGTGCAATTGCCAAAGCCATGGCATCCCAGCAAGTCCCAAGTGCCATGAGGGAAACGGGACATTTGAGTGTGGAGCCTGCAGGTGAGTGCGGCGTTGCTGCAGCAGGACAGACAGACACATGGGCAGCTTTACTGGGGAAGCCTGTAGAAAATAAAATCATAAACCTTTGTTCCAATGATTTGCTCACAGACTCTAAGCATCTCTCTGTTCTCCACAGTGAAGCTTTAGCTAGGTAAGCAGTGTGTCCACAGTTTCTCAGGGCAGCCTTTGACTCTGCTCTTCCTGGTGGCATCCCCAGTTCTCTGCAACAAAACACATCTGAAAAAAAAAAAAGACAGAAACATGTTTTGTAGAAACTGTCACGCTGGTAGGGATGCCTTTGTTTTTAAATTTTGTTTTACTTTGAGAAAGGGTCTTGCTTTGTAGCCTAGGATGACCCCAGGTTTATGATTCCACTGCCTCAGTACTTGGGTTATAGGCAGAAGCCACTACTCCAGTGTTAACTGACAGTTTTGTCTATGAATTAGTTAGCAAGAAAAAGCAGTGTTTATCTTGTATTGCATTAATTTTATATTGCTGGGATAAAGAGAAAACAGTACTTAAAGTTTACATTTATTTATTTATTTGTGTGTACGTGTGTGTGTGTGTGTGTGTGTGTGTACATGTATGTGTGTGTATACCCTTGTGTCATGGCAGGCTTGTGGAGGTGAGGACAGTTTCGGGAGTTGGTTGTCTGTCTGCCATGTGAATCCCAGGGATTGAACTCAGGTTGTCAGGTTTGGTGGCGAGTACCTTTACNCCCTGAGCCCTCTCACTAGCCCCCTTGGCTACTTTTTAAATTAAAAATTAAACTGTGTTCATAATACAATGTTTTCTTTAAAATAATAGAACTTTTAAATCTAAATGTCAGTCCCACATCACTGTGGTTTTGATTATTGGCCCAAAGAAAAATGAATAGCTGTGTTTACCAAAATTTTTAATTTTTTTTTTCTCCCCCCTAAGATAAGATAGGTGTAACAGCCCGGACTGTCTTGGAACTTGCTTTGTAGATCAGGCTGGCCTTGAACTCACAGAGATCCGCCTGCTTCTGCTCCCCCCTCTCCCCCAAGTGCTGGGATTAAAGGTGTGTACAACTATAGCCTGGCTACCATCAATTTTTAATTACCCATTAAGTAGTAATGTAAATATTCTATTTTTTTCTGTGTTGTATATTTCTGTTTTGAGTCATTAAGGTCTCTTTTTAGGCTGGGCATAGTGATGTACACCTTTAATCCCAGCACTCGGGAGGCAGAGGCAGGCGGATCTCTTGGGTTCAAAGCTAGCTGGTCTACAGAGAATCTTACTTTCCTGAAAAATGAGTTTGTTTTACTTTTCCATATATTTTGTTTGCTTGTTTGTTGCTAGAGTGTTTTCATTTTGGTCAGAATGGTTCCTTGCTGAAGATGAATTTCCCCAACGACCCTGTGTGTTCCATAAGAACTTAACTTGCTGCTGCGTGTATGTGGGTGTATGTGTATGCATGTGTGTGTGTGTATGTTTGTGTATGTGTGTGTAAACACTGCACTTCTCTCGTGTGTGTGTATGAGGTGGCCATCTTTACTGGATCCTTTGCTAGTGTGAGGAGATTGTTACATTTTTTTTTGTTTCATGTGACTGTTTGGATCTTTCCACAGGTGCAATGAGGGGCGTGTTGGGAGGCACTGTGAATGTAGCACAGATGAAGTGAACAGTGAAGACATGGACGCTTACTGCAGGAAAGAGAACAGCTCAGAAATCTGCAGTAACAATGGAGAATGTGTCTGCGGACAGTGTGTGTGTAGGAAGAGAGATAATACAAATGAAATTTACTCTGGCAAATTCTGCGAGTGTGATAACTTCAACTGCGATAGATCCAATGGCTTAATTTGTGGAGGTGAGTAAGCACCAGCNGTAGCTACACAGTGCAGGTCCTCTGTGAGGTCAGATATCTCAAGAGTCACTGGGTGAACACACAGAAAGGGGCAGCAGTTAGGGCAGGCTTTCCATTAGATTTGCTATCTCTATGTTGTGACTTGTTTTTAACTTGTGACATGTGAATAATTGCGATGGCNCATTTTATCATAATTTTGAAAAATGATGTTTCCGTTGCAGGGAATGGTGTTTGCAGGTGTCGTGTGTGTGAATGCTATCCCAATTACACTGGCAGTGCCTGTGACTGTTCTTTGGACACTGCTCCATGTGTAGCATCAAATGGTCAGATCTGCAACGGCCGGGGCGTCTGTGAGTGTGGAGCCTGTAAGTGCACAGACCCCAAGTTTCAAGGGCCAACCTGTGAGACGTGTCAGACCTGCCTTGGTGTCTGTGCAGAGCATAAGTAAGTACTGCCTAACTGCTTCCCGTAGTTAGGCTCATTTTGCTGCCCCCAGTATCTGTTGTTACACCGCTAGAGCCAGAGGAGAGTGCCAATACATTACACTTCAAGGAGAGCCCATCTTTTTATGTCCTAAAAGTTCTTAGTAGTGAGTGTGGATTGTGTAACACTCAAGTGTCATGAGAGTTGTGCTGGCTTTTTGTTTTTGTTTTTAATCTGAAATNACCATATGATGAGTCTGTGATGTTACCTTATGTGATTGGCACTACTATTGCTCGTTTTTAAGCTTTAGTGGTGGGGATGGAGCTCTGAGCTCTACCACAGAGGCATACTCTGGTCTAGTTGCTACCTTTGCCTCAGGAGAATGGAAAATCTTTTTTTTTATTATTATTATTATTAAAACATTCGATGTACAACTGCAGGAGAGATAATATACAGATAGTTTGAACATAAATAGAGGTACAAAGAGAATGGAAAGTTTTACACCAATAATACATCGCTTAAGTTACTGTGATTTTATGTTACATATTTAATGTGTGACATAGGTCTAGTTTTATTACATACACTTTAATTTTGTGCTGTGGANATGTGTATACATGCATGTGTATGTGTGTGCATGGAGGGCAGACAACCTTGGGTTGTTGTGTCTCAGGAGCCTTCTACTTTTGTTTACCACGCGTTTTTCATTTACCTGGAACTTTGTCGAGTAGGCTGGGACAGGAGTCCACCTGGCTCTTCTTCCCCCACTGGAATTACAAACGTGCCCTCGTGCCTGGCGTTTTATGTGGCTTCTAGTGATCTGAACTCGGCCTCATGCTTGTGAGGCAGACAGACACCTTACTAACTGAGCCATCTTCCCAGCCCCACCTTTATTTCCTTATTGTGATTTAATTATCATTTTGGAGACTAGCCTTTTTTTAAACCTATTAATGGGAAATTTATTGTAAGAGAAATCTAAGTTTTAGCATTGACTTGGAAAATGTATTCAGTTTACTTATAATTGTTATAAAGCTGAACTGATAGTTTGTTCACTGAAACATGTTGAATTGTGTTAACATTTTTTATAAAATTTACACACAGTTTTGAATGAGAGACCTTGCTATTGAGCATGGGCTGTCCTTGAACTTGAGATCCTTCTGCCTCAGCTCCCCGTGCTGAACTGCTAGGACCCTATGCTTGACCACCACCAAGGGCTCAGAGTAGATTTTTACATATGTCCCCCAGGTCTGCAGTGTGCTAGTTGATGGTCTTGGTGATACCTGTTACAGGTTTGTCATGGACATGTTGGTGTCTTTATGAAAAAGATCCACTATGCAGGCCTCCCTGGCATCTGCACAACACCTATAGTTGGTCTGTAGCCAGTAGGAAGTAAGGTTTGTGAGTCAGATGTTGGGTGAAACCTTGATAAGGCCTGGTGTTACCAGGCCCCATAGGCACTGGCCTTTACTGAAGTTCCTTATCCTCAGTGGAGGGCGCAAGCTTGCAGGCAGCCTCTGTAGCCAGAGGCTTCTTGGGTGCTTTGCCACCAGTGCACTTGGTCCAGGATGGGTCTGGAGAATACCTTCTCTGCCCCTTACTTTTTGACAGCAGCTTTGCCAGCCAGGGTGGTGCTGGCCTTAGTGGCAGTGCTTGGCTGAGGCTGCTGGAAACAGGGCTCTCTTGTGGAACGCAGTGCCTCTGTTCCCTCTGAGNTTATGCTGCCCTCAAATCATTAGTTTAGCCTATGAAGCACTCTAAACACAACTCATCTTAGTACATGCTAAGTGTACCGATTTCTGTCTTAGAGAATGTGTTCAGTGCAGAGCCTTCAATAAAGGAGAAAAGAAAGACACGTGTGCACAGGAGTGCTCCCACTTCAACCTCACGAAGGTGGAAAGCAGAGACAAGTTGCCCCAGCCGGTGCAGGTCTATCCTGTGACCCACTGCAAGGAGAAGGACNTTGATGACTGCTGGTTCTATTTCACCTACTCAGTGAATGGCAACAATGAAGCCATCGTGCATGTTGTGGAGACTCCAGGTAGAAGTTGGGAGATGCCTTGCATCTGTGCTGGCTTATTGCCAGTCTCTGACATCAGAAACAGCCTGGGTTCTTACTATTTAAGCTTATGGTGGGAAGTTTTTCTCTCAAAGCTTAAAGTAGAATTGAGCTAATTGTTTAACAACTAAGGAGGAGAGAGATCAAGTTTGAAGTTTCCTGAGTGGCACATTTAACATTAAATGCAGTAGTCTGCCCACAGACACAACAATGTTCATGACACTTAAATCTGAGTTTGATTCAGCTTTCGGTATTGGGAGAGGTTTTCTTAAAGATGTTACTAATGTTGAATTTGTTCAGCTTCCCTAAAATTAAGCACATTTTACCATTTTTTCTAGTGGCCTTTGTAGATTCTTTGGCATTCTTTGTTATTTATGCATAGTTTTTTTT
>LZPO01075875.1:620868-637230 GCA_001675575.1 Neotoma lepida
AGTGCTGGGATTAAAGGCGTGCGCCACCACCGCCTGGCTTCCCTTATAATTCTTAAGCACTAAATATTAGATTATGTTAAGTGCATTAACTTAAAAACAATTAAATGGAAGTTTTAAAGCCTTAGTATATTTGAAAACACAGCATTTCTAGTATCACACCCAGATGGAAGCAGTGGGTTTCCAAGAAGGCAGCCTCTTCCTTGAAGGGGGAGTGCTGTGAGTATGTGAAGGGCTACACTTGCCCCGACCAGCCCGAGAGCTGAGGATTTGAGATTCTGAGTTTTGTTGTCAGTGTAAGGGGGTGTTTGTTTGAGGGATCTTGTATTACTTACTTTTTGTTGCTCTAATAAGATACACTGACATGAGNAACTCAATGGAGAAAAGCTTTANTCTGGCTCACAATTAGAGTGTACAGTCTGTCACAGTAGAGAAGTCACAGCAGATGGAGCTTGGGGCAGCTGGTCAGATTGTATCTGAGTCACAAAGCAGAGTGACAAATGCTGGGGCTCAGCCCACTCTCTACTTTCATACAGTATTCAAGCTCAGGAAATGATTCTTCCTACAGTGGGCATTCTACTTTAATTAACTTAATATAATCATCCCTCCCCCCCCCAGACGTGGCCAGAGGCCCGTCTCCCATGTGGTTTTAGATGTCAGTAGATTGACTTTGACATTAACCATCTATTCTGGTTTGCATTCTGTTTTTGTGATTAAACACCGTGACCCAGAGCACCTGGGAGAATCAAATGAAAGGGTTTATTTGGCTTACAGGTTATGGTCCATCATCAAGGGAAGCCAAAGCAGAACTCAGGGCAGGAACCTGGAGACAGGAACTGAAGCAGAGACCACCAGAGAAATTCTTGCTGCTGTGTACTGGCATGCCTTCCCTGCTCAGCTACCTTTCTTACACAGCCCAGGCCTACCTACCCAGGGGTGGCACCACCCCCTATGGGCTGAGCTTTCCTACACTAATTAGAAATCAAGAAAATGCCCCAAAGACATGCCCACAGGCCAGTATGATGGAGGCAATTCCTTAATTAAGGTTCCCTCTCCCAAGGAGACCTNAGTTTGTGTCTGGTTAACCAAAACAAACCAGCATCCCAGCACAGATCCTCCCTGCTCAGAGAAGTTAGGTTTTGAGGGGTAGGAGTGATCAGGTGTGTGGTCTTGTTCTTACTCACATAGCTGCTGCCATCCTGGGAGCATCTTTCCCTCAAGGCTGAGTCCACACTGCCTTCCTCTCTTGTCTCTGCTCCATTCCCAGCACCTCAGAACATATTTTATATATGTTGTATGAACTGTATGTATCTCTACCCAGATACGGCATTCTTTGTATATATTTCTATTTGTTTTTCAATAATTCATTTGTAGTCAGTTTCTCTATGAAAGTATTCCAAAACTTCTCATGTTAACCTCCCTTTCTAGTACTGTTCTCATGTATATAATTCTATTTTGAACTCTTGTCAGATCATCTTATTTCATATCTTCACATACCATATACTGTACTCATCAAGGATAAAATTGTGATTGTATAATTATGATTGCTATTGATTGTTCTGCTTAAAATACCACAGTCAGTATATTTTTCAATCTTGAGAAATGTTTGTGGCGGTGAGTCACCTGCTGAATTCACAGCAGTCCTCACTCAAGACAAGAACTGTGATCAGCATCATCCTTAGGCTATTGGANACTAGTAATTTTATGAAGAATGATAATTAGTTAACATTCTAAGCATATTTTTGCACAGTGCCTTGGGTGACACTGATAGACATACTCAGAAGTCAATCAGTTCTATAGAAGATCCCAGGAGCACAGCTCCTTCCCTGGGGACAAAGCCAGCCACCCCATTTTATTATCAAGTACTCCTATGCGTTAGGGTGTGTGAGTCAGGTCCTCAGTGCTTCTTTAAGGTGGGTANCAGACCTTCAGAGGAGCCTCTGATGGCAGCTGTGTAGGCCATTTGTGAGGCAGCTCTCCAGGGATGATGGACTGGAGTCAGAGTACAACATTCCAGTAGCCTGAGACTCCTGGGGTAAGGGTGTCCTTTTCACTTCTGTGTCAGACATTATCTTTGCCATCTAAACACAGTGACACTAGACATTGGAAGTGACTTAAGAAAACTGCAGCTTTTAATATTGTTTTGGAATGCTGTGATTTTTAGAGAGTAACTGGTGATTTTTGTTTGTTTTAGGGTGAAAATCCTATTTACAAGAGTGCCGTGACAACTGTGGTCAATCCGAAGTATGAGGGAAAATGAGTCCTACTCAGGCCGATTTTGCAACACTGAGCTCACAGCAGCATCGTCTTAGTCACGTAGGGTAGCTTTGGGGCTCTGTGGCCAGGGGTTTATTCACGTGCAGGTTTGGAAAATGTACATTATGTATAATTTTTAATTTTTTATTATTTTGAAAATAATGTTATAATCCATGCCAGGGACTGACAGAAGACTTGAGAAAGGATCTTTATCCTTGTCAGCTGAGGTCACAGTGTGCCTTTTTAACCCTTCCTCCCGGATCATTGGTATCAAGCTCTTAATGGATTAAGTGACACTGCTAGGGTGAAGACAGGCAGAGTTGAAGCAGCAGCACCACAAGCATCTCACCTAGACACTGACGCCAAGGCTGCTTACACGGAGTTCAAAGTGCAGTGCAACTGGTGGCTTGGGGCCTGCTTCAGCCTGCTAGCTGCCCACTGGGCATGCCCGATGATGCATCTGAAAGACAAGTGTGCTGACAGTTTCCAATTAAAATAATTTTTGACACAGTTGATTTACAAAGGCCATTGGGAAAATTCAGAGAGGTGGAAGGAAAAACTTAGCTTTAAAACCTGTGTGCCATTGTGAGTTACTTGATCCCGTAACTCTGATGCCTTCTTTTTATAAATCCATGCTTGGATAAAAGTCCTGGGAACTTCTCTGCTAAAGAGTCCCTGACTTAGCACTATTCACATAAAGGCCATACTTTTCATAGCATTTGCCGAGCAGGAACCTTTTGGATGAGTTTATTTTGCTTCACTGTTTTTGTTTAATTCCTGGTGCTCCTTTATCACCTCCTCTAATCTTTTAATGTGTCTGTTTGCAGTTTGGGGTTAAGACCTTTTATCATTACCTTTTCATTTACTTGGCTGTACATTTGCCTTTTTCATAAACACTCTAAGCTGTCCTGCTGCTTGCAGGGCTACAGGGCCTGGCAAGGCCACCTCAGCAGCGAATCAATCACTGTGCACCTTCTGAACGCACCTTCCCTTCTGAGCTTGCTCTGTCTCACACTAGTCACAATCTTGTTTTAAGTGCCTTTTAATTTTGACAATGCTATTAACTGAAGTTATTTATTAAAATAAAAAGGCCTAAAATACTTAAGTGGTTTGTTTTGGCTCTATATTTTTGTTAGTTTGGTGTGTGTAGTTTTTATGTGTTAAAGATGCTGAGGGTTAACGTCTCAATCCTTTTACTAAGCCACAGTGATTCATTTTGGACATGGGGAGCAGGCNGTAGAACAGATTGCAGTTCATGTCCCCCTGAGTTGGGAGCTGTTTCATTCTTACATTAAGCAGAACTTTTTATGAATACCATAGATTACCAGACGCTGGAGAACTAATATTTAGGAGAGGGGTGAGATTTTTGTTCTTAGGAAGAACTAGAGAAATCTTACTTTCATTTGGTTTTAGTTTATTTTAATGTAAAACTGTATTTCCATAAAAACACTTGTGTAAGGTTTAAAGGACTTGGGTTGGCAAGATGGCTTAGTGGGGAAGAGCTCTTGCTGTGGAGGCTGGTGATGGGAGGTCAGTCCTTAGAACCCAGCAAGGGTGAAGTAGAGAAACAACCCCACAGACTTACCGACCGTCTGACCTCCACACAGGTGCTGTGGCAAGTGCCTCCCACCCCAAATGCACACACAATAATAATACATTAAAAACATTTAAACAGAAGTATCTATTTCCTCCTTGGATATGCAACAGATGTCAGGATGATGTGAGGAAGGAATGGTTTGAAGTTTCCACCACGGCCCCCTGAGGTGTTAGGGTAGAGGTGCTTGCTACCCAGCCTGATGCCCTGAACTTGATTCCCAGGACCCACGTGGTAGAAGCAGAGAGCAGAATTATAAAGTTGTCCTCTGTCTCATGTATGTGCTCACGAGCACACACGTACATCCACGAATGCCTCCCCCACTTACCCCTCAGCACACAACAAACAAATAAATAAAGGTAACTTTAAAAAGCTTTGAACTCACTGGCTGTTTATGCTGAATGGTATTCTTTTCATTTATTTCTCTTAAATATGATTCCTAGTTTTGACTAAAACAAATCTGATGGTAGAATTTACATTCTTGCTAGTTTGTAAGATGCATGAGAAATGTCTTGTTCATGTCTTGCCCTGTGTTACTTTAGTGGATCCTGTGTTTTGCTGTTCACGCCCCTGCTTAGTCTAGCTAATTTCCTCATGCTTTTATATAATAAATGTGATTTATACATTTTCTTTTCTAGAATGCAGCTCTTACCTCATACCATAAGAATGAAGTTTGTTTTCTACAGCACCCCCCCACACACACACACACATGTTGGTTTTTAAGGATGGAGTGGTGACTTTTTACCTTTTGTGATAATACATCTAATAGGGAAAACAAAAACAAACCACTTTCCTGACTGTAGAGCTGTTTGGAAGCTGGATGGATTGTTTGTTTCTTAGACTGTGTGCAAGGATATTGACGTTTGTATCATTTTAGGCTTGAAATAGACAATTTCTAAATATAATCTAAGAGATTTAGTTGCACATTTTATATACACACTGCATATTGAGTCTTTATAGAGATTTTTGGAAGACATACAAACTGCCAGCCAGTAAGATAATTTTTATTTTTCCAGCAATAACACATTAAGTCTTGATGTAAAATACAAAAATTACTAAATAGTAAGGCTCATCAACATATACAACAGTTTGCTCACATTTTCAAATCTTTGCTATTCCTTTGCTAAGTATTACTTTATGAATTTCACTGAGATAGAAGGCTAAGTAAAACATTGACTCACAAGGACAGTTCATAACTATATAGTGAGACCGACACCGGTGGGGTGGGCTTGACTGGTCCAGTTTGCACTGTGTGGCTGCACTCTGGCTCAGGGCCTCCCCAGTTCAGTCCCCCGACGGCTCTGGTTCTTCAGGTACCCATCCATTTCTCACATCCTCCTCAACCCAGAGCTGGCAGTGACACTGGGCACTTCCTGCCTAGCAATGTAGGTCTGTAGTGGGGTGTATCAGTGAGTNATTTGTGGGTGTTTCTAAAAAAATACTAACATTTGACTGCTGTTCAATGACATGGCCATTGTGTAGGCATGCGAGACTTCCCATATGGTAACTGACATGGCCATTGTGTAGGAATGCGAGACTTCCCATAGGATAACTGACATGGCCATTGTGTAGGCATATGAGACTTCCCATAGGATAACTGACATGGCCATTGTGTAGGCATGCGAGACTTCGTGTATGATAACTGATGTGAATAACTCAGAAGAAGGAGGGAATAGCTGATGTAGACTTTGTTTTGTATGTTGTGTTAGTTTTTCCCTCTTGCCTCAGCAATTCCATATTTAGGTGTTCTGCCAGGAGAAATGAAAACTTGTATCCTCAAAAAACTTATTTCAGAGCTGGGGAGATGGCTCAGTGGGTGAATGGCTTGCCAGAGAAGCGTGAGGGTCTAGGTTTTGTCCCTAGCACCGCTTAAAAGAACTGGGCATGGTGGTATGCATGTGTAATCCCGGTCCTGGGGAGGCTGAGACAATCCCTGGAGCTTACTGACTGCTCAGTGTTGCCGGATTGGTGAGTTTGAGGACAGTGACAGACTCAAAAGTACAAAGTGGCTGGTGCCTGAGGAATGACAGCCAGATGGGGCCATGTGCAGCACATGAACGCACGTAGGCAGGGTTGTTCTGCTCATGTTTGTAGCAAGTCTGTTCATAATGGCCAGAAACAACTCAAATGCTCATCCACAAAGATGGAACAGTATCTAAACTGTGGAGAATGACTCGCAGGAAGGAGTAAACTACACATGCAACAGGATGGATTAATCTAAAAACCCCACCTAAGTCACAGAGCCAGACACAAAAAGTTATGTGATTCATTTACAAGGAAAGGATAAGCCTCATCCACAGTGACTACACTTGAGCCAAGGGCAGAGAAGGTAGGTACTGAGGAACTATGGGATGGCAGGTTCTGTATTTTTGAGGTAGAAATTCCATAGTATACATTTACCTAAAATTACAGAACTATAGTGAATTTTATTGTTGTAAATTGACATCAGAGTTGGAGAGTTGTTTGTATGTCATCTTTCCATGTTCACTCTCGACCCTACTTGATGTCCCTGACAAAATTGTATGTTGTTGGACTCAGCTGGTATGAGCTAGTTCAGTTGGTAAAGTGTTCTCTGCATAAGGATGACGACCTGAGTTTGATATGCAGAGCCCAAATTAAGTACAAAATCTGGGTGTGGTAGTGGGGAGGTGGAAACAGGATCCCTGGGCCTCATTGGCCAGCCCATCTAGGTAAATCAATAAGCTGGTTCAGTGAGAGACCTTGTCTCAAAACTAAGGTGGGGGGGTTGGAGAGATGGCTCAGAGGTTAAGAATACTGACTGCTTTTCCAGAGCACTTACAAGGGTTCAATTCCTAGCACCCACATGGAGGCTGTGAGTAACTGTGATTCCCTCTTCCAGACTTTGGCAGACATGCATGTGGTGTGCAGACAACATTAAAAACCAAAACAAAAGTGGAGAATGACTCAGGAAGACACTTGATGTCAACCTCTTGTTAACGTGTGTGCACATCCACACATGTACATTAACATGTATTTACACAAAAATTTATTTGTTGGGATGGTGAGGTGTGTCAGTGGGTGAAAGTGCTTGTTGCCATGCCTGACGACATGAGTTTGATCCTCAGAGCCCACTTGGTGGGAAGAAAGAACTGATTGCTGTAACTTGTCCTATGACCTTCACACACACAACATAGCATGTGCAAGTCCTTCACATTAGATAAATAGAACACCGTGAAGGCCTTTATTTTCTTCCACTGTTAAATCCGGTGGGAAGATGTCTATATTTGACCTCTTAGCATTTAATCTGGTTAGCTCTGCCCGTTATATTTCAACTCAAGTCCTGGTTTTCCTTCACTGCAGACTGCTCCCTGTTAAGTCGCCTACTGGTCCATCTTTGTACCTCCAGTGTCAAGGTGGAATGTGGCATGAGCTCAGTCTTTGGATCACGTCTGAGCTACACTGACACCCTTCAGTCTACTCCACTATTGTGACTTGCAATATCCNCTTTATGTGACATCCCCCAGTGGCTATCCCAGCAGAAGTGTGGAGAGAGACTCGGCAGTCAGTGGCAATAACACAGAAGCAGCCTGAATAAAAATGACTTCACTAGGTGAAAGAAGACCGAGAGTTCCACGTGTGAAGAGCTAGATCCCTTTTCTTGGAAGAATGGCATTCCTNTGTTGACACAAAGACTGCTGTTGTGGATGCTCTAAAGTTTGTGATGATGGTAGAGGGCTGAGTCCACAGTTAGGCTTCAGGTGCCCAGTGTCCGGTGTTGGTCAGTTTTCTCTCAGGATCATGAGGAATGAAGAGAGAGGACAGAAGGACAGCCAAGTGTAGTGTGTTGATAAGTAGAGAAGCGGCTCCCTGTGGCTGGGAGGGGACTCAAAATGGGTTCTCTAGTAGCATTTTAGAGTTCCTGAGCTCACTGTTAGAATTTCTGGAAAGCCTGCTCTCTCTGAGCTGGTTCCTGCTGGTTCTGTTAGGATAGGTAGACATTTGATTTTACTTGGGCCNGTAACCCTGAAACTGCCTGGAGGTTAGGGCTGCCTTCCTGTTAACTCCTGTCAGCAGCTTCCTGTTCACAGCAAATGAGCCATACGTTGTTTTTCTGTGAGCATATGTAAGTCAAGTGAACACCGAAAGAGGCAGAAATGGATGAAACATGGAGGGGAGGGGGAGGAAGAGAAAATAGGGAAATGTCAGAACTGTTTTCTAATTAGTTGTTACTTTGTCAGTGAGTTAAACTTAAAAGGCAGAGGTGGTCGGAAAGAATAAAAACAACACCACAGTCTATAACAGTACATGCTTCTCCAAGATTCACTTCAGACCTAAAGATGAAAGTAAAAGGATAGAAAATAAGAATGGCTTGTGCTACCACTAGATAAAATAGGCTCTGAGGGCAAACCAGAGGCACAGCATACAGTGAAAAAAACAGGCCAGTTTATCAAGAGGACTTAACAATTGTAAATATATACATCAAACAAAGAGCTCCCAGACATAAGCATCAGCAATTGACAGGCTTGAAAAGAGAAATGGAATACCTGTGTAGCTCTTAGGAATGGACAGAAAAACTGCACAGGTGAGCAAACAGGTGCTAAGCAATGCTGGCACTTCACTAGATTACAGCTCTAGTCAACAGCAGCAGAACATGCATTCTTAGAAACTTACCAGAAAGGAAATGTCAAAACTGAGGGGATGACCGTTNGCTTGATTGTAGTAGTATGTAGATAATGTGTGTTTAGACATTACCTACCTGTAGTACATCTTAACCATGTACATTTTTTCTTTTCCAATTGATTTAGTTAGGGTTTCTATTGCTGTGAAGAGACACCATGACCATGGCAACTCTTATAAAGGAAAACATTTAATTGGGNTNGCTTACAGTTTCAGAGGTTTAGTCCATTATCATCATGGCGGGACANGGCGGCACGCAGGCAGACNTGGTGCTGGAGAGGGAGCTGAGAGTGGAGAAGGAACTATGTCTTGATCCCGCAGGCAACAGGAAATGGTCTGAGACATTGAGCATGGCTTGAGCATNTGTGAGACAAAGCCCACCTCCACAGTAACGCTTCCTCCAACAATGCCATACCTACTCCACCAAAGCTTCACCTCCTAATAGTGCCACTCCCTATGAGCTTACGGGAGCCAATTACATTCTAACTACTGCATCAGTCATACCTCACCAAAGATGAAATCAAAAGGAAAAACTAAAACTAGGTTGTGCTTATCAGGATGCTCTGAGACCCTCTGGTTCTTTGTCATATTAAAAAAAACCTTTAAAATGATTTGTTTATTATTGTTCATGAGTGGACATGCACACATGTGTCACGGTACACCTGTGGAGGTCAGAGGACAACTTTATGGAGTTGTTTCTCTCCTACCTTCCTTGGTTCAGGGATTGAACTCAAGTGGCCAGGCTTACATGGCAAGCACCTTTACTCACTGAGCCATCAAGCTTTCTTGGGTCATAATTTTTCCTAAGAATACTCCTTGTCTTGGACATGTGCATGAAAGCTCACTTACTTCCTTCAGGTCAGATCATTTTCTGGATGTCAGTGCTCACCTTAGCTGAGCCTTCCTCCGAATTTAATGTCATAAACACCCTAAAATATTTTCCTTTTGGGGCTTCAGAGCTGGCTACCAGAGGACCGGGTTCAGTTCAGTTTTCAGCACCCACATGGTGCCGTCTTCCGACCTCTGTGGGTATCAGGCACACATGTAGTGCATATACATACATACATGCAGGCAAAACAAAATAAATCTAATTTTTGTTTTGGAAGAAAAAAATCTTCCTTTAATTCTTCTATTCCTTTTCATACTCCAGCTATTAAAAAAACCCCACTGACTATAGCCTAGACAATCAAACTGTTTCTCATTTAAATCCCACTCACACATCCTGGTTATATGTTTCTACTTAGCTGGACTGCTAAGCATGACAGACATAATTCAAAAATGAACTCGAAACACCTATTTATGGAAAAACAATACACAACACCAGTTTTTTTTTGTGCTCTGTCAGTCAATGAATATTGGCCCAGGGGGAAAAAAAAAAGACTTGAGATAGTATCAAAAAGTATTGTCCATTCACAGACTGACTACAAAGAGAAATTATTCCTCTACAGTGAACATATTTTATGAGGTTATATTTATCTGGGACACAGATAAATTCCCTTTNGTATACAAAATCAAAGGGACTGTGGCCCACAGATTAAAACCTTACCTNTTTGNCAGCTATGGTGGCACACACCTGTAATCCCAGCACAGGGATGACAACTGAGTTGGAGGCTGGGCTGGTTACAGTGAGACAAAAACAAAAACCCACTGTAGCAACAACTTGCTGCTGATTTCCNCCTATCTGCTTTCCTAGCAGGAACTCCAAAGCTATGTAATCACTCAGTTGGGACTGGCCTTAATGACACTATGACACCCTCGTGACAAAGTCTGTGACACTTTTCCCCACAGCCTCCTGGAACCCACCTTAGAAATTGTTTAAATGTCAGACACACCTTCCAGGAAGCTGATGAAATTCAAGTCTTGCAGACACTCTGGATGCCTATTCTGTCTTCAATGCTCCTGTGTACCCTCTACACCCTCTTCTCAATAAACATATGCCACCAAGTCCTTCCAAAACGCTGTAAAATCCAACTCAAAGTGGTTCTACAAGTGGGCAACGATGCAGGGATTCAGGTCTACTGCCTTGAAGACCACCTGACTACCCACCGTGAGTGGTGGAGGGGAGCCTCTGACTCAGGAACATTCAGTCCAACTGGAAGCAGCCAGGTACTGAGTTTGATGCTCACCAATCCCTTGACCCTTCACCCATCTCCTTTCTATGAAATGATTCCTGCTTTTGTTTACGTAAGAGAGCTGGAGATGTTAGAGCACCCCCACCCCCACCCCCTTAGCCACTGTAAGCAGTGTGAGAACACACACAGCTTCCCCTGGGATCTAAGGCAGCCTATGGTCCCGTCTTGCTGGTAACACACTATCAAAGCTCTACTTCAATGCCCAAAGAGTTAAGTAGCCTGAGTCACATGTGTCCCTCTCCCCTACCTGTCACACAGCACAGGTTACATATTAACCAAGGCTGCTTCCTTGTGGTGCAAGACCTCCCCATTCCCTTAGAAACTTCCAAGTTGACACCTTGCATTGTCTGAAGGACTGAATCATTTTCTTAAGTCCTCTACATACTGCCAGCTTTGGCTGTTCATCTGTTGCTGGAAGGACAGTTTAACTCAGTATCTTTCTCTTGAACCTAGTCTCCCTTTCCTCAAACCTAACAGCAANGACTAATGAAGGTGATACTTATCTCCCAAGTTAATCAAGCTATTTAATGTAACCCCCCCATAAAGGTTTTATGTGGAAGTGAGGAGCAGGTTAAGCCCCTCTCCCCCCATGAGAATACTCTATAAACACTTGGAACAACTCTTTAATAACTCATCAGGTTCTCGCTAATGCTCAAGAGAAACTGTCCTCACACAGACATTATCTGCAGCTCATCTAGATCTTCGTCTGTAACATTTTACATTCGCTGTCATTTGTAAACCTCTTAGGTCCCAGCCCTAGGTTATCACTTGGGCAATTAAGCATGTTCTACAGAGACAGAAATTGCAAGCTGGGTCATTTTGGACAAATGGGAGATTTACACAGCAGAGATGCCAATCACAGCACTCTCTGAAATAGACCGAAGTGGGAAGATTCACAGCACAAAGANATTGTCATAATTATTTTTGAAGTAGAGCAATGTTGTTATTTGGGGACAGCGGTTACCGAGGGCCATCCTTTCTGCTTGGCAGAATTATGCTCTTCCTGTTAGAGAACCAGGACTTAATGTTGGCCATTACTCATTCTTTCCCNGTGATGGAGGTGTGTTCTTTGATGTTGGGATGGGGCCTAACTAGCACAGTCTAAGTGAATGAATCTTTACAGAAACATATTCTCAGCAAACATAAACTTAAACATCAAACTTTCCCTACGGTTTCTGAGAAGTCCGGTTAGTGTTCTACTCATCCTCAAGCACTCCTTTGGTCCAGTTCCACTCTGTGTAACTTAGTATTTCTAGGTCCTTTAACACATCAGCTCATTACTCTCAGTTCATTACTTCTCCTGTCAGAATAACAAATAGCTAATACTAACTTTTGAATAAAGCAAGGTATGCATCACCCTCCTGGGTACAAGGCACAATGCAAATTGTACCATTAAACATTGAGCAGAATACCAACAGCNGATGACCAATTTCAGGGATACACATTGGTACCATATTGAAGAAGCCAGTGAGTCACTGGNTGGAACGAACACCACTTAGAGAAAGGACACAGTAGGGCAGCTTCAAGGGCACAAGAGTCATCAAGGTCAGCGCGTGCCTCCAGCACCTCATGCAGAGCAGTTTGCCTAGGCACTTGTGTGGAGGAGGAATGAGGCCATTGCTCTGGAGTCTGAGGTTCTGTCAGCGGAGCCTTTGCTTTAGGGCTCCTGATGGACAATTGATCCACAAGGAAGGAACACACATTGAGTCTTAGGCACAGGCTGTGTGGGCACTGATTTTCTGATAAGGAGGTGCTCCAGGGTGGAGGCATAATCTTGAGTGTGGCCAGTAACGGGGGTGGAGCCCAGGAGCCTTTCCCAGTTCAGCAACANAGGAATGGAACACCACAGTAGGAACCAACCAGAGACTCAGAACGGCCAGTGGGCATNTCGCTGCTAATNAACTATGATGGCAATGTTCGGTAGATGGGGCTGAGAAAAGCAGGATGCACAAAAATCAAATNGGATCTCTCCAGTCTAGTATACCACNTAAAATCATCCCCCCATGGATTAAAGCAGTGTCTATTAAAGTCTGTTGCCGTTTTTTTTCTCTTAAAAAAAAAAAGTTTATTTTATGTGTATGAGTGTTTTTCCTGAATGTAAGTGTGTCTAATATCCAAAGAAGCCAAGAGGGGGCGCCAGATCCCCATGGAAATGGAATTACTGTCTGAGTGTTTATTGTGCACGGTCAGGTATAGGACCATGAATATTTCCCTCCCTTCTGTGGTGTTCCTGTGGGTTGCCTCCTAGATGTGCTGCTGGCCTTCTTTCATGCATAGGCATTTTTAATTCTGTTGAAGGCCAACTTAGGACTTCCTTTTTTTGTGCTTTTATTATTGCCGCATCCAGTGCACTGAAGGCCTTTCTTTATAACCTGCTTCCTGTGGCCAGGACTTCTAGCAAGACGTGACAGATGTTACGAGAGTGGCTTCCCTTTCCTTGTCCTGATATTAGAGGAAAAGTGTTCCTCTTTCACCACTGAGCATGTTAGCTGTGGACTTTTTCTTTTTTCATTTTGTTTAGCTAGCTTGGATAGCTTTTATTTACCAATAGGTTTTTTAATATATATTATGAAAAAATTTTCATTCATTTTTAGACACCAATCAGAGATCCCCCTTCCTCCCTCCTGTACCCCCAGCCTCCCCCTCCCATCCAACAAGAAGGCAAGGCCTCCCATGAGGAGGCACAACCAGCAGAGGCAAGTCCAAGCCCCTCCCTGTGCCTCAAGGCTACAAGAGGTGTCCTGCCATAGGCAGTGGGCTCCAAAAGGCCCACCCATGCACCAGGGATGGATTCTGATCCCACCGCCGCCGGGGAGCCCCCAAGNTGACCAGAACACAAAACTGTCTTGCCATGCAGAGGGTCCCGCCCAGCTCCATGATCCAACTTTCACGAGTTCTCACTAGCCTGGCCTCCCCATCACCATCCCGATGCACTTGCTCATAGAATCCCTCTTCTCTCTCCCCAACTGGACTCCTTTATGCTGTAGCGGTTTCCCTTGTTCTGAGTTTGCTGTTTTGGTCGTAGGAAGGGGTGGAATTTTGTCGAACTTTTCCAACCTCAATTGAGAAAATCCTGCTGTTTATTTCCTTAGTTCTGTTAATGTGGTCTACTGTATCCATCGATTGTCATATGCTACACCGGAAGTGTACTCCTGGGGTAGCTCTAGTGATGTAGAAACCTATAGTGTGAGCTGGGTTGACTCCGGGGNCNTACTGCTTGGGATTCTCGCACATTATTCCAAGTTATCAAGACAACGAAGCCTTTAAGAACATGCATAAGAATGCTCCTTCTTTTCAAGTTTTTGGAATAGTTTGAAAAGGACTGGCATTAATTCTTCCTTGAATGTGTGATTTCTNTATGAGGTCATCTGCTCCAGTGTTTCTATTGTTGGGAGGTTTCTGATAACAGAACCAACCGCATTGGTCTATAGTTCTGTTAATATTATGTATTTGTGATTGAGCATTGGTAACTGCATTTCTAGCAATTGGTTCATCCAAGTTCTCCAATCTGTTGACATATAATGTTCCTAATACTCTCTTTGTTTCTGTAGAACTGGTGGTAATGCCCACTGAGTGTACTAATTTGCAANTCTATCTAAAGGTTTGTCAGTGTTGTCTAAGAACCCTCAGTTTCAGGAATGTCTTGATTCTGTGTGGGGAGGCTGAGGGTGCACTTGTGTGTGAGGTGCATGTGTGTGTGTACGTGTGTATGTGTGTGTTTGTGTGTACATGTGGAGGCCAGAGATCAACCCTAAGTGTAGTTCCTTAGGCATTGTTTTTATTTACTGTGTGTGTTTATGCATGTGTNTGCGTGTGCATGTATACATACCTATGCATGCTTGTTCTCCTGTCATTCGCCACCTTAGTTTTTTCAAAGCAGGGTCTTTCGCTGAAGTTGGCTTTGTGTTGTTGTTTGCTTTGTTTTTATGTTAGGGTGGAAGCCAGCATGCCCCAGTGATCCACTCTCTCTGCCTTCCACAGTGTAGGGGTTCCATGTGTGCAGGACTGTGCTTGGCTTGTCATGTGGGTGCTCGGACCAAGCTCTGGTGCTCATGCTTGCACAGCAAGTGCTCTTAACCACCAAGTCATCTCTCCAACCCCTCACCTTGATTTCTGTAGACAAGGTCTATTACGGGCCTGAGGTTTGCTGATTAGGCTAAGCTGGCTAGCCAGATGAGCCATAAGGACAGGCCTATCTCCATCTCTCCAGTGCTGGGATTACAAATGCGTGTCACCATGAGTGGCTTTTTAATGTGGAGATGCAATTCAGGTCCCTCGTACTTATATGACAAGGACTTTATGGGTTGAGCTACCTCATCAGCTTTCTACTTTCTATTATTATTATTTTTTAAATTTTTATTTATTTATTTATTTTGTTTTTTCAAGACAGGGTTTCTCTGTGTAGCTTTGGCACCTTTCCTGGTACTCACTTGGTAGCCCAGGCTGGCCTCAAACTCACAGAGATCCACCTGCTTCTGCCTCCCGAGTGCTGGGATTAAAGGCATGCACCACCACCGCCCGGCTTACTTTCTATTATTTTAAACTATATCTCTAGGGTGGGGATATAGCTCAATTGGCAGACTGCTTGCCTAGCATGAAGAAAGCCTTTGATTCAATTCCCAACACCACATAAACCTGGCATGGTTTCACATTCTTGTAATCCCAGCACTTGGGAGGTTGAAACCAGAGGACCAGAAGTTCAAGGTCACCCTCAGCTTCATATCCAGATCTATACCAGCTTTGTATGTGTGGGACNAACTCACAGAGATCCACCTGCTTCTGCCTCCCGAGTGCTGGGATTAAAGGCATGCACCACCACCGCCCGGCTTACTTTCTATTATTTTAAACTATATCTCTAGGGTGGGGATATAGCTCAATTGGCAGACTGCTTGCCTAGCATGAAGAAAGCCTTTGATTCAATTCCCAACACCACATAAACCTGGCATGGTTTCACATTCTTGTAATCCCAGCACTTGGGAGGTTGAAACCAGAGGACCAGAAGTTCAAGGTCACCCTCAGCTTCATATCCAGATCTATACCAGCTTTGTATGTGTGGGACNTTTTCTCAAAAGCAAACAAGCAAACAACCAAANGGAAAAACAAAAACTGAAAAGCAAAACCTTCTCTCATTTTTATAACTCCTTTGCTAACTTTGGATTATTCAGGATTTCTCTGTGTAGCTTTGGCTGTCCTGGAACTCACTCTGTAGCCCAGGTTGGCCTTGAACTCAGAGATCGGCCTGCCTCTGCCTTCTGAGTACTGAGATTAAAGGCGTGCACCACCACCCAGGCCCTGNACATTTTTATTCTATTCTGATAATCTCTGTCTTTTGTTTGGAGAGTTTAGTCCACTTACATTTAAAAGAACTATTGACAGCATAACTGAGTTTTTGCTTTTGCTGTTTGTTTTCTATATGTCTTGCAGCTTCTGGCTCCTTATTTTCTGATTTAATGCCTTCTTCTATATTTATTTAATTTCCCTTTTCTTCTTATTATTTTGGGATTAAAGGCGTGTGCCACCACCTGGTAAAACACAAGGTTTCACAACAGGATGCAAAGGCTGGGGGAGTACATATCGGACCCTTCTTCTCCCTGTGTTCTGTTCTCTCCAGCTCTCCCTGGATCTCTCCACTATGTCCTCTCATACCTTCACCTTCTATTTTAGTACCACCTGTATGTTCTGGGTTGGGGTGCGCTAGACACAGGTAACCTACCACTCAACCTTCTATTTTAGTACCACCTGTAT
>LZPO01075876.1:5599-27305 GCA_001675575.1 Neotoma lepida
TTAATTCCAGCACTCGGGAGGCAGAGGCAGGCGGATCTCTGTGAGTTCGAGGCCAGCCTGGGCTACCAAGTGAGTTCCAGGAAAGGCGCAAAGCTACACAGAGAAACCCTGTCTCGAAAAAAAAACAATATATATATATACTAGGTTTGTATGAATTATCTTTGTACCTTCTCTGCCTGTTTAGGAAGAGAAATCAACTTCCTCTAGTTAGAGAATTTAGATGTATTCAGAGAAACAAAAGAGTCAAATGACAAAGACATTTTTGAAAATCGTATTAAGGAGGAAAATATATAGAAACTGAAACCAGATAGCATGGAAGGGGGGTGGGGTGGGACCCATGCTACTTTTGAAGGTTCTGAATACAGAAGGCATATCTATCTTCTCAAAGACAACTATAAGGACCACTGGTTGGTAGGCAGTTCACACCCAAGGCAAAATTCTGAAGGATGAACTTCATTCTGTAGCAAGAATGGGCAGCGGGAGTGGAAATAATCAACTTAGTCTGAGACATAAGGATTAAAAGCAAGGGAGTATTGCTGCAGCTACATGCACGCCAGCAGAAGGGCATCATGAAATGGGGCTGGGTCAGAGTGTGAAGGCACACTGCCATTTATTTAATAGGTAGGCTGGAGACAGTTCAACAGCAGTAAACCCACAGTTTGTAATGAAACTGCACACAGAAGGCGACTTACCCAACAATTATGATTAGCAAGGAAACTTTTTTTTTTAAATGTCAGTTCTCAAGGTAGCAATTAGTTTGACAAGCAAAGGCCCAGGTGGACAGCCAGGGCGGGTTGGCCGACGCTACAGGCCCAGGCTTTCCCCCTCAGGAGCCTTGCCCTGTGGCCACCCTCCCGCCGCGGCCCCCGCCCCTCGGCCCCTCCTCGGCGCACCTGCTCCGCTAACCAACAGCTAAACTGCTTATTGCGCCAGCGCCAAGATTCAAAACAGTCAGAGCTGGTCGGAAACCTCTCCTCAGCACCACCGCGAAGGCGGAAACAGCGCATCCACCCGCCCCTGGAAGCCGCTGCCCCAAGCCCGCCGCTGAGGCCCTGATCGGGGCGGCCTAGCTCCCCCGAAGCCCGGCGTTGCCCCAGCCTCCACTCCCTGCTCCAGGACCGTGGAGCGGCTGGGAAAGGACACGGCGAGGGGGCGGCGCTGCAAGGCTCACCCTGTTCAAGGCATGCTCTCCCCGAGCCAGCGACGCCGCCTTGGCCGCTGCTTAGCTAAACCCGCTAGGCGGCAGCGGCGCGGCGGCCGTCCCAGTCGCACCTCAGTGACGCAAGGCCACGCCCTTGCGCGTTGCCTGGAGACGGGGCTCCACCCCACCTGCTGGCTTGGGAGGCATATATGGCTCAAGGCTGCGGACACATACTTGCAGGCAAAATGCATACATAAAAATCAATAAAATAAAATAATTTTAAAAAGACAAAAAAAAATTGAAGAGGCAAGCTGTAGACTTGGAAAAAGCAAAATATATTTAACAAAGGACTTCTAATTAGAATACACGAACGATCCTTACACCTCAAAAAAGAAATAACCCAGTTTTTTCAAATGGCCCAAGACTGGACGAACCTTCTAGACTATGGATGGTAAATTAACACATAAGATGATTCCTGACATCATTGTTCATTAAGGAAATGTAAATTAGAAGGAAAATGAAGTATCAATGCAATGCCACAAGGGCAGCTAAAATTGAAAGGACTATATTAAATGTTGATAAAAGGCCAAACAACTGGAATTATTATAGATTGCCTGTTGCGTGTAGGTAAGATGTGTATAAGATGATCCGATCATTGTGGAAAGAGATTGTGGCCATTTCTTTAAACGCTAAGCACACACGCTCCAACCACATAATTCAGTTATCCTACTTATAGTATATATATATCCACACAAAGACTGGTACACCAAAATTGGAGTTATTTGTAATAGACCCAAACTGGAAACAACCAGATGCCTGTTGATAGTCACGCCCCTCCCTCGCCCCACCCTCACCCCCTCCCAAGTAAACCCCGTGCACTACATGGTCCCAGAGTTCCTAGTTCACGCGCATAGCGTGACCATGTAATCTGNGCATGCGGGGAGTAGCCGCGCAGACCCAAGTGCACAGTCCTTAAAAGGCAGGTCCCGCTTACCCCACCCTCTCTGTCCTCTCTTTCTATGTGCTCCTTACAGGCCTGAGCACGTCCTTTTGTATCTCTCCCTCTCCCTGGATAAAGCTCTTTCCTCCCTTTTGCTGAGTTTGTGACTTCTTCCAGGGGTAAGAGCGGCGGGGAAAATTAACACCTGTTGTATGGTTTAAATGAAAATGGCTCCCTTAGGCCTACAGGGAGTGGCACTATTAGGAGGTGTGGCCTTGTTGGAGGAAGTATGTCACTGGGGGTGGGCTTTGAGGTTTCAGATGCTCTCCCAGTGTCTCTCTCTTGTTCTGCTGCCTGCCAGTCCAGATGCAGAACTCTCAGCTGCTCTGCAGCACCATGTCTGCCTACATGCCACCATGCTTCTTCCCGCCATGACAATAATAGACTAAACCTCTGAACTGTAAGCCAGCCCCAATTAAGTGTTTTCCTTTATAAGAGTTGCCGTGGTCATGGCGTCTCTTCACAGCATTAGAACACTGACTAAGACACCTGCCAACGGGTAAATGGAAAACATTTTTTCATAAATTCATAAAGCCACACAATGGAATACCACTCAGCAATAATAAAGAATACACTGACTCACTCAACAATGTGGATGAACCCGAAATACTCAGGCTGAAAGAAGATAGGCCTACCAAAGAATCTAGCAAAGGCTCCCTCCTCCCCAAGGACTCTTTAGTGACAAAAATCAGATCAGTGGTTGCTTAGAGAATGATGTTAGGTGGGAAACACCACAGTGACAAAATGGAAACTAGAGATGGCTAATGCAATGGTAGAACACTTGCCTACTAAGCATGAAGTCTTGGTTTATACTCAAGCACCACCCCTTAAAACCTTCAGGGGAGTAGGAAGAAACATTTTAGAGTGCTGGCTATGTTTATTGTCTTAGTTGATGATTTCACANACATAAATGTAATATGAAATCTTCTCAAATTGTACACCATACTCATATGTAGTTTATTGTCAGCCAACTACCCTTCAGTAAAGTTATGGGAAAAGATGTAGCTAGGTTATTTTAAAAGTATCATAGTTCTGCTTAATCTGAGCTCAGAAGTCAGAAAAATCACTCTATATAAATTGTCTACAATTTTATAAAGTAGGGCCAGTACTCCCTTTATAGTGAGTACAACGAAGATTGGAATAAGAGAGAGGTTGCAGGACCAAGATAATATAAGGTAATAATTAAATTAATGTCATCATTGACAAGTCTAGACAGTTGCTGCATAGCATAACTTTCTTCTTAACTTTGCATATGTATAATGAATTAACTAGAATATAAAACAAAATAAGATCACTATCTTATTAATAAGTGTTACCCTAAACATATGTTAGTCACTGTTCTATTGCTGTGAAGAGACACCATGACCTTGTGCATGAAAGAAAGTGTTTAACTGGGGCCTTGCTTATCATTTCAGAGGCTTAGACCATTACCATCATGGCAGAGAGCATGGTAAGAACCCAGAGAAGTCTGGTCAATTCTTTATTAAGGGATGCAATGGGAATAACACACTCACGAATACAGAATGAAGCGGCTCTGCTGCCTCCTTTTCCACCAGAAAGTTCCATCCCAGCTCACCGAAATGTGGCATCAGGAAAACTTCCACCTACCAGAGAGAGTGTGCGACCTTCCTCCTCAGTTCTTANCCAGTCATGTACTCAGAGAAGACCATGCCCCATAATGCTAGTCACCCCAATACCGTTGCCTAAACAGATTGAATTCCCACAACAGGCATACAAGGTGCTGGAGAAATAGCTGATAGCTACATCCTGACCTGTAGGCTGAGAGGGAGACACTGCTTTGGTGTGGGCTTTTGAAACCTCAAAGCTCACCCCCAGTGACACACTTTCTCTAACAAAACCACACCTCCTAATCCTTCTAATCCTTTCAAATAGTGCCACTCCCTGGTAACTAAGCATTCAAATATATGAGCCTATGGGGGCCATTCTTATTCAAATCACCTCAAAGTATAAGGGATTAACCACCATCTGTCATAAAGTTATTCTANAGCAGGACAAGGAAACCTTTTCCTTACATATAACAAAAGTGTCAAAATGTTTATAGGAAATTATACATCTAGATGATAAGTTACAGAAGATGTCTCCAAGTTCATCTTCCTATAAGAGAATGGAATTTTTTTTTGTTTGATATATGCTGTAATTTGTCATGAGTATACAGAACTCCATGGTTTAGGAATTTTCCAGTCAGTGATAATGTGAAGATTGAAAGCAGTCTCAGTAAATACAGTCCTGTAGTGAAGCTCAGAAGCTTGCNTTTTNAAATGTATATTTTTTTTTTCTAGGAAGGTCTGTCCGATGCCTCCTCTCAGTCTGTAAGGTCACTAAACATCTGTGACAGGNCTGTGGGAATACTGAAGGAAGACTGAGTGGCCGTGGATTGTAAGCACTGTCAACTTCCTGAACGTAGTTGATGAAACTGCAAAGTTGACAGGGCTGACAACATTCTTTATAGATGAGGAAACAGAGAGCCAGAGGTAGGAAGTGGGCCTTGTGGGTGTGGCAGCGACAGGAAGATAAGAGAAGCTGTGCTTAGNGGAGACAGTGGTCCTGGTAGATGGGGTGGCACCTAGAGGAAATGGTCACAGTGCTTGGTGGGAAGTGGAAAAACCAGCAGAGGAGTTGGTGTGCTCTACGAAAGGTACAGTAGTGAGCAGAGTAGAATTAGGCCAAGGGCAACAGGGAAAACTCAGTACCATGTGGGTGGTAACCACACTGACTCGTGAGCACGTTGAGCAATACGCTTGTAGATAAACCTGGAGGCTCGCCACATCGCCCCAGGAATGCCCTTCTGATCTCAGGTAAACTGGAAGGCTTGCNCTTCTGCTGCTTTATCAGATCCAGGGGAGTGAAGGGCACANNAGTGCCTCTCANACCATAGTTTTGAGAGAGGAGAATAAAGGAAGTCTGNCCATTACAACAAGAATAATTACCTCTTTCCCTTGCCATGCTGTGTTAAATCAGCCGGTTACCCCCAGTGCAGGGATCTCTGTGGAAGCCAAAAAAAACCCCAAAACACAGGACAAGATTCCCGGCATTCATGGTAGGATCAGGTTTGTCTCTTGTCTCTGATGTTGTTTGCAATGCCTACCAGTTCCATACACCTAAATACAAACAAACAAACAAAAACAACAAACAAACCTGAAATAAAATTTATTTATTATGTTCTTGATTGCAGAGGTGAGTCAATCTCAACTCAGAGAGAAAAGGTCATGTTTAATAGTCTTCATTTATCCTTTGGTTAGTTCACAGCTGCATTCTGCACCAAGAGAAAGCCATCAAGACAAAACTTAGGTGGGCAGGAACAGCTGTACAGAAAATATTCTTAGCACTTAGATAACTAGCCTCAAAGCTTACGTACATTCACTCATTCAGCATGTACTGAGAGCTACTTTGCTTTTTTAAAACACTTTACTTATTTTTATTAATGTGTATGAATGTTCTGTCTACATGTATGTCTGTGCACTGCCGCATGCATGCCTGGTGCTCACAGATCAAAAGATAGTGTTGGATCCCCTGGAACTTGAATACCGATGATTGTGAGCTGCTGTGTTGGTTCTGGGAACAGAACCTTCTTCAAGAGCAGCCAATGCTCTTAATACTGAGCCATCTCTCCAGCCCTCTGAGAGCCNTTGTTGTATGTGGTACTTCTATGTATCTGCACAAATGTTAAGAATGAAAGGAAAGANAACGTGTGTGATTATAATAATGCAAGGCGGCATATGCTAGCAAGGCAGTGGGAGCAGGCTGCACAAGGAATAAGAAGGACTCATTACTGCGGGAGGAGACAAAATTGACTCCCCAAGCTCCCTGCTTCCTGGTGTGCATGCCCTTGTACAAGCCTCTCTTTCTAAGCATAAACTGGACATAGAGACTTATTTCTGAGTAAGGNGTTGCTTACTTCCAAGATCAAGTCTAAAAGCTTATGACTGCTTTCACTCTGGCTTTTCCTCTCTGGCTCTTTCCTCGCTGCCTCTCATGGGAACTCTGAAACAGACTGGGATGCAAGACCTGAGTCCCAAGTAAAGAACTACTGTGCGTGAACTTGTCTGTGTAATCCTTTTCTCACAGCTGTGACTAAATACCTGAGAAGAGAGGAAGGATTTGTTCTAGTTCAGTCTGAGGTTTGGCAGCTCCCCGCACTCTCCTTTCTCCTCTCATTATCTCTTGGATTTTCCCACCTGGCTCCATCCTGCCCTGCCCTAGGCCAATGCAACTTTATTTATCAACCAGTCAGAGCAACACATATTCACAGAGTACAGAAAGACATCCCACAGCAAAGCAATATTTCTGTGGAAATAAAGGAGTAGAGGAGTTTTCTAAATGCTTTATTTATTTGGAACACAATATTTCTTCACCTCTCANGTTCTTCTTGCCGAGAAAATGAGAGCTGGTAATACATTTGTTAAAGGCCCACAAAGATATGTGTTGGTATGTAGAGGTAAGAATACACTTTCAGATACATTAATAATAAATTAAGGTTGTAGTAGTTGCTGTATTAGAGAAAATGAATGGATTAGTCTCAGCAACAAAATATTAGTTTGGAAGTAGAAAAGCTAGAGATATCAAAACTGGAAGAATATCAGCTTCAGACAACACTCCACTATACACAACTATATGATGGACACTACTCAATTACAGAATGTCATACCTTACCTAGCACCTGACATCTTTAGTCCAAAAATTTGAAAACCAAACTTACCAAATATGAAACTGAGTGTCAACATGACACCCCCAGGGGAAAATGCCACACCATGAAACTTTGTCTCATGTGCAAGTTATTTTTTAAATATTTTATGAAATTGTGTACAGGTATACATGAATCATAANTAAATTTCATATTCAGACTGAGTCCCTCTAATATATCATTATGTAGATGCAAGTATTCCAGACTTCAAACATAATCTGAAATTCGTAACACTGTTGGTCCCAAACGTTTCAGGTAAAGGGTTCTCAGCCTATAGTCGATTATCTGACGGTTTTCTTTTTTACTTTANTAACTGTTAAACATAGTTGTTTTCTCAGAATGGGTTCTGTAACAGGTAAAAATGGAAATGTGTATTTTTGTTTGTGTGTATGTGGGGGTGGGCAGATTCTGGGGGATTGGGCTGGGAGCTTTGTGCCAGGCAAATGCCCTACCACAGAGACAATCCCCCAGTCCCCTCTTTTTTTGGTTTCAGAGAAAAGTGTGTTTGTCAATAGGGAACAGCAGCAACAGTAGAGAGAAAAGAAAGTGTGTCTATGCTCTAAAACGTGATCCGTGTCTGTTTGCGGAGCGGTTCCCCAGCTCCAGCCTGTATTTACAGTCTGCCAACAAGGCTGCTATCAGTACCCACCTCCCTTCTAGTGCTCTGTTTGTTTTGGCTTCCCAGAGATTAGGTCTCAAGTCACCGGGCTCTCCATGACCTCCTGTTGCTTTCCTTTCCTTATTTTACTTGTGCCTGGTTCTGAAGCACCTGGCCAGGTGCTGTGTTTCCCTGTAGGAAGATTTTGGACTATGGAGCTGGCCTTGTCTCAGGGACTCTGGCCCTGGTGTCAGGCAGCTTGGAGGCTTGTATATGATTGTAACCTGAGGAGCTGTTTCAGGGCCCAGTGCTTTGAAAGCTCTCTTCACTCTCTGGACTGCTGTGAGACAGATATAGGCTAGGGAGGCTGTGTGGGGGTTGGAGGTAGGAGGGCAGAGTCCGGAGAAGATTGCAGTAAGGAGAGGCCTCTGTTTGAAGGACTCTGTAGTCTTTTTCTAATTAGGAACCGTTAGTGACTTGCTTCTTTGGTTCCCTGGCATGAAACTTGCCTCAGGTGTACCTTCTCAGCTCTCTCTCAACTAAACTTCAGCTTCTAAGCACCGCACAGTAGTTTTGGGTGGACTCTTGGGCGCCTCTGGGTTTTGATCAGTTTTCTTTGATTCTTCATTCGAGTTGATGTCNTCGGCTTTCTCCTCCTTTACAACCTTGGTTTCAATCATTTCTTTCTGGTGATTCTTGTTTGTGAAAGGGAAGGCCTTCACATACCTGTAGGTGTACANGTATATCACAATGAGACACACATCACACACATCACAGCAAATAGCACTTTGTCTACCACAGGACAGGCTGGCACAGTCGCCTGGGCACCTTTATTTCNATGTTAATATAGATATACTTAAATATATCACTCCCCCATTTTAGTGGACTCATTCATGTCAGATAGTACCNATAGGACCAATTCTGGATGTCTTCACGGCACCTTCATCCAAAACAAAGACCCTCCAACTCAAATAGAGCCTAAGTTTTCCCCTAATGTTGACCTCTCCTTTTTTATTTCTTGAGTTTCGCACCCACTGACCGATATCTACTGTCTATCTAGATGACATGCTTGTGCTGGGGTCAGGGAATAGGGAGGTCTAAGAGGGGTGCTGTCTCCATTTTGACCAAACGCTAGGAACAACCATGAAAGAGCACAAGCTAGGTGCACAACAAAAGTGATAAGATCAGAGATGTGCCAACAGCCTCACCTTTTCACATAGCAAACAGCCAGTACAGCGGCAGCTCCAAAGAAGAGGAGAGCCAGCACCAGCAGGGCTGTGGGGACACCTGCAGGGAAGACAGGGTTGTTGGTCTTTTGCTTGCACATTGTGTTGTCTGTGCACGTAATGATTCGTTTTTACATGCCATGCAGATAAGAGATGGTGTAGAAGACCCTTCTCTGTGACTATTTTAAATCATATACATATAATTTTATTTTTTATATTTTGTGTGTGTGTGTGTGTGCGCGCGTGTGTGTGTAGGTAGGTAGGTAGGTAGGTGGGTGTGGGTTCTAACATGACGCCGTCCACATGTGCAGGTCAGAGGACAACTTGTGGGAGTCAGTTCTCTCCTTCCATGATGTGGGTCCTGGGGATTGAACTTACATCCTTGGGCTTTGGTAGCAGGTGCCTTCACCCAGCCAGCCATCTCACCAGCCCTCTATTTACAATTCAGGGAGTTCTTTACTTCTTTATCATTGCAATGTGAAAAGTAGAATCTGTTTCTTGGAGCACTGAGTCCAGTCTCACAGTCCGCGTGAGAAATGGACATTTGGATTCAAGTCATAGACTGTGCAGGTAGATATTTTTGTGTCTATTGTGAAGGATAATTGTTTGTGAAAAGCAGTGAAGCTCTTTTATGCTCATGGTGTGTGACCTGACCCTTGAGGCTCTTTAAGAAGCTAATTCTGAGTCTATTGAAGTAGAGCTTGTGTTAAGCTTTTGTTTGTGCCTGGTAGGTGCTGAGTGCCCTGTCTGGGGATGAGCTGGGTGATATGCATTTGTCTGCCACACACAGTTGTCCATGCCCAATAGACCCAGAAGACATTCACCTCCAAACCCAGCTGCTTCATTCTTGAATGCTGCTCCACTTTCAACAGGCGGTTCGGTTTCTGTAGCTACGGTGCTGGGTTCTGTATAAACTTCCGTGATACAAACCATCTTTGTCTTCCGTGCCATAGAGGTGGAGGGTGGAGCCCGGGTGGTAGCCGGAGCGTGAGTTGTGGAGTCCAGGGATGAAGCTGAGTAGGTGCTGCTGCTGACAGGAAACTCCGATTCGGGTGTTTGAGTGTCGAACATGGGGTCGAATGTGGTGATTTCGGGAATGCACGAGTTAGCCCAGGTATCTGTTGGGAGAAGGAGAAGTAAGCATGGCAGCAGGACGCCACCAGGCCCCTCACTGCAGTCAGAACTCAGGTCTCCCAAGATTCAAATCTAATCTCAATTTCTTCCTTTGCACCCTGCAGCACCCACCTCCCCTGAATGGTCAACAAGGCCTTCCGTGACTCAGCCAAACTGACATCATGAGGCTAGGAAACTCAAAAGCTCAAGCTCTCTCTCAATGGTCCTGCTATCCCATTAGCCCCTCAGTTCTTACTACACTTTCTTAATCTTCCTGGCTTTTTCAGTGATTCCTTTTCCACCCTTAAAACTTGTGTCTGCAGTCAAATGCTCTACCACTGCGCTAGCTATACCCCCAGAACATAAGGGAACGGGATGGTTGAGCTGGAACAGGCATGGAGTGGAAGAGCAATGAAGGAGATATCTTGATAGTGAGACATCATGGGGTTAGGGAGAAGCCTGGTGCTGGGGAAGTTCCCAGGAATCCACAAGGATGACCCCAGGTTAGACTACAAGCAATAGTGGAGAGAGTGCCTGAGCTGACCTACTCCAATAATCAGATTGGTGAATACCCTAACTGTCATCATAGAGCCTTCATCTGGTAACTGATAGAAGCAGATGCAGAGATCCATAGCCAAGCACCAGGCCAAGCTCCAGGAGTCCAGTCAAAAGGAGGGAAGAGGGATTCTATGAGTAAGAGCCATCAAGATCATGATGGGGAAATCTGCAGAGACAACTGAACCAAGCTAGTGGGAACTCATGAGCTTTAGACCAACAGCTGTGGAGCCTGCATGGGACTGGACTAGGTCCTCTGCGTAAGCGAGACAGTTGTGTAGCTTGGTGTGCTTAAGGGGCCCCCTGGCAGTAGGATCAAGATCTATCCCTGGTGCATGAGCTGGCTTTTTGGAGCCCACTACCTATGGTGGGTATGGTGGAACACCTTACACAACCTTGGTGCAGGGGGAGGGGCTTGGTCCTGCCTCAACTGAATGTACCAGGCTTTGCTGACTCCCAATGGAAGGCCTTACCTTTTTGGAGGAGGGAATGGGGTGGACTTGGGTGGGTGTGGGGGAAGGCTGGTGGAGAAGTGGTAGGAGGGATGAAAAGGAGATCTGTGGTTGGTATGTAAAATGAATAAAAAAATTCTTAATAAAGAAAAAAAACAAACTTCTGTCTGCTCTTTGCTTAGCCAGTTCTCCCCCAGCCTTCAGAGCTCTCGAGACCAGGTCTCTAGACACATATTCTTGTTCTTGCCTGATCTTGTCCCAGTTCTCATTGTTTTGCCCCCCCACCCCTCGACTGACTGTGAACTGCCTGACAGCAGGACATTTGTCTGATTGGATTATTGTGCCTGGAGTATAGTATATGCTCAGTGAACACCTGATAAAGAAGAAATGAGGAAAGGAAAACAAACAAAGCGAGGAAGGAATAACTGGGGTGGGAGGAGCATACGATATCACTTTGGAACAAGATCTAGAAAGCTCTCAATTCTGGGGGAGGGCGGAGAGAAGAGAGAGCAGTGTTTTCCAATCTGTTGGATAGAGTTTCGAGGAAACACATCTGTCTGTCTTCTAATTCTGGGTCAGCCATGGTACCAGATGTTTAGCCATCTCATGTAGCATTTATCAAGCCGTCATTTACACAGGAAGGTGCTGAAGTTCATAGACATCAATCACAGTTAGGAAATGGCAGGGCTGCACAATATCTTACACCACAAATTTACATCTATTTCAAACCCCTGGTTATTTATAGCACTGGATGCCACTGGCCAGAATTACAGCTATGCAAGAAATTCTTTCAATAAGTTGATTTGCTTTTGAAAATTAAATGAGTCACTAGTCAAGGTCATGAATACTGCTGAGAAAATGTTGGACTACACATGCATCAAGTCAATGTTTTATCCTATTCATAGTACTTTGAAAACAGCACTGTTCAAATAAACATCATTGTTGACTTTGTTGCCTCATGTTCCCCATTCTTTAGTTTTTGCTAGGCTCTTCCCTCAGAAAATGAACTTTTTTTTGTTTTTGAAACAAGGGTAGAAAACCCAGAGAGCTCAATAGACTGCTGGGTTCTAAAACACACAGGCACATAAAGTACAGTTCCTGCCTCTGGCCAGAGGAACGTGACTGGAGTGTGGAGGACTGGTGTTCATTCAACACATGCTATGGGCACCATCTCCATGTCAGGCAGTGCTCTAGATGCCATTGACAAAGTCTCTGTTCTTACGGAGCTTCTAATCCTTTGAAAGAGTAGAGATAACAAAAGATAAACAAGCCATAAATTTCAGAAGATTATAAACAGCAAAAAGAAACTTAAACACGGTGTGGTTTAGACTGGGAAGGGTGGGGATGAAGGATGGATACTTGGCTAGGGTGATGAGAGGAAGTCTCCTGGGGAGGCAGTGCTTAACCTGAGACCCAGTGGTTAAAAGTAGCAGCCACTAGAGATCTAGGGCAGAAGCTGGAAGAAAAGAAAAAATACAAGAGCAAGGACTCCACTGTGCTGAACCCATTTGGTGAACAAGAAGGCCAGTGTGGCTGAAACAGAGCAGAGCTCATCTGTGGGGAGAGAACAGGATATCCTNGTCAGCAGGATGTTCGTGATCCGAGAATGGAGACATGGATGGGAAGGTATAGTCAGGTCAGGAGAATGACCAGGAGCATAGTGTGGCTCCAGAGAATGGTGTGAATGTGACTGGTAGAAGCAGGAGGCCAGGCTGGAGAAATAGATCTGGCCAGGATATCAAGATTGCTAGTCACCCTGTTAAAGGGCTTGGGGTTTACTTTGCAGGAGGGGCCATTTCTACTGGAGTTCANAACCCTTTTTAGCCATATTCAAGTTTTCATATGCATCTTTTTATATGCAAAAGACATCATGTGTTACATACTAAATTATTTGGGAAGTCACCCAAAGCTGTAGGGTGAACAGAAGAGTAACAGTTACCAAATGGATGAGGTGGAGGAGGGGTCAGATGCAGGGGGAGGAAGTACATCCAGGAGCAGAGAAGAAGGGTTCTTGCAAACTGCACAGAAATAGGAGAATCTAGAAATGTCTGGTTCCTAAAACTTAGAAAGATTAGGAACGGCACAAAAATCCACCAATGGAAGATGGGCTGAATAAATTACTGTACAGACAGCTACTAGAGTACATTAAAATCACAGCTATTAAAAATTAGTCAATCCAGACTAATTTCCAGGCTGTAAGTGGGAAAAGCCGTTCACAGAGCTGTGTGTGGTATTCCAGTTTCTTTTTTGTGAGAAAAGTAAACATTATCCCACAGACTTTTCTATATGTCCAAAACAAAGTCACAGACTAGAAATGAATAAAGACAGAAAGATTAGAAGAAAGACCATTGCAGCATGTTGAAGTTGTATGTATTTGAGAAAATTAAAACAATAAAATCTGTACCCTATACAGACCACCAACAGAAGCAAATAAACCTCTTGTATTTCAAATGAGATTCTAATCACAATGGGGGTTTTGTCCAGTCACTTCTGCACGAAGTNCCCTGATCACCTGTCCTGGTAGGACCTGGTTCTAGGGGACGGTGAAGAAATCCTCAGTTTTACTCACTAGTATTGTTTCCTAAAGATACTGGCTTTGCCATTTTGAAACTTTTTGTAGCACAAGAAAATGTGTTGTTTACTAAGAACTAAGATGTTGGGTGTAGGAGATGACAGATAAAACAAAGTCAGAAAAGGTAAATCATTAAATTTGAGTTGGAAATGTCAATATAAATGCGTGGTTCATATACACATTCTCTCTCTCTCTCTCTCTCTCTCTCTCTCTCTCTCTGAGACTCAATAAAAACACCACTAATAATGAGGATAATTTTCATGAAGATCTTGGTTTCTGGTTAGCATTTCGCACTCAGAAGAATCAGAGCACCATAGACAAATGAGCTGTTATCTCTCCACCAGGAACAGAGAGGATACAAAGTGCACCTGAGCCTGTCCACTGCTAGGAAGTAGCAGTCACCTCTAGGACCCCTACATGCCAAATTTGGAACATGCACAGGGCTTAAAAGAATAATAAGTACAAAATTTACTGTAATGTGCTCGACACATTGAATAAATCAGAGGTCACGTGTCTGTGGTAGTACAAAGGTAGAGAAAGTGTGTGTACGTGCATGCGTGTGTGTGTTTTGTGTGTCAGGAGGCTAGCTGATAAACGTAGAGAGGAGAAATGATTTAGAAAAATCCTTGCTCTTCAGTCCCCTATATAATAACCATTTTCAGAAAGGACCACAATGATAGTTTGGAGTGAGGATATTTGCATGGTACTAAAATATCCTATGCTAGATTACCTACTAACTGCAAAGAAGAAAACTTACCTTCTTATTTCATTTTCAGTCTGTTAGTCACTGCCTTGATCAAATAATCAAAGTTAGAGAAGTCGGTAATGGGCACTACTGACATTTGGAGCTGTGTGCTGTGATGTGATCTCAACGACACAACACTACCTGCTGCAGAAATGGAAGCCTCTTGACCGATCAGGGTATAGGAAGTTACAGGGGCCGATAGTACAACATAAGGGAGAGCAGGAGGAAACAGACACGTCTGAGTCCGCTTCCTCTCTTCTGTTTAGTGGGAGGGATGGGTACCACGGCACTGTGCTGCCAGCGGGTGGGGGAACAAGGCAGCTAGGAGACCGAGCCAGCTCCTGGGAATAGAGGTAATGAGATAAGCCAGCACACAACTCACTAGGTCTCTAGCTAAGACAGGCTGGAGGGACACAGAAGGACGGAGGCAAGTCATCATGTTGGAAGGAGAATTAACTGGAAGTCTTGACTCTGCCACTAAACCCCCACCCTAACACACACGTTCAACTGTTGGTGAAGGTGGGGAGCAGGAGCCCTTCTTATGTCAAAGCCCTTTAGTTCAGAGAACTGCTTGGAATTCCTGGATTCGATTTTGCTGAAGTTGGTTGGTGAGCATTTCTTATCTTTCAGACCTTACAAATTAATATTGAGATCTCTCTGTGTATATATGACCACAAGCTATCTAACCTTCAGAAAGTTGGACATATGAGTGTATGTGAAAAGAAATGAGTCAAGTAGCCTTCTTATGACACAGAGAACAGCTGGGTATTAGTTGAAGGAAATGTTCTGAGAAATGACTTAGGAAAGCCACTAGGTTAGGGCAACCAAGGCCTGTGGGCAAGACCATCAAGATGACTGCAAACCATGAGCAAATCAGCTCTACTTTCTAAGTTTCAACTTCTTCCTTCAAGAGAGGGAGATCGGGCCTTGTTTTCAAGATGTCAGGTGTAGCCTGTGACTTATGTGGGACAGTGGAAAGAACGTGGTGTCAGAGTTAGACCCAAGTTTGAACCTTTTCATTGAGACTGTACTTTGAATATGGCTCAAGTGTGTCCCCCAGTGTTTACTTGTTAGAATCCAGTATGGCAATGCTAAGAGGTGATGCGACTTTTAAGGGACGGAGCCTAGCAGGAGTTCATAAAGGGCACTGAAGAAATCAATGAGCTCTCCTGGGACCCTGGTTGGAGCTGGGAGTGCATTATATTCCTGAATCCCTCTCTGGCTTCCAATCTCAGCACATGAGTGCTCACATTTTCTCCCACCTGGTACTGCCTTTGTGATGACGTAAAATCCTCTCCTCTCCAGAACGGTGAGCTAACCTTCCTTTCTTTATAAACTGCTCAGCTGCAATTATTATTTCATCACAGAAATGGGACATGTCTACCCCAGAAACATTAGACAAGTGGACCAAAGTCCCCATAGATACATTTCCTTGTTTGAAGACTGGGGATAAGGCTTCCTCGGGGGAAGTTCAAGGTTCTTTGAGATAGCTCTCTCTCAATTGCTTTGTCCAGAGGGGCTGCATCACATACATATAGACATCTGTTTCTTTCCCACTTCCTGTTCATCTTTTAGGAAACCCGGGCAATGGAGGTGATAGCCCTGAGCCTCTGGAAATGCCCTGCTCTTACGCTACNACTCAGTCATATCTTCTCCAACATTATCCTCTGAGGGGCACATTGCTCCCCCGAGCCTGGTCTTGGGACATTTAGATGACCCATGACTGCTTCTGCTGCTGCTCAGGGCTGCTCNTCCCAGACAGGTCCCAGATCTTGAGACACCCAGAGACGAGGTGCCACGTGAAGCAGCTGGAGGTCTGACTTACCAGATGAGTTGTGACAATACGCTTTGAACTTTTGGCTGAGGAAAACTTTCCAAATCAGGACACCTTGCCCATTCTTCCCACACTTGGGGTTTGGGAAAAGCCGAGGGATGACGGAGATCCGTTCTGCAACCCACCCGTAGCTGTAGAGGAATACACATGGGTTGAATGGACAGAGGTTAGAAGGCAGCAAGTCTACTGCTGAGCAGGAACACCGGCTTTAGCGAAGCTCTTTCTTACCTGCAAGTCTCAAAGCCGGACTTCTGTGCTGCTTCCACCTGGTCCTTGCTGGCCAGGGTCAGTCCCAGCACTTTACAGGCCTCCTCGGCTTCTGTGAAATTCATCTGTTGATTTACCTTCCTGCCCACAAGGGCAACCCCCTTGAATCTGCATGTAGAAGTGGAAAGCTCTGGAGAGAAATCATAAAGTCCTCAGTTGGCTTCTGGCTTTGTTCCCAGCTCTCAGGCTCTCCTTCCTCACAGAGAATCATTGTCTNGACCCGGGTCTGTGAGGCTGGTGCTGGTCTTAGAAATAAAAACACAGGCCAGGAATATCCCACAAGGACTGCCTGCTGGGTTAGGTGCTTGTTCTGCCTGGCCCAGGCTGTAAATCTCCACATCGAGAGCACACAGAGCACTCTGCACTAAGGAACCTGCCTGCCAATCGCATGAGGGCTTTAGCTATCAATCAGCTCCTGGGGTGGGGTCTAGGTGATTTAGATGCCGCAAATATTGTTTTTTAAGTCTACAAAAGGAAGCCTCTGAGACTTTGAGGAAGATAGAATTCAGGGCTCTGGTTAACAGAATAATCATTAGCAAAGTAATGTGGCTGGGGACGTTCCTGTTTTGACAGGGGCTGGCCATGTGCTTGCTAGAAAAGAACGTGAGTTCTCCGTTTCAGGGCCTTTCTGGCCATGGGAGGACAGGCTTACTCAGAAATTCCTGAAGGAGCTGGCAGGAAATCTTGCAGGGCAGGGAAACTAAATAAAGAAAGTTGAGTTTGAGTCAGGGCGGGACTTGGTATCACCTACGCTGTTCTGTAGCTCCGAGCCTTAGGCTTGTTACTTTATCTTTTTGAGCTCATTTCCTTGTTTGGAATATAGAGTAACACCGTCTACTGCCCAGGGTAGTGTGAGTTACATGAACGAATTCTAGCAGGACTTAGAATAGCATCTGCCAAACTAGGTACTAATACCTANCTATAGATAACAGCGCTGTCATTTAGTCTTCTAAGCATTCGGGTGTATCCACCACAGATTGATTTTCCTGGGAAGGCTGAGGCAGTGGGACATGTCAGAATATTTTTTCTCAAAATCTAGTGGATTTGGAAGCTNTTTTGACCTGCTTCCCTGAAACTTATGGACCTATATAAAATCACCATGTTGTATTATATTCCAGTACCTTACTCCTATTGGGCTTTATCTATGAAAGTCCATAAAAAAGGCATTTTAGCCTTGTAAGTAATGGCTATGTAGGGATGTCCCAAGGACCTCATGAACCCTAAGAGAGCCTAATGACCCAATTGTAAACTTACTTAAAACATCATGGACTTTTCTTGTGAGACACACACACACACACACACACACACACACACACACACACACTTACATGCCGGGCTTTATCTATGAAAGTCCACTTCAAATTCCCAAGCCTGTGCAAAGTACCTCTCACTTCTCCCGCTGTTAATTGGCTATTGGGATCTTGGGGACAAGTGAATGCTTTCATCTGTGAAATTATACCTTGTCAGGCCTTCTGCTTGGAATTAAACTAGGTAACGTGTACCTAGCAGAGCTCGGATCCATGGGAGACAATCAAGTGTAGAAACTTCATGCTTTCCAGTTTCATTTAGAAATTCTAACATCAAGCTGGAATCCAAGGGTGCACTCCTATCATGCTTTTTATAAGACTTCTTGGAAAACATCACAGATTGCAGGAACAGTATGTTCTTGGGAATCATTTAGGGTGGAATCAACACCAAGTGTTAGTATTTACTACCTGGATGGCATCAGACAAAGCCCTTGGCCGCACTAATGCTTTTTTTCATATAGAAAATGTTTTATTGAGAGGAAACAAAGAAACTCTATATACTTTATTCTAAATCTCCATGTAACAAATCTTTTAAGAAGTCCTCTATCTGTGCCCATTCACTGCATCATCACAGAGTCCAGTAGGACCTTCTGCTGGTAGCCAGCTAACGTTCTCTACTTTCCAAGAGTTTAATTTCTTTAGAAAAATTGCCATTAGTGAAGATGAAGCAAATAGGTAGAGTCATTGTCAAAGAATGGTTTCTAAGGGCTAGGGATGTGGCTTAGTTGGGAGAGCTTGGCTAGCATGCACAGTGCCTTCAGTTCACTCTTCATCGCTAAGACTGGACACGGAGGTACACACCTGTAATCCCAACATCCACGAGGCGAAGGCAAAAAGGATTAGGAGTTCAAAGTCATTCTCAGATACATAGTGAATTTGGGATTAGCCTGGGCTATAAGAGACCCTGTCTTTAAAAAAAAATAGACTTCAAAATAACTTGCGTAATGGCAGCATTGCAGGGGGAAATNTGAGTGGTCTCCCAATGGGATTTCTAAGAGGACCCAGGTTTATTTAAACGTGACAGTTCTGGTATTTGGGGATGGGGAACTATTCATCTAACTCTAACCTCTCATAAAAGTCACATCCAGCAATATATCAATCAACACTGAACATNTGTTCTTGATGTAGCTTCTGTCTCGGGGCATCTTCAGCAGAAGTTTCTCCTTTACAGTCCTGTTACTTCCCTTGCCCAGGACTGTGAGCAGTGATTTGTGGTTTCAGTGTTTTTCCTACTATGCAGAAAGAGGTGTCCATGTATGCATCCTACAAACACAGAAGCCACAGCCTCCCTCCTTCATATCTGCTGATGGTAAAAATTTAAACCCTGTTTTCGGTTAATTTCCTGCATATTAAATTCACTGCAAATTAAAATGCTGTATTCCACTAGTGGCAGAATAACCTTGTGATTAAAACAATTACACAGAGAAGTATAAAGTGAGTGATATTTAATAAGTTACCCATTCTTCCTCAGGCTTAGAGATTGCTTTAAATATTCACAACCCTGGCTTGCTTCTTAAATGAAATCCTTTGAAAACAAATGACTTCTCGTGTTTTATTCCAAGCTATCATTATTAAAAATATTCCATAACCCAAAATAAAATTCCAAGTTAAGTAAAGGTGAATGTAAGTCATTTTGATGAAGGTTACAATATAGTAACATATATAGAAAACATCTTTGGCTGAGCAGTAAGACCCATTCCATCTTCTGTGACCTCAAGAGTCTCCCCCATTCCCAACAGTCCATGGTCAAGAGCAGAATGGGCTTAGGATAGTTCCCAAGACCTTGTCTATCCTCACTTTAGAAACCTGGAAAGACACCTACCTTGCACTGAGACGGCACCTTGGACCGGGAGCCTAGTGGTCCAAGTAGAGGCGAGAAGCAGCAACAGGCTAAAGTGCTTAAACATCGTGCAGTCCCCCTAGAAGCACAGTAGCTGGCCACCAGCAGTAAGGGAGACAGATGCTCAAGCACCAGGCTGGATGGAGAGTTCTGGAAATATGCTGAGGATTTCCCTGCTTTCAAGCTCCTGATTTGTCAAAATCACTAGAGGAAATGAGTGACATCCCTTGAACGCCCAGGCTGTACTTTGTGGATGGCTTTCTGGAACATTTAGCTAATGCTGACTCAGAAAGCACACAAATGAGGAAGGCAGATAGCACAGTGTCAGCTGCTGAAGATTTCCCCAGTCCCCATAGTCCCCCGTGGGCTCAGTTCCCACACTCTTCATTGTGATGGTTTGCAGAGCCCATTCATTCAAACACTCCTGTGACTGACTCTGCCTCTAAGAGAGACTGAAGATGAATTGTGTTTCTTTCCTTTCTACAATCAGTTGTTTCCCCCCTTTCTCAGCTGCATTGCCTTGTAATGTATAGAGAAATAATAGTGAGGCTTATTATGATAGTAAATGCTCATTAAAAAANCACTCATTCCTTTGGCACTGCTGACATACATTGGACATATCAACATTGCTAGGAGATTCATCCTTTTCAAAGAGACCAGACTCATAAAAAGTCTCATTTAGGACCAAAGCAGTGGATCAACAGTCAAGAGCACTTGCTGCCCTTTCAGAGGATCTGAGTTTGGATCCCATGACCCACACTGGGCAGCTCATAACTACCTATAATTCCAACTCCAGGGCATTTGATGCCATTTTCAGATTGCTGCAGGCACCCACACTCATTGCACATTACCCACTCATAGTGTGCATATATATCATTTTAGAAATTCATATTTATAAAACACAAATAACAGACTACTTTTTAATTAGACATTTTAATTTTGATTGGTATAACAGTTATCACCACAGGAATTCTTTATTTACTTATTTAGGTTTTTCAAGATGGGGTTTCTCTGTGTAGCCTTGGCTGTCCTGGAACTCACTCTGTAGACCAGGTTGGCTTCGAACTCAGAAATCCACCTGCCTCTGCCTCCTGAGTGCTGCAATTAAAGGCATGTGCCACCACTGCCAGGGTTATTATATCATACTTTCCTTAGTAACTTCTGCTGGATTCTGGTGTAATTAGACTCCACCTTCTTCATCTGAAGCATGTGAGAGCTATCCACACTNTGGTAAGTCAGAATGCACTTAGCATTTCCAAACTGAATTTTCAGTGGTTCATCTTCTTCAATAATTATAGTTAGAGCTTTTGAGTAATGCCTTAAGCAAAGGCTTGTGAGTTTTCTCCAAAATAAGTGTCCTTTATGGGAGTGGTATTGCCTATTCAAAACTTTATTTTTATTATTTTTAAACTAATATGTATGTGCGTCCATATGTGAGTATGTGCACATGAGTGCAGGGATCCAGGGAGGTCAAAAGAGGGTGTCAGTTCCCAAGGAGTTGGAGTTACAAGCAGTAGGAACTGCCCAACATGGTGCTGGGAACTGAATTCAGGTCCTCTGCAAGACCATTTTTAAATGCTTAGCCATCTCTCCTGACTGAGTGTTGCCTGTTTAATTCAGCACAATTAAATCACAAGGATCACTAGCTCTACATAATTGGACTGGGTAACAAATTTAGATATATGTGCAAAAAGTACCAGTAATGAAAATCTGTTCTTTGCAAACACTGAGAGCTTCTAAGAGACCAGGGAAATAGCTCCTGAATAGCTCTAATGTAAACTTGTTACTTATNGTGCACAAGCCCTGGGTACTGCATAAACATAGGTGACTCTAGCACTGTACTTCCAGAAAGAGAGGTAGGAATCATGTACTTTTGCAACTGTCTTTAATGCTTAGCATCATGNTAGAAAGAATAAATCATCACAAGAAGAAGGGAGAGAGGATGGCAGGAAGGGAAAAATGAACCGTAGAAGGAAAGCAAGTGAGGAATAATTTATGAGAAGTCAGAAGACACTGGCTTCTCATAAACAAATGGACAGACAGGGAATTCTTGGATAAAGAGGGTCTGAATGGTTGTACTGGGGTTAAGCAGTGAGTTTCCAAAACAAGGAAACAATTTGTTAATGACCTGGGTGAGAGAAGAATTTAGCCANTGTTAGAATATGATTGGGAATAAATATTATTTTCAAGACAGGTTCCTACTATGTAGCCAAAGCTGGCCTGGACCCTCTTTTTAAAAAATTGACAATTTTATACATGTATATAGTGTATTTTGGTCACATTCACCCCATTGCCCTCTCTTCTTATCTCCCTGCTCCTTCCCAACTCCCCTTTCTCAACAAGTCTCCCTCCTG
>LZPO01075876.1:35683-50796 GCA_001675575.1 Neotoma lepida
TGTGTGTGTGTGTGTGTGTGTGTGTGTGTGTGTGCTCCAAAAGAGGCTGCTGGTGTGGGGAGAAGCCCACTGTAAATCCACACTTACAGATTTACTTTTTAACTATGCATAGGGAGGGGGGCCATGCCCACTAGAGTGCAGGTATCTGTGAATACCAGAGGCATCAGATCCCCTGGAACTGGCTATACAGGAGGTTGTGAATTCAGGTCCTCTACAAGAGCAGAATGTTCTCTTCACTGCCATCTTTCCAGCCCCTAAATCCATCCTCAGCCTACAAAAGAGGTAGTCAAGATCTGGGTCCATGATTCTTAAGTGGCCTATAAGAGAAACTGGAAACAAAATTAAGCTAGAACTAGAATTCCTTTGGGTCAATTTTTGATGCTAAATCTTCTGTTTTTGGAGCATTATTGGAAAAGTAAAGGCACCTGCTTAACTATCATTCAAGCTCACAGAGCAAGTCTGAACCAGTGGTGAGAAAAAAGAGCCTGTTTTATGTTACATATTGTGAGTCTCAGCTGTGTTACATAACAATGCCACAGCCCACATTAAGAAGGTGTTGGGTTGCTTCGCCCAAAGTTCCTCCATAAATCAATATTTATAATAGATCATTTTATTACATATAATAGAAGAAACTTAGACATGAAGACTTAGAGTTTGATGTTGAAGCCTTTAAACAGGGGCTAGCTGCTGGGCTTACTTAGTTCAATGTTTTTTATTTACTTTTTGATTTATTAATTTGTGTGTGTGAGTGCTTTGCCTGCACATATGTATGTGTACCATGTGCATGCCTGGTTCCCATGAAGGTCAGAAGAAGGCATCAGATCCCCTGGAAATGGAGTTAGAATATTTGTGAGCCATGGTGTACATGCAGGGAACTAAATCCAGGTCCTTTGCAAGAGCAACAAGTGCTCTAAACTACTGGGTCATCTCTCCAGCCCCAATGTTTTTTAAAATGTATAAAACAGGACATAAAATTCTGTGTGTGTGTGTGTGTGTGTGTGTGTGTGTGTATGCACACGCATGGGTGTGCAAGTGCATACACCCATGGATGCACACAGAGGCCAGAAGAGGGCATTGGATGATCCCCTCTAGCCTCTTGTCCTTTGAGGAGGGGTCTCTCCTTGAACCTGGAGTTTATGTTTGCTCAGGTAGTTCACGAGGAGCCAGCAAGCTACAGCGATCCTCTTGTCTCTGCCACTGTTGAAGCTGGGGTTACAAAGTGTTCATGGGATGCCTGGCTTGCTATTTGAGTGCTAGGATCCAAACTCCAGTCCTCATGATTGTGTAGCAAGTTTGTTAATAACTGAGCCATTTTTCCAGCCCATGGAACTTTTGATAACTTCAGACTTTGCTTGCTAGTGAGGGGCCAACATTTCACAGGGGACTCATATTCAAGTGAAGTCTCCTGCAGGCAACTCTGGTTCTGAAGGACTCCACAATGGGCTGAACACCTTCTGGCATTAAGCATGACAACTTTTAGGACAAGTCTGGCTTGGGTTATGGGTGAGAGAGGGACTTTCTGACGGTGGGTGGGCAGTTTTTATGATAAACATCCTGAGAAGCTGGGCTGAGCCTGAAAAAGTGAAGCTGTACCTCTGTGGTGAAGGCTAAGGACTCTTTGGAGGACCCTGCTCAGGTCTGGTATCAGTCATCCGAGGAAATCATCTCCTCAGAACCTAAAACAACTCCAATCACACATGAAGGATGGGAGTCTGAATGAGGCCTCTAAAGGTTCAGGTGCCGCAAATGGCCACTGCCCAGAACTGCTCACAGGATGAGCAGAAAAGGACCCAGGCAAACCTTGCTTCCCTGGGCTTTCATGAGACAGGAGGGAGCTGCCAACTGCCAGAGTTAGCTAGATAAGGCCTGTGCTTTGTAAGCCCGACTGTTTATAGTCATGTGCTTGCTCTGTTTATTTCTCTTTTATTCTTCTGCAGTGTGTGGAAGTGTTGGAAATTCTAGCCTGTCTTAGATGAATTCAAGGTGCCAAAGGAAGGGCTTTTGTCCAGGCCTAGGCTTGACAAAGGCAGCCTGGTGGTCTGCAAAATAAAAGCAGATGACTCCCAAGAGGGAGGTGAGATGTAAGGAGGCCTGGATGAAGTTGCTTGCAGTCAGGGTTGTGCTTCCATGATTAGATTTAAGGCTCTTTCACCAGAGAGGGTGGTGTAACTGTCACAGGCATGGTCCCTGGCACTCTGAGAAAGCTCTTCCCTTGACAATGGGGTTGACCCAGGCAGGCTGAGCCCCTTCCTCCTGGTTGCATCCTCCACCACNGGGCTCTGTTGATGGCATTACAGGCTTANGAACACAGCCTCTCTCCAATCTTCACTCCCCACCTTATTCATTAGGTGTGAATTGGTTCTGGAGCTTGCCAGCAGGAGGCTCAGGTTACAGACACTGTGTCTGGGATCAGTGGCAGGTGATCATTACAGCTAATGGTTTTGTCTAGAGACGTTCTGGACCCCCAGGATAGTTGAGGGTATCTAAAAGAAGATTTCAGTGAAGTGTTCCAAGATGATTATAACTATATTTAAAACAAAGCAAAGCAAAAACAAGACTTACGGTTTTGATATACTAATAGAGATAGTTGGGCAAAATACAGGAAATGGGAGCTTTTTTTTGGAAATCTAGGTTGTTGATCTGGTCCTTATATTGATAAAGGAGTGCATGCCTCTTCTTAGGGACAGTTCATTCTGTCCTTAAACATATTCCTATGTGGGATAGTCCTGGCCTATAGGGTTGTGACCTCTACATGGACTACCCTGCAACTAGACAAGGTTATTTCTCTTGTTCTTGGTCTGGGGATGTATCTCACTAGAAGAGTGCTTGCCTGCCATTTGNGAGATCCTGGGTTCAATCCCAAGTGCCAGCTTTGTTTGTTTTTAATTTACCGTTCTGTACAGTAAAGTGAGACCTACACCNGTAGTGAAGCAAGTCACNGGATACAGACTTTCTCTGTGTTCTGTCTCCTCTTCCCCTTGTTAGAAGAAAATACCTTGAAACAGAAAATACTTTGTTTCCAACCTAAGTGAAGACACTGTGCAGATGACCAAGTGTTTGGTCAACATAGCAGGCCTGTTAGAGACTGAACTTTGCCACTGAGCTGAATTTGTTCCCTACCTCACATGTTCTCTCTGCTTCCCTCTACTCTTCTTGTTTTTGTCCAAAAGTCTCTCTAGGAATTCAGGCCAGCTCCTTAGATCTGGACTCTTCNGTGGTGGTGGCTGTGGAATGGGCTGACCATAGCTTGGCTAGGAGTCCACTAGGGTACCTTCTCCCTTTCTTACCCCNTAAGAGCTATTAATGGCTTTCTGCCCTGCCCATGACCACCTCTGACACCTCAGCTCTTGCAAATGTGCCATTTCTAACTTAATTTTCTCTTTTCTAGAGTTAGTGCCTTCTTGAGTTCTGTTGGCCAACAACTTGGGCCCCAGACCTACTGCCATCCAGGAAAGGTGTTTCTGTCCATTTGGTGCAATTCAACAGTTAAATGACTTGCAACCCATTTGGGATCCAAGNGTAGGCTTCCAACCTGCTTCTCTGCTCCTTCTCTTCCTCCTCTGTTTCTTCTACCTCCACTGGTTCCTCAGGACTCTCTGTCTTCTGTTCTTCCTCCTCCTCCTTCAGGTCTTGAAGTTCTTCGGTCTTCTTTACCCCTTCCTGGTATCTGGAGGGTAAAAGGAACAACTAAGTCTGGAGGGCTGGACACAGGACATTCTTGCCTGAGGCCCTGGGGGAGGGGACTCAAGAGCCTCCAGTCACTGCGCGCTTCCTGTGGCTCCATACAACAGGAAAAAGCTGGGAAGCTCTGCTGAACCCCAACACGACTCATGTCAGTACCATTTCCCCTCCCTCTTCAGCCATGCTTCCTGTTTGTGTGACAGTGTGACAAACTGACTTGGGAAAAAACGTGGGACAAGGTCTGCTGCTGGTTGTTATCTTACAGATCATTNCCCAGAGACAAGATTGCATTTTCCCTGTGGAACCTAGGAGCTTCAACTTTAGGGGGACCCTCATCTCAGGGTGCTGGGGTGTTTTTCAGAAATGTCAGGGCTTAACATAGGGAGGTACCCAGAAAATATCCACAAAACCGTCAGAGGAACTTTGTTCTCGTGTTTTCTGAGGAGAACCTTTCTTGGAGCCCACCATGATTCCTCTTGGGATCAGTATTTCCCTAAACATATCTGCTCACTTGTCTGACAGCCAAGTGTCTAACTTCATTAGTTTGGCTGGGACAACCCCACCCACCACTGAGTGACTGCCACACAGATACCATGGGGTTTTGTGCCCATGGTAAGCAGAACCTCCCACAGGAGCCATGGGGCACCATGCTAGGCTAAAGGTGAGTTTCTGTCTTGAGTCGTGGGCCTTTGACCCTGCTCAGTGNTCTCTCCCGGTAACTGATAGCTGGCCCTGGTTGCTAATGTAGCTCATTTAGAAATAGTCAATGGTGGAGTAAGGGCAGNNGGGAGGAACTCTAATTCATAGGGAACACTAGGGTGATTCTAGGAAGCACAGTTGAAGGTTCCCCTGGGCGCTGTTGGCAGCAACATGACAGCTCTGCACCAAGAGGAAGCCTCAGGCAGCACCAAGAGGAAGCTAGCCCAGGCCCCTGATGTTTAGGCCTTTCTAGGCAGTGGCATCATTTCTGAAAAGGAGAGGAGTTTAGCCGGAGCTAGCCATTGTCTAAGCACATTCTGTGTCCTGCTTCCCTGTGTAGGCCTTTCTTGACTAAAAGAGGCTTTGGGCCCATTGACTGCTTCCCAAAAACTCCTCAGAAGCAAGCCAGGGTGTGGGAAGCTCCCTTCTGAGACCTGCCAGGTGCCCTTGGGGTGGCGAGGTCTGACTCACCCTTTGTTGTAGGCTTCTTCCTCTGCCCTGACCTTGGTCTCCTGGCTCATGTCCTCCAGGCAGCTTGGGAGCGGCACAGGCGCACAAGCTTCACAGTCAGCCTCGGCATTTGTCTTTCCACTAGAGAGAGGAGGGAAGTACAGGGCGTCATTGCAGGAGAGACTGAACATCTGCAGACAAAACCATATCTTTGGCCTGGTTCCTGATTCAAAGAGGAAACACAGGCTCTTTCACTGGCTTTCAGGTTTTAAAACATCTACCTTGAGACTGGATTTTATAAAGACCCACTCTGTGAATATTCCCCAGACCACTGAGGAGGCAGGTGCTACAACAGCTCCCTTAGCCTGATGCTCCCAAANCCAACTTCATTCTTATTTCAGGAGGTGCTGTGAGTGGACAGGCAAGTGTCACAGACAACAGAGCACTGCCACAAGGAGGCAGAGATACTCACTCAATGTAAGAATATAAAGAATGGATGGTGGCCTAAGGAGAGAACATGAGGAAAGAGGAACAGAGATCTCAGGACCGGCTCCCAGGTATCTTCAAGGTCATCTCAGGAGGAGGAGGAGGAGGAGGAGGAGGAGGATAAAAAGACAGAGAAATAGCAGCTAGAGAGAGAGGTGCAAGCCTGAAGGGGGTGGAGGCTTCACTGTGTTCCACTGTGTCTTCTGAAAGTCTGTGTCCCTGCTGGGGTTTGACAATGCAAGCGTCACTTGGAGCCTTGAGGTAGTGATGAATGAGCTTAATAAGGAAAGGGAAGTGAGAAGGTACAGCTCAACTGGGCGAGGAAAGGGAGTGCAGTGCATTGGCAGGACTGCTCAGTTGAATACACGAGTCAAGGGATGCAAGCATATTCAAACACAGTAGAAAGGGCCCGGTGGAGGGGATGAGAGAAGGTGGCCAAAGGGACAGTGTCTTTGGCTAAAGGAACAAAGACCTTTAAAAAGTAAGACAAACCTCTTCTTACTTGGACAAAGAGTAGAAGAGGAGGACAGTAGGGTGGGGTCCTGACAGGCAAAGATGAACTGCCTCCTATCCAAATGTAAAGCTGAAATGCGCCTTGTAAGAACAAGGCCTGGTCTTCTGCAGAGAGAGCAGAGGGTCTGAGAAGGCTGAGAAGCAGCAGGAAGTAGAAGCATCATGTGGAAAAGNAGGAAAATAGGCACACTAGCGAATCACCTCAGGGTGGCTGGGCANGCTTGGAGCCCATTTAATACATGAGTGGGACCACAAGTTCAAAGGAAGCAACCTAATAACCTAATAAGATGAATTCTGCAGCCATCTTGGTGCCCCTAATCTGACTAGAAGTGATGACGTCATGGAGGAGCCCAGAAACAAGANCACATTGTAAGCTGAACCTTCTAGCAGGAAGCTAAGGGGTCACCGCTGCTTCTCCTTAGGCAGGGTCCAAACCTTCAGCTTGCTCTCTACTCTTGGCATCCATCTCCTATCTCTTAGATTTCCCCAGACTTTGAAAATATATGTTTCATTAGGCTGAACAAGAAAGATAAGGCTCTTAAAATACCAGCTATTCATAACATTCCTCCTCCTGCAAATTGTACTCTCCACTCCCTTCCCCGTGACCTTAGCCTGATGTGCAGTTTCCTATTTGTCCAGTGGCTGGAGCAGGCGAGGAAAAACAAACCAGAGTCCAGGGTGGGGACAGCCATTCTCTCATGAAGTNTATTTATACATTAGAAGTGAAATGCGGTCACACACTTTTAGTTTCTTTTCTCTGTCACTGCCCACGTTAGAGGGTCCTTAAAGCTAAACAAATATGAAGAGAATGTGCCTGAGACAGACCTGGTTCAAAGCCGGGCACCCCAGGCTCAGAGACCTTAAATNCCAGCCTGAGGCTGTGCAATCTTGTAACCCCCTTGCCTGGCAGGAATGAGGACATTCTAACAGAAAAGACACCTGTGGCCTCCCCTTGGCTATCAGACTATCAGAACAATGTACCCTAAGAAATTAAAATCCCCTGGGGGATCTCATGCCGGTAGAAACCTAGGCCAATCAGAGGGGAAATTTGTCTCCCCCCAAAAAAGACTTGCAACTTGCCAGATCACCTTGCAGGACACACTGGAGCTGAGACTGTGGTGGGTCAATGATGAGAGAGACCACACCTTGACTAGAACTGTCTAGTTATGCTTATCTCTGGCCCTACTTAAACCCAACCCTCCTGTCNGTATTGGGCAGAGGATCACTGGGTCTCTTTGTTTTCTTTCCCAATATAACCGTATTGAATAAATCCTTTTCTGCTTTCTACTATTAATTTGGCCCTTTTAATTGGCTGGTTGGGCTACTATGACCTTAACTCCTGTAATAACGGGACTAGGGGCTTGCAGCGCTGTAACAATCAGTGTGTGGGAGGGCTCAAATTTGGCCCTGTTGAGGTTGATGCTAACCCATGCTTTAACTGTGCTATCTACTGCCCTTGGGAGGCATTTCTTCCTGGTAGTTAAGAAACATAAGCTCGCTATTTGCCTACATTCACATTACTGATGTTGGCTGGGCTGTTCACTTTGGCCACTAGCCTCACGTCAAGATGAGCTGTCTTCCTTGGTCCCTCATTTCTCTTTTGGGGCTCTGAGGCTCTGACTGGTGTGTAAGGCCCAAGGTATCTGCTTCGTGAAGTTATCCCCTCCACATTCCCANAGCCAGCAATACGCCTTCCTCCACAGACTGCTTCAAGGATGAGAGACTCAGCGGGCCTTGATTTAGCACCAGGCAGGATGCTGGGGTTGGAGATGGGACAAATGTAGTAGTGTGTAAATTTTGTTGTTATTTTCTGACATCTAGACCAGGCTTAGAGTTTCCTAAATATCTTCTCCAACTACCTGGTAGTTTNTCCTCNTGAATCTTTAAGACTCAGATCAAATCCTTCTCCTCTGTGAGAACTTTGCTGATTTGCCACTGTCTTCCAGGCCAACTGGCTAAATAAGGTGGAATGTTCCCCCACCTGTCCATCCCTCTGTCTGATCATGATCACACGGAGGAGGCTGTGTTTGAAAGGAGCCTGGTGCAGACTAGAGTGCTTTTGTTACTCCAACTTCACAACCTGTACATGAACTTAACTCCATGAACAGATCCCATCTGTAAATGAGGATTCCCTGAGAACCTAGAATTCGGCTTGGGCTAAGAGAATCTGTATTCATCTCTGTAATGAGAGCTGGGCACAATCTGTGCTCATTCCAGGAATCACTGGGTAGATTGTGGCATCCATCCTCAGTCTGGAATCTGTGACTTCTTTCTGGGTGATTCATTAAACTGTGGCTGTGTTTATCATTGTGCTCGGCTCAGNCACATGAGGTCTGTTTGTTCAAAGTAAACTGTTGGCCAAGCTAGTTATCAGTTTATTGGTGAGCAGTATCTAAAAGTGACTTCAAGCCTTTCCAAAGGGCAGATCTTGCCTCTTGGACTCAGCGATGTTGCTAAATCATCCCAATTCAGGGACTTCTTTTGATAAGCNCANCCCAGAGGACCTCAGCTATGGGGCCTTCCTTACCCCCTTGTATCCAGTCCCAGATTCTTGGGTAATAATTATCCTGGGATATAATTTTCTCCAGAATACAATCAATAAGGGGATAGATTGTTTGCTGTGACAATTTAATGACCCTGGCTGCTTCAAAAGCATAGAAGACAGACATTTTAAAGACAATAGCTAACACTGCACTGTGACACACCAGCATTGTGGCCTGTTCATAAAAATAANCCACCAACACTCTCCCACATGCCAGCTTTGCTGATCCCTTTGTGAGTGGTTCTGCACACACTCTCTCCTAGCCTGCTCTGTCCCACTCTCCGTGCCCATCTAATCACCCCCAGAGAGTTTTGCTTTCCTCTGTAGTCCCTCTGAATGTCCTCTGTTCTTCTATTAGGAAGTTAAGAGCATGAGCCAGGCCATCTTCTAGCTGTGTAAGCTCAGGGAGTGTATCTCTGGGCATNATCTTCCTCATCAATAAGACAGAGATGTTAATAATGTATCCACCTCATGAGGTCCTTGGCAGAGTTAATAAGGAAGGGACAGCATTAGGGGAAAGGGCACCTGGCATACAAGGAATGAGTTTTAACTAAGAACAAGAATTGTCATCACCACCATCATGGCCATCATCTTTCTTTGAATTCATCACTACCATGGAATGCTGTCAACCTCCCATTCACTTAGTTGATGCTAAAACCTTTAGGCTTAACTTTCAAAGCAGATTTCTAGGTGGAAACATTTTCTGAGCCCCACCCCATCTTACACCCACACAGGGTTAGGGGTACGTTTTCTCATGAGTTGGTCCCTTAGCAACATGCACTTCCTTATGACAACATTCATCACACTGTGGAAAAATAGGCTGCTTCCTGTCTGGCTTTCCCACAAACTAGCACTCCTTGAGAGCACTCCATGTGACTGACCCTAAGAACACTTGTCAGAAGAATGAAAGAATAAAAGACCATGGCCATACAGGACAACTGAAAACCATTCTCTAGTCATATGTTTAAATCTATACATTTCTAGATCTTTGTTGAGTTGAAGAGCAGTTATGAAATGGCCTACAAGAGCAAGCCTCGGAAGGCTCTAAGCTCACAGAGAGTATAGTCAGCTGCTCTGTGCTATGGACTGGCTACGGTCTATTTGATCATTCTCTCACACACCTAGCCAGCTCCCTTCCTTATATGGAACACTTAGGAAATGAGGAATCATTTAACATGAAGCTCAATGCAACCATGAATGTCTGATAAATTATAACACATGACTTCTCTTCAACAATGTGACTAGGCTACCTGGAATTGGTGCATCTATACGTAAGTAGAGAGGTATGAATTCGTTTTCACTTGCAAATTTTTTCACTGTTGGCCACTTGGGGATCTATGATGCTTCCAGGTCTGTGCATTTGGAGGAAAAGTCAGTTAACATCTTTTGTAGATCCACAGGGAAGAGCTGCTATTGTTTGGAGTCTCCAGGGTTTCCTCTTGCCTTAGACCGCCCTCCCCTCNCGGAAGTCATCTTTATTTGGATACATTTCCAGTAGGTGAGTCAGCCACAGTGTACACATGGTCAATGACAATTTCTAGCTAGCCTGGGAGGGAGCTACAAACTCATCCTGAGGCTCACTTTGCCCTTTTAGCTCCTGATTCTAAACCTGTGAAAGGTACCACCATCTTCACTCACTGATACAGCAGATCTGGAGCTGTCCCTCAGATTCCCTTACAGAGGACATCTGGAGTTCTTAATGTTCAGCTGGCCTGAACATTAGTTCTGAATAAGTCTATCAAGGAGAACAGGGACCTAGATCTTCTGCCTTGGCTNGGTCTATAGACCTAGAGCTGGGGAGAGGCTTTGACGGAAGCGCTCTGAAATGGACTGGTGAGCCAAAGTGAAGGCTGACAGAACTTCAGAGAGTGTTAAGTGGTCATTTCTAGGTAGAGTCAGAGGCCATGAATTAGGCATTGAGGCTCTATGTGGTAAGATTTTGTAGCCTAGATACTTGTGTTTGGTGACTAATTTGTCATCTCTTGACAGTTTTCCTGGAGTGATCAAGAAGGAAGAGGAAGGAAGAGGATACACTCCATGATGAAAAGGACAAATATGCTGGTAGGTGACCAAGGCGGTAAATACCAGGCAAATACTGACAGTAACCAGAGGGGTCTTGAGTGGGAACTTGGTAATCACACACACCTAGAGTGAGGAACACAGGCCGAGTCTGGAGGTAGGGAGCTTGGGAGCCTCTCTGAACTGACAGGGGGCCCAGCAGTCACATCCCTGCCAGACAACACAAAGCCTACAAACAGCAACAATGAAGGACTAAAGCTGCTTCAAGGCAAAGAAAGAGAAATAAGGTCTGCACTCTACCAACCGAGCAAATACACAAAGAGATAGTCCTGAGAGGTGGCAGCTGTGATCCAGATGTTTTCCAACAAGCAAATGAAAAAAGTTCAAAAAGTAAGCTATAACACCCCCCAACCCCCACAGTGCAGAAGAGGGACCTTAGTGCTCTGGCTTAGCATGAGACGATGTGCAAATGATTGCATGGGTGCCTGGGAAGCCAGGCCTGGGAGCCCCTCTCAGCTCTCAAGTCAATATGTGTCTTCCTTCCCTCTTCCTGACAGAAAGAAGATATTTTTAAAAAATGAATTTACCCTTCCCAAAGTCGCCGTGTTTCGGGGACCCTCTCCCCCTCTCCAGGATAGTTTAAACCCATAAAATGATTCTATCCCCACATGGATGAAATGTATTCNTCTTCCTTTAGATATAGTCTTGTCTAGGGTTCTGGGAAATAGCAGCCATTTGCTACAAGCCTAATGATGGCATCAACATGAAGTGGCCAGAGTGAAGGGAACCACAGAGAGATGGCATCCTGTCACACTGGAGCAGCCCACCCTGGGCTTGTTATCTAAGCCCTGTTGAATTAGAGCTTTTTTGTGTCCATANNCCCAGAGAACCCCAACTAACAAGGAGGCTTGCTACCTCTCAGAGGGTCTTAGGACAGCTGTACTTGGTCTCAGCCTGTGGTTTCTTCCTGGTAAAACACTTGGGAGTTTTACAAAGTAAGATCTGAAATCTTTGTGGATCTCAGAGTCCTATTCATTTCCCCTAGAACTTGATTTTCTTTCTACTTCATTTTTGGTTTGAGGATGAGAGTAAAGAAAGCAAGTTGGGGACTTTTTCTAAAGATCCCCAATATTAAGTGGAAAATAGAGAAACTTACTTTTCCAAAAGTGCAGGCAGCACTGGGGGGACGGATATGTTGCCTTTTCCGTTGGGTGATTCAGACTGGATGGAAACAAGAGCCAGAACTGAGGATGAGTGATGAAGAAGCTGCCAGGGCTGCCAGGCCTCAGGTGATGCTGGGGAGGGCTGCTGCTGTCCCTTCTCTTTCCATCCTTCTCCCCCCCACTGCTTTCCAATCTGCATTCTGAGGCTCCAGCCTAGCAGGGAGCCATCAGTTTCCCTATCCCACTTCCTGAGTACCAGTATGCCTCCTACCAAATATGGGTCTAGAAGTAGGAGATGCCTGGTGTCACAATGTGCTGAAGCTGGCAGACATTTCTGGACAGGCTACCTGGAACCCCATGCTGCTCCACTGCAGCAGTCAGGGTTAAAGCACAGGCTTTCAGCTCTGCACCTACGCTAGGATCACCTGGAGTCGGGTAAATAGTACTGAACCTTTCCAGAGATTTGGGGTGAGACCCATGATTGGGATGTCTTTAGTGCAGCTTTTGTGATTTTAAAGACTAGTTCTTGTTGTCAACCACTTGTCTGAAGGTATACACCCGGAAACCATAGATCTATTAAAAAGGTCTGTTGCTAACTAACCTTTTCTAGTCTCTTAAAAAAAATTTCAGTTTTTAAAATTTTTATTTTATGTGCATGAATGTTTGCCTGAATGTATGTCTGTGCACCATAAACTTGCATTGCATGTGGAGGCCATTAACAGGGTGCTAGATATCCTAGGCCTGGAGTTACAGATGGTTGTGAGCTACCATGTAGGTGCTAGAAATTGAACTTGGGTCCTTTGGAAGAACAGCCAGTGCTCTAAACTGCTGAGCCATCTCTCCAGGCCCTTCAGGTTTCTTTGTTTCAGTGATTTCGGAGTTTAAGTTCATTTCACAGACAAAATACTGACAAGGTAAAAGAAACTTAACAGTGATTGCTAGCTATGGGTATGGTGGAGCCTGAAGTGATTTGACCGGTTTCTTGCACACTGAACCTCTCTCTGTACAGCTGTGCTAGTGTGCACAATGATTACTGGAGAAAAGTAATCCAAGGTTTTAGAGAGAAGTCATCAGATCCACAAAGACCGTAGGTATAGAAAAGATTTTCTTATATATAGAAATTGCCTTCATCCGGAATGAAACAGACATTTTCTCTGCCTTTCTTTGTATACCCTATAGAAATATTTAAAAATATGAAGAAGAAAATTAAAGTGATCTGTTTTATCATTGCCAGATATATTGTGATGGGTAATTTTTAATTATCAACTTGCCACAGCCTAGAGTCACCTGGGAAGATGACCTCAATTGAGGGATTGTCTAGATGAGCTTGGCCTGTGGTTGTGCCTGTGGGGGATTGCCAACTAATGCAGGAAGGCCCAGGCCATCGTGAGTGTAGGAAGAGACCAAGCTCTGGTCTGTGGATGTGATGGCTGAGTTCCTGCCTTGATATACCCTCAATGATGAACTATAACCTGGAATTGTAAGCCAAATAAATCCTTTCTTTCCTAACCTTCTTTTTGTCAGGATATTTTTTCACAACAGAAATTAACCTAGAAAAATTACTAAATTTCAAATGATTTCTTCCATAATTTTCTGTGTTCTACACAGAGATACCATTTTTCAAAATACAAAACAGAAAGCTGGAGAGATGGCTCAGCTGTTAAGAGCACTGGCTGCCCTTCCAGAGGACCCAGGTTCAATTCCTAGCACCCACATGATGGTTCACAACTGTCTATAACTTCAGTTCTAGGACTTCTGGTACCCTCACACAGGCACACATGCAGGCAAAACACCAATGAACATAAATAAAAATAAATTATGTATTTTTAAAAGTACAAAATAGAATTATATTACATATACTCCAATATATGTGTTTATTATATACAGAAACTGCTATTTCTTCATAATAAATCATGGGTGATAATTCTACAGAAATTCTTTATGATAATATCCACAGTTGGCTTGCCAATCTCCTATTGATAAGCATTGGGCTACCTCAGGCTTTCATCACTGCAAACAAGGCCACGATGAGGAAGACAGGATGAGACCCGGTTCACAGACCTAGTTCACAAACTCAGGTTCTGTGATCAGAGCCTTGCTTTAGATATGGCTGACAGAATCCACTGTACCCTGCAAAGTTTGTTTCTTTGTTTGCTTGTTTGAAGCACCCTCTCCTTAAAAAATTTCTGTCTAAAGGGATGGCTGTTTTTGGTGTACACCTTCTGAGCCATCATAAAATAAAAATAAATTATATATATTTTGCTTGAGAACATAGAGAACGAGTCTCAGAACAGTGGGATGGTGACATTGGGTTGTTTTGTGTACCCCCATCCATATTCTCTGCTGGAAATTTCCTGTCCCTGTTGATCCTGTCCCCATCTGCATCCTCTCTGTAGCAGTAGTGTGAGGGAAATGTAGAAAAGGACAGAAGGCAGGCAACATCATACTCACCAGAGCTGGAAGGGAAGGGATGGGTGATGAGCTGGGGGTTTGGCCAGGAAGGTTCAGAGCATTAAACTTGGGAACCACAGCAACACTGACCCTCCGTCGGGGCATGTTCTATGGGAAGAGAAGCGGTTCAGGCCTCCTGTCTCAGGAGTAACAACAGTCATAGTTCTGAGGGCACTGGAAAAGCTTGCTAGCCTCTAACATTCAGCAGTAATTTGGTTTGGGGTGGTGANTATGTCAGGAATCAGTGTGGAAAGTGTTGGTCATGAGTGATCCCTCAACACATCTCTGTTTTACGTTTTGAGGCCCCATTCTCTGAGCAGCATCCTAGAGGGTGTGCAAAAACTGCCCAAGGCAAAGCCAAGGTGTCTGCACCATTTCATGTTCACTTAATGCAGAGTCGGGGAGACCACAACTGAGCAAGAAAGATNGGGTGTCAGAGGCCATGTGAGCAAGTGTGAAATCTGAATATCCTGCTGGTACCCACAGGTCCAAGAGTGAATGATCACTTGAGTGACCATGAAAACTTCTGTCATGCTTCTTCTGAGAANCCTGGGATTCCTTGACCATGCATACCTTGCCCATCGTGAGGGACATAGATCGCGCCGTGCGGGGGACCCCATCTTCTACAGTAGGAAAGAACAGAAGAAAATGGGTGAGTTTCAGGTTGGGGTCCAACAACACACGACAGGCTGAGTTAAGCCAAGCTGGATCATAGCTGGCTTTGCAGGAATGGCTCAGAGTTCTGGGCTTTAGGGACTCTCCATTGTTTGATGCTTCACCCTGTAAGAAACTCATCTGCCGCGAAGGGACCCTCTAGACAAAACATTATTCTAACTCCACGAGACACTACAAGGAGCCCCAGGTATGGGTTTCTGGGCTTCATTTGACACCACTGTAGTCTCTGGGGTCACCCAGGATGGTGTGTGAACAGGACTCAGCAAGCTTGAAGCATATGGACCCATTCCATGTTCTCTAAGGATGGACTGTTAGAAACACTATAAACAAAAAAGAGTAGCCGGGCGGTGGTGGCGCACGCCTTTAATCCCAGCACTCGGGAGGCAGAGGCAGGCGGATCTCTGTGAGTTCAAGGCCAGCCTGGGCTACTGAGT
>LZPO01075876.1:50851-61283 GCA_001675575.1 Neotoma lepida
TGATGTTAAGAATGAAAATTTGCTAACTGAAGCAGTTTCAATGTATTACCTATATTATGACTCAGCACAAAGGGAGCTACCACTTCAGACCTTTTTCTCCTTAGCTTGTGTATTAAATGATACAATTTATATTCAGTCTTCAACACCACACTTGCTTTGAGACTGCTGCCAGAAAACAACTGGATACATGAAAAATATTTTATTTTTCAAAAGTGTAAATTTTGTTCTTTTGAATATATTTTCAAGTTTGATTTGCCCAAAAATTATCAGAAAAGTATCTTCAAGGTCAGTTGAGTTTGATTCAGTCTCCCCACAACCTGGAGCCTGTATGTCTGTTCTCCATAGCCCCATATTTTATGTATGGCCCTTGAAAACCACATAGCTGTATGCTTTGTTTTGTTTTTTCTTAATCCGAGGATCTTTGCCAACNAACGGCTTCACACTGTCTGTAATTCTTGTGATTGTTAACACATTTGTGTTTATTTCTACCATCTCATTATCTATATTTCATTTACCTTGATTTATTCCTTGATTTTTTTCTAAGTTAGTCCCCATTCTAAACGTCAGTTGAGAAATTATCCATTCCAGTTCTAACCTTTGGGACATTTAAAATTAATCAAGATCCCCAGGCTTTTCCTAAATAGGGCTCAAAACAACTCTCTCCAACCTTTAGTGGCATGCTAGTCACCACTTCATGTCACACTGTGTGCCCCCAAGTTACGCATTATTCATCTAATTGGCAATTACCGGCTGCTTACTTGGCTCCATCCACGTGCTTATGAACATCCTTGATCGTCACCCTTTCTTGCATCCGTTCCACCCCCACACCAGGACATTCTTTAATTGTCCTTTCAGCAAGGACCTATGGAAGGACCATTTTCTTACTACAGCCTTCCCTAGCCCTCGGCCTTGCATGACCACCCATTTACTTGTCCTTGGTCCTTTGAGAGGTCAGACCACTGCCTTCTAGTGCTATTGCTGCTCTTGAGAATTGTCATCTACTTGCCCATTTTCTTCTCATTACTTTTAAGACCTTTACTTATCTTTTTCTTTTCTATTTGTACATGTGTGAGTGTGTGTGTGTGTGTGTGTGTGTGTGTGTGTGAGAGAGAGAGAGAGAGAGAGAGAGAGAGAGAGAGAGGCATACACATGTACCACATGTATGCTCATATACACCAGGGGTCAACATTGGACATCTTTTTCTAACCTCAGTGAGAAATCTTACCTTAGGGGAAAAAAAAAATCTTTTTTTTAAGGTAAGATTTCTCACTGAGGCTAGATCTTCGTGTTTCAGCTAGACTGACTGGCCAGAGAAGTCCTGGGATTTGCTGCTCTCCAGTTCCTCAGCACTGGAGTTACAGGTGTGCACCACCATACTTGAGGGGGTGCTGGGGATCCAAACTCGGGTCCTCATGCTTGCACGCCAAGTGCTTTATTCATTGAAGCCATCCCCCCACTCCTTATTTTATCTTCCTTGACATTTCCATTTCATGTGTATTTATTTTTTCCATAGACTTTACTATACTACTGAATCCAGTGATTTGTGTCTTTCTTTAGCTGTGCAAGATGCTAGTTATTTCTCAGAAGATTTTCTGTGTCTAATTTTCCCCTTAGGGACCACGTGGNTCTCCTCCATACCCCATGTCCCAAAAAAGTCTTTCATATTTTAATCACCATATCCATTTCAACTGCATTTTGGATAACTGTCTCAAATCTCACAGTCAAGATGAACAGGTTAATATTCTGAGAGACTGGCGTTCATCAGATTGGGAGGAAGAAAGCCACAGCCATGTGCACACTAGTTTTTATGGGGTTCAGGCCAGATGTGTCTTGGCTCACCCACAAAGCCCTCCACAAGGCCTGGTCTATCTCCTAGGGGATGGAAAATAAGACAGGAGAGCTCAGAATACTGAGAAACCCCCTCTACCATGGCTATCACAGCCCCACACCCATCAAGTCTCCCTCATCCCTGACTTCTCATTTTGAGGAGTTCTAATTTTTTTATAACTATTATTTGATCTTGTGTTATCAATCCATGTCTCTGCTGATTTTAAAATTCTGATTACTTTACTATTTGATGTTCTTGGGGTGTGATCTTGTATTTGGTGGGTCTAATGATNTGTGTTCCCAGTGGCCTGTTCAATTTGTATTTTACACTGTGAATGTGTCCTGGGGCAGGGTGTGCCTCTCTCTGCAGTGGCTGACAGTATTCCTGGAGACACCATCCTGCTGTCCTTTCAGATTCTCCACAGATTGCACCACTGCTGCAGTCACTCATGTACTTTTCCTGTGAGGAGGAAGAGAATATTTTGTTTCCACCCAGGGTACAGAGTGAAACAGGCAAGCTTCCGTATTTGCTTCTCTGGTGNCTGNTGAGTGAGAATTCTTATTCCTTGTATAGATTCCACCTCAAGGCAGTCCCTTGAAGGTCTTCGCTTTCCACATGAAGCACAGTGTTGTCTCCGCCACCGCCGCTGCTGGGCTCAAAGGCTGCTCTCAGAGAGTCCTGAAGGCAAACACTTAGTTCCAGAGAAGCAGGGTGGCTCTGGCCCCAGCAAGCCTCAGGGTCAGCATGGTTTCAGTTCTCTTCTTGTTTCTGGTTATTTCTATTTCCTTTCTTGTGGACTCAGCTGTTCTTTTAGACGACTTGTTTTATTCTGTCCAGCAGGAAGTTGTAAGCATTTNGATTAAAGGATTTTTAAGTTTTCTAGTCACCCCAAAGATCAGAAACCAGAAAACATCCTCTATNGAGTGAGAGTTCAAACACATTCATAAAATTCCAATCTTGNGGGTGGGACAATCGGAGAATTTACAAAATAGAAGTATAAATGCCTAACAAATGTATGGAAAAGCATCAAACTACCAATTAAAACTATGAGCTAAAACAACTTATGTCTATAAAATCATAAATATGTTTCAGAAGAAAGTACAAGTTTGGTGATCAGTGTACAAGGAATCAAGCATTATAGTTACCCNCTAAATACTATGGATTACTTGAAAATAATTTTAATAATTTATTTCTTTTCCCTAATCTAGTAATATTTTATTTTCATTAGATTTTTAGTTAGCAAACAAAAGAACATGTTTTATCATGGCATTTTTGTACATGTATGTCATTGTATGGGGCTCCTATCTGCCCAGCCCACTGCCTTCCCTGTCCTTTTCCCACTGGTCCCCTTCCTCTCTACAAATAGCTCCCCTCTCTCAGCTAGTATTTATATTTCTAGAAGTCTGTCCAAAGAAAATAATCCAAAATGCTGATAATCAGCATGCTGCATGTCCAAAAAAGATTTTTTTTTTTGAGACAGGNGTTCTTCAAGGTAGCCATGGCTGCCCTAGAACTCACTCTGTAGACCAGGCTGGTCTCAAACTCACAGAGATCCGCCTGCCTCTCCCTCCCAAGTACTGGGATTAAAGACATGCACCACTACCACCTGGCTCCAATTTTTTTTTTTTTTAACAAGCAACTTACTTTTTAATCAGGGGATATTTTATTTCATTATAGTCTTCAAAGTCTCAGCCATAGACAGAAGTCATTTAAAGGCATTTTAGGAGCACGCTGTTAGAGAATGGCCATGGCACATCACACAGACATACCCGCTGACACACAGATTCACTGACACACAGATTCACTGGTGCTGGACTCTCCACAGCAGCCACAGTGGAGGTAGAGCTTGGAAAANAATCGAAGGGGCACCAAATATCTCCAACCGTGATTCTTCGGTTAAGACTTGCTCTTCAGTCCTTTCCTTTTGCTTGCATTTTCTCAGCCCCCTGCCCGCCCCCCAAGACTGGATTATGGGACTCTGCAGNGTCCACCTCACTCCAGGAATCTGCTTGCTGTATTTCTCTGTGGGTGGATGTACATGTTTGGGTGGCTAAGTGCAGTGTATGTGAGGGAAAGTGTGCATATAGAAACCAGCNTGTCTTTATTGCTCTCCACTTTATTTTTTGAGACGGGGCCTCTTACTGAACCTGAAGTATTCCTATTTGCTAGACTAGTTAGTCAGCAAGCTTTGGGGACCCACTTGTCCCTTCCTCCCCAGCACTGGGGCTACAGGTCAGTTTGGCTGCATCNAGATTTCTCACATAGAAGCCAGGGATCTGAGCTCAGGTCCTCATGCTTACATGGTAGGGACTTTACCCACTGAGCCATCTCCCCAGCCCAAGAAGTCTGCTTACTTTTGTTTCCACATTAGGACTGGGGCTGTGTCATGTGGGGCAAACCAAAAGTGCTCAAAAGACATCCTAGGATGAATGAATGAGACCCCTGGGTAACTGATCACCTCAGAGAGCATTTCGGGTTTGGTTTTAGACAGGTTCTTGTTCTACAGTCCAGGCTGACCTCCAACTCACAGTAATNCTGCCTTTGCCTCCCAAGTGCTGGCATTATAAGAATCCTCTGTGATGACACTGACTTCACCCCATAAATTCTAGATACATTGTTTTGCAGGAGACCTGAACCTGGTAGAGAAATAATTATCAAACCAACATACTAGGATTTTCTTGGAATCACCTTCCCATTTGTAGCCAAGGGCAGTTTGTTAGGGGCCCAGATGCCTGTGGGTCAGGAACCTGGGTGCTGGAACCCAAAGCAGACAGCCCTGAGCATATGTCTATGGCCTGTGGACTCTGGGAAGTGTCACTGATACTCCCCAGGAAGCTTGTGAAACCTCCTGTTTATAAAGGCTTCTCAGTCTGTTATACTTTCCCTCCTCCTGCTCTTGGTAGCACGGATGTTTACATTCCACAGGGATTCCTGATGTGACAAGCTGTTTTCTCCAGCTAGTCACCCTCCTGGACCAGACTCCAAGCCCTGGCAGCACCCAGGGAGAGATGCCAGTCCAATGCACTGTCATTCCCCTGCTGGACTGAGCAAGAGCTTCAGAGCTCATCTTCCCCCACTTCAGCTTTGACCCCTACTAGTGCGTCGTGCTTGCCGAAGTCAGAGAAGCACAAAAATAAAATATGGACATGTCATGTGATGTGCTCCCCACCGACTCCCTGTTCCTACCGGACGAAGGCCTAGTTGCTAGTGAGTCCTGGAAGGTGGCCTTGGTCTGCCAGATCTTATGTTCAGCCTCTCAACGTTCCCCCAGCCCTGCACCTATGCCACACAGGTTGTTGCATCCCGTTCCCATCCCCCACCTCCACACTTTTTCACACACTGCTTCCTCCATCTGTTTGCTGACTTCCTGCTCCAATTTTTACTTTAAAACCCTGCAGAGATGACCTCCCTGGGTGTATCCATCCTTGACTCCCTTGAGCAGACTCAGGTGGGCCTTTCTCTGTCTTCTTACACCAATTTTCCTGGAACTTTTAAAACATTAAGAAAAGAATCACTGAAGTATGTGTCTTACCCATGCGTCTGTGTTTNTCTCCACAATAGCTCGCTTAGCTAGGTTCTCACTGTGNCCCCTGCCCAGACTCCATCCCTCCCCTGGACTGGTGCAATATCCTCACAAATACAGAATATTTTCTGGCTCTGCTCTTTTGGGTGACTGGAAAACTTAAATATCCTTTGACTGAAATATTTAAACATTTCTGCTGGACACAATGAAATAAACAGTCCCATGAGTCTGAGGCCAGTATGGACTAGGAATGCCNGTTTGCTCCAGTTTTGTAACTGATGTATTACACGTGGAGGATGCCGCTTCAGCCAGGAACATGGCCATCCATTTCCCTGATGGAAATCCTTGGATCTCTGATGCTTTCCAGAATAACCCCCAAATTTCTTAGCACGTGATATCCAAAGGGTGATCCCAAAACACAAAGACTTATGGGGCCTTGGGTCACTCACAAAGCAGGCATGGTGTCTGCCATTAGCCACTTTGGTTAACTGTCAGGAGCTGGGAGGCCCTTGGTACCCTTCATGCTTTCTGATCCTAGGACCCTAAACCTCCCTGGAGCAGCCGCTGTAAAGGCCCCATGAGCAGCTCTGGACAGAGGTGCGGAGTGTCCTCCAGCCAGAAACAGCCCCTGAAGCTGTTCTGATCCCTGTGGCGTGGGCTGAAAGCCATTGGGGACCTGACCTCATAACAAAGGCAGAAGCCCAGTTCCTTACCAGAGGGACCACAGCTGCGGCTTGAATTCTGATTTGCGAGTTTCTTAAATTCCATGAGCTCGGCATGGTCCTTCTCGTACGTTCTCTTCAAATTCTCCACATACTGCATCATGACTTCCGTTGCCTTTGACATACGCTTTTCCTGTGGGGAAGGAGGACACAGGTGCATGGGGACAGCTGAAGAAAGGGCACCGTCCACACTTGACCGCTCTGAGCTCAGTCCTGGGCTGCCAGAATAGAAAGGATACAGGGACCATCAGATGGGAATCTGTCCTGGGTGTTTGTTGCCTGTGGCATTGGGCTGAGAAGTAGACTCTGGTACCTGTGTCCAGGGAGGAGAAAGGCAGCCATATACAGTAAAAGTGAGAGGAGGAAGGGATTGCTTTACTCTAGGAGAAAATANGTGGGGATGGCTTTGTGGAGATGGCCTGGAATCACGGATGTGGGGTGTAGGCACATGGCCATGGGCAGGATAGACAAAGGTCCAAGGCCAGGGAACTTCAAGGCTTCCGGAGGTAAAGACAGTTCCTCCTAGGACTTGTATGTAGAAGATTTATCCTCCAGACAGGAACCCTTTATATGAAAGTGGGCACCATTCCACAGTATGCTGGGACACTGAGCCTATCCAAGGGCTTCTGCAAGTCAGCATAGCACAGACATTCCACTTCATTTAAAAAAAAATCAAGAAGCCCTTCGGTTTGCGGGGAGGAAGTGCTCTAGGGCTGGGTCGTGAAGGACTTAACATGCTAGATGAAGGAATCTTGACTTCCTCTGCAGAAAAAGAGGAATTACTGAACGTGTTAAAGTGAGGGGTGANCATGTGTGAATGGAGACAGGACAGAAGTAAATGAGACTGGTAGCAGCGACAGCAACAGGGAACAAGTGTCTGAGGAAATCGAGCAATGAGACACAGACGACAGGATGGGGGACCACAAGGCAGGGTGGAGGACTACTTTAAGAAGGATACAAGCAGGGCATGTGGCATGGTGGTGCATGTCTGTACCTTAGGGTCATGAGTTTGAGGCCAGTCTAGACTATATACTGAAATCCTGTCTCAAAAATAAATCAGAAGGGGCTGGAGAAATGGCTCAGTGGTTAAGAGCACTGGCTACTCTTCTAGAGGACTTGGGTTCAATTCCCAGCACCCACATGGTAGTTCATAACTGTCTATAACTCCAGTTCCAGACAAGGATCTCCAGGGGATCCAATGCCCTCTTCTGGCTTTTGCTGGCACCAGGCATACATGTGGTACACAGATATACATGCAGGTAAAAAATACCCATACACATATAAAAACAAAACTTTAAAAATAAGTAAGTAAAAATAAAGAAAAGAAGGCTGAAAATAGAATTGATAACATGGGGAACCAGAAACATATTTGGAAGGGTTTAATACAGTGGAGGTGTCCTTTTTTCCCATACTTCCTGGGGTCCCCAAGAGGACCTAGCTTAGGCACTGTCTATACTAGAGGGATTTTCCTATAAAGGTCCCCACACCCATGTGGGACTGAGACCTGCCACTTCCCTAGCATCCTTCTGGTGTTGTTGCTCCCCACTGGACTACTTCCTAGGTCACACTGCTGAGTCAGGCGCTCTTTCTCTAGAAGACACAAGGGTGGGTCAGCCTGGTGGCTTGGCTGCCTTTCATTTCACAGGCAGGGTTTGGGGACATACCCTCAGAACATCTACTCACACACAGTGTGGCAGGACATAGTTACAACAGTGTTACAGAGGAGCTACATGCTTTACATGCATCNTGTCAGTCCTACACAGCAGACAACATAAGCACCCCGGTACAGCCCGGAGTGACTCTCAAGCGTGGAGAGCTCTGTAAAGTCCAAGGCCACAGTGTGAATGAGCGAGAGAGCCTGGAGGGGAACTCAGGCAGTGGGCACTGCAACATTGTGTGGAAGCCCCATGTGCTTCAAGACTTCAGAGTGGCCAAGGTGGGGAGTCTAACCGGAGCCTGCACCCAGCTCTGCCACTCACTAATGTGTTGGCTTCTNTATCCCTGACTGGAAACACTTACCGAAAGTGTTTGGGGCTTTGTNAGGTTTCGGAATATTGCACATACACAATGNGGTATCTTGGGAATAGGACCCAATTCTAAATACATTATTCATCTTATACATGTTGCCCAGAGATAATTTTACACATTTTTAGTGCATTTTGGCTGTGTCTTGTCATAGAAAATTAGTTGTTTTCCACTTGCGACATGATAGAGACACTCAAAACATTTGGAATATTTTGGGATTTTCTCCTATCTGGAAGCTATCTTTCTGAGAATATGCAACTTCACTGTGGACAGAGATGGGGGATAGAGGCCACTTTACGGGGTGGGTTGAATGAAACAGCACTTTCACCTGAAGCATGCACTGTCCAACACTGGTTCTGCAGGAGCTGAGTATGTATTTTGTGGGAACAATGACAAGGGAGGAGCTCCCAGTCACACAGATTTACAAAACACACAGGAAAAGCTAAATAGACTTCTTTTCATAGGGAATTCTCTAAACTATGGTGGACCGGCTCTAAGGGAGGAAGGCAGTATACAGTCTACCTCAGATTTCCAAGTCCACAGAAAACAATCCCCGAAGGAATATTTCAAAGGGTTAGTNGGCACCAAATATGTTGGACTATCTCAACAACCCATAAGGAATGCCTGGCCTAAGCCAGTCATCGAGAGGTGGTACCTCTTCTTGTCCCTGTTTGTGTCCTGGTGCTAAGGACTACAGTTGGAACAGTGTCAGCCCACAAGGCCCAGGGCTGGAGGGCTCACCTGGCGCACAGCCCCCACCACTTCAGCCCGGCTGGAGAGGCGGGCAGCCAGACGATGCAAGACTGCNATGTCTTCCAGAAGCTTCTGATAGGTCTCTCGGTGCTCACAGTGGTGCCAGATGGATGCTGAGGACTGAGAGATGACAAGGGGCATCACTCAGAGTTTCCAAACTGTTTTTCCACATGTGCATGCTGAGAACCTAACCCCAATGTGCAGGGGGGAGAATGGGTCCTGGGGGAGTGACGAGATCACAAGGATGGTGGAGTCCTTGTGAATAGGAGCGGTGTTCATACTTCACGGACCCCAGAAATTTCTCGTATTCTCTTTCCACCATGTCAGGCTATAATGAGAGGCTGGCAGTCTGCAAGTCTGAAGAGANCCTCAGGAAGGACCTGACCATGCTGGAACCCTAAGCTTGGACTTCCAGCCTCCAGAGCTAAGAGAAACATCACGTTTGTTGTTTAAACCACCCAGGCCAATGGTAATATATTNTAGCAGCTTGAGCTGACTAAGATGATGCATGCCAAACTGGATTCATTTTCATGAAACAAGCCCTGGGTCTCATCCTGGATAGAAGAAACTCCTATAGAGCCCAGACCACAGTGTCTTCCAGATGTTGGAGAAGCCCAGTGGAGACACACTACATCTAGCTGGCCTGAAAGGAGACAGATCCAAGCCAACCAGCCCCCTCCTAAGGAGCTGCCAGGGGGTCTGAGCCCAAACCCTTACAATCTCCATCTCAGCTCCTCCCTGTCCTTTGAGGAAGTCCTGTCAGGACCTTGGCTCCCTTCTCATTTCCAGAGATGACTTCCGTTACTGCTTAGTGAGAGAAGTGTGATATTGGGCCTCACCCTTGGAGACAGTGGCTCTGCAAGGACTCCTTAAACTGGGCCCCTCAATTACCGTAATGGAAGCTTTGAAGTTTTCCAGTTCCTTCTCAGTGTTCTCTTCCGTCAGGTTGCGTTCCCTTTCAGCCTGGTTAATTCTAGATTCCAAGGTGTAGCTGTCATTTCTAAAGGCCAAGGACAGTTGTACAAACACGTTCTGTTGGGAACAAGAGTGTGGTAGAGGTGCTGGGAGGAGTCACTGCCGCCAGCAAGGCCACAGGTGGGATTCTTGCTCAAGCCCTTTACAAGAGTCCTTGGAAATAGTCACCAAGGCCCCCATGTGCAGATGAATCCCCCCTTCACAGTGAAATATACAAAAATGCACAAATGGCAACCCTTGAGATCCAGAGGACAAATGTAACCATCAGACAATAGCATTCTGCCTTTCCCCGAATCAAGAGCNTGAGCACCNGTGTTTGGGTTGAGATAGGTTTAGACCAGTGTAGCTGGCCATGTAAGCAGTCTAGATTCATACTGGGATCTATTGTGTGTGGTGGGGTGGGGTGGGAGGTTTACATGAAACCTCTGATCTAAAGAAGTGTCAAGTGCTGGGCAGTGGGGGCGCACGCCTTTAATCCCAGCACTCGGGAGGCAGAGGCAAGGCGGATCGCTGTGAGTTCGAGGCCAGCCTGGGCTACCGAGTGAGTTCCAGGAAAGGCACCAAAGCTACACAGAGAAACCCTGTCTCAAAAAACAAACAAACAAA
>LZPO01075876.1:74673-113386 GCA_001675575.1 Neotoma lepida
GGCATTTTCTTGATTAATGATAGAGATGGGAGGGTCCAGCCCAATGTGGTCCTCAGTGGTATAAGAAAGCAAGCTGAGCAAGCTAAGCAAGCCANCAGCTTTCCTCATGGTTCCTGCCTCTGCTCCTACTTGAGTTCTTGCCCAGATTTTCCTAAATGATGGCCTGTGATCATGTAAGCCAAATAAACCCTTTCTGCCCCCAAGTTGTTCTGGTCAGTGTTTTATCACAGTGACAGAGAGGCCTAACTAGACAATACCCTGTTTTATAATTACTACATATACTTTATATCAAAGCATAGAAATATAATTTTAAATAGTACATTTATTTAGTAANATGCAATAATAAGAGAGAAAAAACACCCTAAAGTTCACTCAAAAAGAGAAACAAGACAAAATGTTCTCCTTCTCAGTATTATCAAGTTTGAGAGCATTGCCAAAGCAATAAAGCACACACAGACGCAGAGAGATGCACATCGCCTCCCATGAGCAGGAGGACAACCAAGATGATGGTGAACCAGATAAAATAAAAGGAACAGGAGGCTGAGTTGTAAATTCAAAAAGGAAAGCTGTTCTGCAAAGTGGTCAGAGCCTTAGAAACTAGACACATCTGGATTCTGATCCTGCTTCTGCAGTTAGGAAACACACCACCATGGCCTTCATGAGCCTCAACTTTTTTGTGTGTCATGTGACTACAGTAAGGCTGCTTCTCATGATTATTGTGAGCACTTAGTCTAACAGGGTCAAACATTCAGCATAGCATCTGGCATATAGTAATCATTCTAGCTTCTGTCACTGTAACAGCCACTGGAGTCAGCACTCTACCGTTTAAGAGCAATATTTGTGACACAGGAAGTATGTAACACCAAGTCACATTCATCTCCACCACTAGTGATCCTGCANAAAATCTAGTGAACTAAGAGTCTTGGTTACCAACAAACAAATGAAAGAGGTAACACAAAATGTAACAAGAGCCATATGCAAAGAACATTAGACATGCTGGGAGAGAAAAAAGAAATACCTACATGTATCCAATTGAGAGCTGAATGTCTGCAAAGTTAGTAAACTAATGGTTTATAAANTGCAAAGCAAATAAAACTTGGACAGTCCTTCTGAATACAGCATGCAAGGTACACAAGATGACGTAAATTTCAAATGTGAAGGAGGCATATAGATGTCAGGAAATGTAAGACTCCATTCACTTCTGGGGCATATCCTGTCTCCTAGCTCCTTGCTCATTCTGTGATCTTGATTTGGTTCTATCTAGAATATTAACACATACATTGCAGAAGAAAAGTTAGTAGGGAGGACTAATCCCACTGCACAAGAGAGCACAGCCTCATTAAAGCCATGATTAAAATGTGCCATCTTGGCCAGAATGATACAGAGCCAAGCTGCATGGTGGCACATATCTGTAAATCCTAGCATTCAGTAGGCTGAGGCACAANGATTGCTAGTTCCAGGTCAGTTCAGGCTACAGAATGAGAGTTTGTCTCAACAAGAAAAGAAAAGAGAGAAAGAAAAATGAAACAAAACTAAAACAATATAAAACAAAATAAACATAACAACAATAATCACCAGGACTCCTGCTCCCCCGTAAATATATACGAATGTAACATGTGACTGTTTAAGTCACAAAGAAATATAGACACTATTAAAATGTTAATGTAGAAATGAACTCTTAAGTCTTAAAATACCTATATCTTAAAATGAAGTTCAGAGGGCATTCAAGACCANTGGTCTAATNATATTGGTCTAAATAATGAGTTCCAGGCTACATAGTGAGACCCTGTGTCAAAAAAAACAAAATACAACAAAAACAAAATGATGAAGTCAGAGGTATTAGTAAAATAAAGACAGGTAAATGAAGCTATAAATATGTGAATCATGGCATGTACATGCACCCACATATCATGTGTGTGTGGGCATGCCCATGCATGCACGTGCACGCACACACACACACACACACACACACACACACACACAAATAATAAACTAAAATGTTTTTAAATATTGGAGGTTGGAGAGATGGCTCATCAGCTTGAAGAGGATCTGGGTTCGATTCCCAGCACCCACGTGTTGCCTCCAACTGTCTGTTACTCCAGTTCCAGGAGATCTGATGTATTCTGGTTTTTGTTGGCCCTGCACGAATATGGTGCATGGCTATACATGCACGCAAAACATCCATACATGTAAAAGAAGATAAAATAATTTTAAACATTGAGAAAATATTTAGACAAAGAGTTTATATCTGTTATGCACAGATGCCACATATATTATAGCCTCCCCCCCCAAAAAAAAATCTAGGCTCCAAATGGATAGACATAAGGCAAAGAAGTTACTACCAAAAAGAAAAATTTAACTTTGAGCATGCTAGAAAATCAACTGAAATAAAAACAAAGTGTCATTTTAGAGCAATAAAATAGCACATTGTAACTGTCATCTCTCTCGTTTGCTTGTTTTGAAATATAGAGTCATGCCAGGCAGTGGTGGCACACGCCTTTAATCCCAGTACTTGGGAGGCAGAGACAGGCGGATCTCTGTGAGTTCGAAGCCAGCCTGGGCTACAGAGTGAGTTCCAGGACAGCCAGAGCTGTTACACAGAGAAACCCTGTCTCAAAAAAAAGAAAAAAAAAGAAAAAAAAAGAAAAAAAAGAAAAGGAAAGAAAGAAAGGAAGAAAGAAAGAAAGAAAGAAAGAAAGAAAGAAAGAAAGAAAGAAAGAAAGAAAGAAAGAGAAAGAAAGAAAAAAGAAATAGAGAGTCATTATGTAGCCCAGGCTGGCTTCAACCTGGAGTCCTCCTGCCTCAGCCTCCTGCCTGCTAGGATTACAGGCACGTGCCCTCATGTCTCATGTTCTACTTTGCTTCTCTGCTGCTGTGATGAAACACTGACCAAAAGCAACATGGGGAGGAAAGGGCTTATCTGGCTCACAGGTTACAGTCCATCNTCATTGGGGGAAGCCAGGGCACAGGCTCAATGCAGGAACCTGGAGGCAGGAACTGGAGCAGAACCATGGAGGAACACTGCTTACTGGCTTCAGTGATTCCAGGTCCAATCAAGTTGACAACCAAGATCAGCCATCATACCCAGCTATAATTGTCATTAGTGTTGATTGCCTGCTTCTTACTCTACTATATTCTGGTCAGAAGGATCAAATCAAAACAAAATCCAGAAATTTTCATGCTTAGAAGAAAAACATACACAAATGTTTGGAACATTTGATAAGAAGTNTGTATTTCTACACTGATCCAGAGACTCTNAAGTCTGAGAACTTATCCCAAGGGAATTCCTTAAAAGAAAAAAGAAACAAAACAAAACAACCCCACAAGCACAAAGACAAAACTGTTTATAACTGATGGAGAACTATAAACATCCGAAATATTTTACAATAGAGATGGTCACACAGAAGGAAATATGAACCATTCAGCCATAAACANNAAATCTAAATACATCTAATTAGTTATAATAACTTCAGTGAAACAAGTCTTTAAAAGGAAGTTATATCTATACCATCAAACCAACTAGGAAAAATGACAGATACTGGAAAGAGTGAAACTGTGTTGGGACTATGTATAAAAGCTTTTTTAAGGATTTCTTTATTTTATATGTATGAGTGGTTTCCACCATATGTACCATATAGGTGCCTGGTGTTGGAGGAGGCAAGAAGAGGGTGTTGGATCCCTGGAACTAGAGTTACAGACAGTTATGAGCAGTCATGTGGGTGCTGGAAAGCAAACCCATGTCCTCTGCAAGAGCAGCAAGTGCTCTTAACTGCTGAGTCATCTCTCCAGCCTCATGTATAGAAAATCTTAAGAGGTTTTTCTAGTGTTTTGATAAAAAATTGAAAGAAGTGCACATTTAGAAGGATACCTCTAAATATGGTTAATGTTTTGTGTGTATGCATATTTATAAACATATGTGATTTAAAGCGGTGTTTGTGTACAGAGGGTAGAGGAAGATGTTGGGTGCTCCTGCTCTGGCATTCTTTGCCTTACTCCTTGAGGTTTCTGGAGATAAGCTGCAGCCAGCAAACCGAATCAGTTCTGTCTCCATTCCTCACAGCCCTGGTGTTACTACAGGCATGCTTTGTGGCCACAACTGGCTTTTTATGTGGGTGCTGGGGATTCAAACTCAGAACCTCATGCTTGTAGAGTAAGCACGCCTACCCCTGAGCCTTCTCCCTAACTCCAAGATGGTTTGTTTGTTTGTTTGTTTGTTTTGGTTTTTTAAGGTCTTAAAAAACAGGGTCTCGATACATANCCCTGGCTGTCCNGGAACTCACTCTGTAGACCAGGCTGATCTTGAACTCACAGAGATCCTCCAGCCTCTGCCTCCCAAGTGNTAGGATTAAAGGCATTTGCCACTACACCTGGCTCAAGATGGTCAATATTTTAAAAATAATTCAGCCTTTAAAAATGTTTTCCTGGAGATTTTACGTCTGGGAGTCATTGTATTTCAGCCCAGAATTTTTCACTCCCCAGTGATACCCAGAATAATCTCACACGACAATTTATAAGATGACTGACACCAGCCATGGACAGTGTGAAGGGGGAGAGTACCTTTCCAAAGGTGCTCTATGAGGCCTGGGACCCACTAGTACCCACAGGAGAAAGGCAGAAGNTTCCAGAAAGTGGTCTTGCAATCACTATCCTGCTCTCCATAAGCTGGTCTACTTTGGATTAGTTTATTTAAAATAAAATGAAGCTAAAACATGTTTCAGAACTGCTCCTGGGATGGCAAAACCATGTGATGAAGTCAGTAGCTCTTAGGGCCTCGGTTTCCTAACAGTAAGATGAAAGCAAAAATTCCTGCCTCTTTGTTTCCTGGGAGAAGATTAAATCTGAGTTCCAGATGACTTAGTCTGCAAAATGCTAGAGAGAATTTACTGAGATGACATTAAAAGAAGTAGGGTAAAATATTGTATGGCTTCGTTTATGTGAGGGACCTAGAGAAGGCACAATCCACAGAAACGGGAAGTGGCTGGGGGAGGGGGCATGGGCAGCTGGTGCCTTGTGGGTGTGGAGTTGCAATTGGGGAAGATGAAAAGGTTCTATGGATGGACAGTGGTGACAGCTGCACAATATACCATGACTGGACTCAAAGCCNCTGAAAATGATTAAAATGGTAAAGTTAATACCATATATATGTTAGATATCATTGTATACATCACCACCTAACAAATTACTAAATACCAACAAAAGCAAAGATAAGATATAGACATAAATACAGAATAAGCAAGGAAAGAGGGAATTTTAAGCAGGTGGACTTACCCACTGCTTTAAGGGACAGGTACATGATTCAGAGGGGAGGGGTGATGGCAACAGAGTGTATACAAAGCATAGAGGCAAGGTGGTGAGTGTCCACAGGGTACAGGCCTGGGGAAGAGGGAAGGACAGAGAGCCTGCCCTTCTAGAANTATCCCTCCGAACANATTCATTCTCCTTTGACTATCATGAAGCACTCTGGTTGCTTTTATGCAACTATCTCAGAAACTCCTCTGTGAACTCTTTTACAATCTCATCAATTTGTTCATTCATAAATACTTATTCAGGGCCTATTAGTGCCAGGCACCATTGTAAGCATGCAGCCTACAATATGTGTAAAGACACACATGTATACACATAGATGTACCCCCCACACANAGAGATACTGACTCTTGGGGCCTCTACTTCAGGGATCTTGACATGTACCAGGTGCTGTTCTAGGCACATTGTAAATACAGTTAATTCATGTACTCTTNTTGATAACGTTCGGGNCAACTATGACAGCCCATGTTACAAGGTGGGGGTGGAGATTGGGTCCGGTGAGACCAGGCAGCTTGTTCAGTCAGTAGCAGAGCTAGGATGACACTGGGGCTCACACTGGGATATCAGCAAACTCAAAGGAAGAACAGACTAAGGCGGGGAACAGGGAGGGTCCAGCCTCTTGCCTTNTTTTCAGAGAAGTGTGATAGAGTGTGGGGCAGTGGAGAGCAAAGCCTTGGAGGGCAGGGCTGGGTTATGGCTTTGTGGTGACAGCAGATTAGAAAGAGAGAGCTCTGGTGTCTGAAAAAGAGGAACCGATCTATTTGGGTGGCTTCCTGGGTGTGAGAGGAAAAGCGATGTCAAAAGTTCAGGCCTGGGGCACTTTCTAGACCCACTGTCACCAATAGGGCTGGCAGGCGTGGCAGGAAGGAGATAGACCTGGGCATGCTCTGCCTCAGTGGGCTACTCAATGGGCTTCCCCCACTCAGGTACAAGTACTGATAGGAAATCTAGTGTTCTCATGTAGAACACCCTTGACTCAGTGGACTAACCAGTCCTGGGAGGACAAGCAGGGAGGGCAAGAAGGGAGGGCAAGAAGGGAGGGCAAGCAGGCCCCAGCAACCTACCTTTGTCCTGCTCTGCAGCTTCACTCAGTTCTGGAAGCTTGAACCCCACCAGGTTCTGGTTTCTCATCATGATGTGTTCCTTGGTAAGAAGAGGAAGAGACATAGTTCAGATGATGACACCGGACTAGACTCTTCTTTCTTCCCTTGTGGCTCTGTTACCACTCAGCCTTAGATGGGTTTCCAAGGACAGTGGCCAGAGTGGGTATATTGTCTTGACATGGTATGGGGANGCCAGAGGGGCATAAGGTCCTCTCCCAGCCCATAAAAGGGCCTGGAATCCCATTATTTGTGCCACACTCATTGTGTTAAGAACTACCTCCGACACAACTTGCTTGTGAGTTCTGGGTCTTAGGGGAAGTGAACTGCCCAGCCTTACTGTAAGGGATGTGTAGGGACTGTGTAGTCCTTAGGGACTAAGGACTTTGACAGTAAGATCCTGAATATGCATGCAGCTGCTTCTGGGAGCAATTCTTGAAGGACTCATAACTGGCAGAGGCTTCTGTCTTCCTCTTCTGTTAAGTGATACTCCTTCTTCAATGTCCTTCATGGCCTCAGTCTGGGGGACTGAGCAGGCAGAGCTAGGTTGAGGGTGTTGGTGGACCCAGCAGCCCACCCTTGCTCCAAGCCAATTCCTGTCAGACTAGAGCCCTCTAGTGGGATGCCTGGGCTCTCTCCTGATCCCTGGTGCTATCCAAGAGTTTTCAGCCTCCCAGGTGACAGAAGCCACTTGAGTGACTGGCCTCTGAGTAAAAGAGGAAAGAAAGAGGCCAACAGAGAGAGTACCCAGGATCCAAACAGAACCCGGACGATGCTCTTGCTGATATACTTAGCAAGCCAGAGGTCCAGAGCCCNTCTGCTGTCAGCACACTGGGCAGGGTGCAGTGTGTGTGCTCGGTTGCCAGCCTAGCTAGTGGCATGAGCTTCCAGGCTCTCTGCGACTTCCTTTGCTGAGTGAGAGTGACCTGGAGGGGTGTCGGGAGTTCTGGGGGAGTGGCTTACTCTCCTAGCATTTGAAGTCCATGAAGGTGAAACCCCAGATGTCCGCCCACTTGGTTTCCACTTGCCTTCACAGATGTGAGATGCGGCCCACTGTGGGGGGGGGGGCTGCCTGGCCTTGTTCTAAGCTAGCAGGTACCTTGGGCTCCAGATTGAAGAATTGTTCATCTTCCTAAGCCTCCACCCCCAAAACATCATAGAAGATCAAAATTTTCTACTATCTATCTATCTATCTATCTATCTATCTATCTATCTATCTATATCTATGACTGGCTTCAAAGTCACTATATAGCTGAACACGACATTGAATTTCTGATCCTCCTGCCTCCACCCCTTGGGTGCTGGGATTATTGGCCTGAGCTACCACCACACATGGTTTTATGTGATTCTAAGAACCCCAGGGCTTTGCACATGCTGGTATGCATACACTCTACCAACTGAGCCACTTCCTCAGCCTCACAGAAGCTCTCTGAACAGCACAGTGGCCTGTTAGGATGTGTCCTTGCTAGCATAGATATTCTCGTTTGAGCTGGAGCCCTACGTACCCTCACTTCCTCAGTAGAAGAGCCGGGAGACTGTGTCCTACTGCAGGCCCTAATCTATAGGACCCCAGTTTCCTTGACCTGGATTGAGGTTGGCCTTCTGAGAGAGAAGGACTGGATCAGGACTCTTTTATCTGGTTAACCCCTCCCTTTTACAATCCGGCCTCCTCTCACCCCTCCACAGTCACTCATTGGATAGCAGGGCAGACCCTGACTGACCACTGTTCCTAATTTGATGACTAATGGAAGCTGAGGACACCATGGACACTGGAAGAAATTCACCACAGAAGAACAGCCCCTTGTGGACATCATCATAGTGGTCCTTGAGTTAATAGGTACCAGGATGGCAGGCTGCATGCCATTACAAAAGAAAAGTCCGCTTATGCTGGTCTTGCCCAGTTCTAGGCATGACCAGATACTTCATTGAAGGGTCTTGCCCCCAGTCTAGCTGGAGGAAAAAGACAGCTCAGGATAAGAAATCCATATGACCAGCTTCCCTGAAATGTGGCTAAGTATGACCACTATGTCTTAGGCTGATGTCTATCTATTAACAAGAGCAAAAGGCACCTTAAGGTGCTGCTATGGAGATATGACACTGATGGAACTGGCTTCTCGGGGTCAAGAAGTTTGGGATTCCCTGAGGTTAAAGCTGCCCTGTCTCAGGGCCCAGTGTGAGTACGAAAGTCTGTAGCTCATGGGGGACCTGGCATGCACACGCTACGCAGCGTGGTAGGAACCCACCTCCCGAAGCTTGGTCAGTTTCTGCATGCGCACCGGCTGCACTTGTATCTGGAAGTCTTTGAGCCCAGGTGGCTTGGCTGGCTTGGCTTTGCCTGGAAACCGCTTCTCTTCCTCTGCCAGAGGCAGCTTGGCAAGTACCTTCTGCAGCAGGGGACCAGGTTCCTCAGGGCTGCTGTCCCAGGAGACTCCCCGTATTAAGGGGGGGCGGGACACAGGGGGCCGCAGTTCAGCTTTGGAGCCAGCCTTGGGTCCCACAGGCTCTCCAGCGGAGACTTGTCGCTGGGGATGTGGAGAGACAGTTCCTCCTGAGCCTTGGACTGTGCTTCTGGGCAGAGGGCTGCCTTCCCTGGCCGTCTTCAGGACCTGCCTCCCCAGCTCCATCTCAGCAGGGCCAGGCTGGGGGCTGTTCAGGGCCATTTTCCCACTGATGCCTGCTCCAGAAGCCTGAGCCATGGGCGTGGCCTCTGGATGCTGAAGGGGATCAAAGTTTTCCTTTTGTTCTACTGTAAGTTCTTTGGATTTCTCCACTGTGGGAGAGCGAGGAGCCAGTCTGCCTTGAGATACTTTCCTCTGGTCATTCTGCTTCCGGTCAGCTAGCCCTTTGGAGACATTCTGAAAGAGACAAGGTAGAGTTGGGACCTTGGAGGCAGGCTAAGGAGACTCAGACCTCAAATAGAGGCCTATTTATGTATATGCAAATGCGGTGAGTCCCAGCTTTCCTGCAACTTCTCCGGAGCTGAGTGGAGCAGCTGTTATGTCTGGATTTGGAGGTGCAGGATCACTTTTCCAGGGCCTGCCTTGCCTCTTTCTCAGACTTCCACCTCATAAGACAGAGGCGTCTTCTGATTGCCCCAGCACCCACCCTCTACACATCCATGTCCACACATCTGGAGGCTACCCAGGGGCTAGCCTAGGCTTCTGAGACCACATTTCCCACATTCAAATCATTGCAAAGTGAGCAAAGCACAGACTCACAGGCTCTCCGAGGTGAGGTGAGGAGATGTCCGCCTCATGCCCCTTTTGCTGAGGAAGAAAACACAGGTCAGCAGCAGTGGGAAGAGGCCTATTCCCTCTTGAAGCTTAGCAGGGTATAAATGCCCCCCCACCACCCTCATTCAGGGGTTACAGAGGGTCCAGGGATGTTAGGAAAAAGAGATCCACTGGCATAGACGTAGCACACAAATGTGATGTTACCTGTGGTGGTGCTCCTGGCAAAGGGGACTGTGGGCCACTGCACGTGTCAAAACCTGCAATGGGCCAGTGAAGGTAAGTGATGCCCATCACCTAGTCCTATATTTGTCACTTGACATCAATTCACCCCTGCCCCCCCCCACAAAACCTCTTTGAGCCATCAGTTGTAAGATCTGGCAGCCAAAAACACTGTTGCTGCTCACCAGCCAACATTAAATCACCATAGAAACCAAATAAGGAAACTAAGTCGTGGAGGACCTCAAGGTTTGCTAATCAGGAAGCATCTATGCCTATGTGATCCTGGGCTTGCCTTCCAGCACTGACAAGGGCAGNCTGCCCACTGTGGTACTCTGGTGCCTGAGGGCGTGGCTCTGGACACAGCCCAGAAAGGAAGAGACTAAAATGCATCCTAGGCTTGGAGATGTAGCTCAGTGGTAGAGTACTTATCTTGCATGTGTGAGGACCTAGGTTCAGCCCCAGCACCACAAGGACAAACAAAACTCAGAGTGGTCCAAACAGGAGGAGTCAAAATTATCTGTGATGACCTCTCTCTGAGCAAAGAGCACCCATCGTAGCCCCCNTCCCGTGACTTCGGCCCTGTCCTCACTAGGCTGTCTTTTGCTGCCTGCCATATTATTCCCAATCCTTGAAGCCTGCTTCCATTGGGGTGGGGGGGGCGGTCAGCCTCACCTGGTGGTGTGGAGATGGTGAGTGAGCAGCTCCCAGAGGGTGCAGGAGAAGCTCCAGGGCTGAGGTTTGGGGAAACAGCTGTAGAAACAAACAACACCTGGCTGGCATTCGTGAAGGGCTGTGACTTCCGCCATCTAGCAAATGCTCCTCTCAGAGATTTCACCCCGGGAGCCCAGGCTGCCTTGTCAAGGTCAAGGGCTGGTTCTATTACACCCCAANTTTTGCTATGGCCAACCCAGCAGAGGGGCCCTCAAGTAATTTCCAATATGGGGTCATATTCCTTAGCCTGCTTGGCCTGACCTCGGAGAACTTTCTAGAAACTGAGGACCTGGCATTGTTTGACAGAAAAGGATGCAAAGCTGCACTTTCTAGATGTTGTAGGACCACTCTGATTTCAAACGCTCTCCTTGTCCTCCAAGGTCATTTGGACTAGTCTAAAACCCACATCATCTTTGTGCACAGGAAGGAGAGGAACCACAGCACAGGGTGGCAGAGGGTCCTGGGAAAATCATCTCTCTAGCTCAGAAATTCTCTCAAAGTCTGTCTCTTTTCCAGAGTTGCAGAGGGAGCCCAGATGGCTTCCTCAGACCTTTGCTGGGGAGATGCCCGCCACAGAGCAGGGTTTTCATAGGGAGGGTAGGAATGTTAGGCAGACTCTGTTGTGCAGGGCCACAAAAGGGTTTGTGCATGTGGGAACTGCACAGGGTTTCTCTGCATGAGTGCTATGGACCTAGGCATTGATGAAGGAGAGATAGATGCTCAGACCAAATAAGAACATGGGTAACATCTGGAATGGCATTTGTCCACACATGGGAAAGGCCCAAAAGCAAAACACAGGAGAGTTCTCAGAGGTAGACTTGGCTAGGTGTATTTGAACTCTGAAAGCTGAGCACGATGGCTTCTCAAGGGGTCATCTCTGCAAGGCTTAGGCCTTCTAGAACTTGCAGGCAAAGGGGACAGGCCACATGAAGCCTACCCTCTCGGAAACAAGGTCCCCCTGCAGCTNGGGCCTGGTCCTCCCATCCCTCCCCTCAGCCCAGCCTCAGAGAGCCTCAGGGCAGCTACCTGCCCTGCTGCTGGTCCTGCCCTACCTGACGGGGAGTCTCCGGGGCTGCTCCTTGATTTCCTCCCGCGGCGGGTCAGGAATCGCTCACTCACCGACTTGGCTTCTTCCAGAAGCGCCAGGTTTTTTTTCTTGTCCTCCTCTGAGATGCTAATGTCTGGCAGCTGGTCATTTACCAAGTCAATGACATGTCCCGTAGGGTCTATAGAAAGAGAGTGAGGCCCTGCTACCGCAGAACTCAGCTATATGCCCATGTCAGGGTGGAGGGCATGGGGACAGACAGTGGCTTCCTCAGTAGGCCTGGCTCCTCTGGCTTGTAGCCTCTGTCAGAAAGGTTCAGAAAGCACACTTTGGTTCCCAGAGCTGTCCTAACTCTGCTTTCAGGAGTCCTGCCTTCATGTTTCTTTACAAGCTAGTTAGTAAGTGTGTAGCTAGGGACGAAGCTCAAAGCTGTTGTCCCAAGCCCCAACTGCAATCCCAAGGTCACCTTCCTCTTTTTCCTGCTCATCCTTCCCCAAACTGGCCCTTCTCCAGAAGTGCTCTGGATGAGCTGACTGGGTGACACTACCTCCTTGCCAGGTGCTCAAGGAATAATGGTCACTCCAGGCACCTCTTCTTCCTCAGTTCCCATGTTCAAGATCTGGCCCAGGCATAGCATATACCTGTCAGGTCCCCAGGACCTGTCCCCATTTCTATTCCTGCTCATAAGCTCTTACTTGAACCATTCCATCAGCCCCCTGAAAAGCTCCTGTCTTCAGCCAATCTCTCTGCCCCATGGTCTACTGCCTGTAGACCACATCATTTTAGCAGCCATATCTGACCATGCTGTTCTCCTGCCTCATCCCATGGAAACTACTCAGAGTCCCCAGGGTCAAATCTAAACAGGTCACCAACTTTGCTGGCTCTACATCCTCCTTCCAAGACCTTGTCCTGACTCTAGCCCTTCTGCGGTTAGCTCCCAGTCTGCTTCCCCTGCCTCCATTCACACTTCTTCCAGAAGGAGCTCTTCATCTTCACTGGGGGAAGCCCTCTGAATCACCATTAAACGACTCAGGAAGAGCTAGCCATCCCCACCCACNACTCTGCTTTTAGAGCCAAGGTTGAGCGGGAGTGGGGCCCAAACCAGCTCTGGCCCATCAAGCAATGCCATCTAGGTAGCCCCAGAGATGGGCTAGGGATGACTACACGAGGCTAGTGAGAAGCCAGGCTTCACAGATGAGACAGAAGTGTGAACGTACAGCCAGCCATTTGTTCCCATGAACGAAAAGTCTTCCCAGGAAAAAGGCTTGCATATTTAAGGAGATGAGAGACAGAATGGTACACTAACTAGTAACCCAAATTGAGCACCTGGATCCCACAGTGCCTGAAACCATAGACCCTGAAGGAGGAGGAGACAATGGTGGAGGAAGACACCAGGGGGAGGGGGAAGGAGAAGGGGGAGGGGAGGGAAGATCTTATTATATTAGAACAAGCTAATATGAGGCTCCGTCATTTGCAGTGGTGGTGACACACACACAGCACAGCATTCAGGCCTTTGGTTGCTACAGTTCTCTGGGTGACTCCTGCTTCCAACCACATCTCTTCTTCTACCTAGAGCACTATCCCTCCCTCCTGTGTGTCCATCTCTTTAAGGGGAAACTCAAATACCACTTTCCCTGGAATGTCCGCACATCCTCCCCTCCCGTGGGAGGAGTGGGCCCCTTCTTACCTTGGTTTCCTAAGTTCTCCCATGAACAGGCCTCTATCAACTCTACCGGCTCATTTCCCGATCCTCTTATACAGTGTAATCAACACTGTATACAACGACCAAGTCTATGTGACCCCTGTCCTTTAATGCTACCATGAAGGTATGAACTAGCAGGTGATCACAGGCACCAGCCTTTCACATGGGCACACTCCCACCTGGATGTGCACCTGCCTAGTACAGCCTCCTGACTCTGCCCCTTGAGCCTAGTGCTGAGCATTACTTTTCTGTCTTCTCCAACTTCTTCATCTTCCTCTTCATTCTGACATTGAAACTAGACGTCATTTCTTCTGGACCCAAACACAGAGAGGCTGATCTCCTCTACCCTTTGGGCTTGGGAGAGGAAAAGGGGCCGCTGAGTCTGACCAAGCACAGCCAGCTCATGCTTGCTACTCAAATACATCCTCCTATTGATCAGCCCTTACCCACAGAAGTCAGCGAAGCCGTGGAGACCTTCAGATGTCGATGGGAAAGCCTTCGGTGGGGGCTGGGAGCTCTGAAAGACAGGACATGGTCATTCTGTTAGGAAATCTACTTGGAGAAGTAGATGAGATGCCTCTACAGTTCTCTCAGTGTCACCCCAGAGCACCATTTTATGGGCACACATAGGGGTCCTCTGACTGTCACCTTGGGAGCATGTTAAATGGATGAATTTCCAGGCCGTACTCCATTCTCCCACCTCAGAGCCCCTGGGAGCATCACTGACTCAGCAAGTCTCTGTGCCATTCTGTTGCCCACTCAAGGTATCCAAGCCTGCTCTCAAGGGATGAAACTTTACTGTAGTATTTACTGTGTCTGAGGACCCAGACTCTATGTAGAGCTGTCTTGTGGCAACCTCATAAAATATGCATAGGAGCTGGTAAGACATGTATGATTTCTTTTTGAGAGAGAAGATCAGAACACGATTTCACTGCCCTGCAAAACATGAAACTTTTGTTTTGTTTTGTTTTGTTTGAGACAGGGTTTTGCTGTATAGCTTTGGCTGGAGACCAGGCTGGCCTCAGACTCACAGAGATCTACCTGTCTCTGCCGCCTAAATGCTGGGATTAAAGTCATGCACTATCACTGCCCAGCTAAGCTTNGTGAAGCTCTTTTTAAAGATTTATTTTTAATTATGTATGTATGTGCGTGTTGTTTGTAGATGCATGTGGAGGCCAAGGCATCAGATTTTCCTNGAACTGGAGTTACTGGAGATGGCTATGAGCCACCCAATTTGAGTGGTGAGAAACAAACTCAGGTCCTCTGTAAGAGAAGAGTGTGTGCTCTTGACTACTGAGCCAACTCTCCAGCCCCATGAAGCTGTCTTATCTGACTTCACAATTTTATACATTTTTCCACCCCCTCCCACATTGATTATACATGTATATTCATTTCTTATATCCTCCTTGGTATCCACTCTGTCCTTTTGCTTCTACCCTTAATTAATGAATGAAGAAGGCTTTGACATGCATACTCACTCTGGTACCCTCCCCTGCCCCCTCCCCACTGAGACAGGGTTTCTCTGTGTAACCCTAGGCTGACCTCGAACTCACAGAGATCTGCCTGCCTCTACCTCCTGAAGGCGGGGATTAAAGACGTGCGCCACCACACCTGACTTCACTCTATCTTATGAGAATTACCCTCTGACTAATGTGTGTGGTGCTGCCCCTCAAACCCAGAGTCAGCACCTTCCCACGGGTCTGTATCCCCATCCCTGAGAATTATCTTTTAAATCTCCTAAAAGTGATACCTAGACAACCTTATTCCAGCTAGATCAATGCAGGGACCCATGGTGAGGGAAACGGGGACAGTGACATCCCTGTGACAGTGATCCAGTGTTCCTTCCAAAGGATTATCTTCCAAGGAAGACCGGGTTTGTCCACAGCAAGCTTTTATAGTCACAGCTCCACACCTTCCAGGTTTGTTTGAGAATACCTGGGCTGATATTATGGGAATTTTCCCTGCCATGATGTCTTGTACTTTTCTTAAAATCTCACAGGGCCAAANATATGGGGCCAAATCCAAGCGCAAGAACTTCATTTTGGGAAAGAAGATAATACGGAAAAAAATCCTAAATTCTCTTTCCCATTTTGAAAAGCTACTTGCCAATATTTATTTTTATTTTTGAGATAAGGTTCCTTGTATCCCAGGCTGGATTTGAACTCCCCATGTAGCCAAGGATGNCCTTGCACTTCTGATCTCCTGCCTNNNCCTGAGTGCTGGGGTTACAGGTGTACTCCACCATACNGGGCTTATGGGATCCTGGGAATTAAACCCAGAGCTTCACACAACATGGCAAGAAGCAAGCTACCAACTGAGCTACATCCCCAGTCCTCTTTGATAGCGACTTTATTAGTAAAGTGATTCAGAGAAGANGAAAGTATTCCTAGAAATACAGCTATTNATCCCGACATCTTAGAAAGCATAGCTCATCTGCCCAGGCTGCGTACCTGTTGATCAGGTTCTTGTCAGTTTCTCCGTCAGGTGAACTGGTATCCCCCGTCAGGATGATTGTGGGGGGACTGCCAAATGGTCCTGCAGAGGGAGAGTCCTGCTGGTTTAGAGCAAAACACAGATGGAGTTAGGCCTGGGCTGGGGAGAACATGCAGGGCCTTGGAACTGCAGCATTTCCCACAGTGTGACCCCAGAGGTCATCGCCACAGGTCATCAGCTCAGTATGTTGGTTTGTCTATTTCAGCTTCCTGAAGGTATAATTGAGAAATAGAAATTGCCTATATTCAGGTGTGATATTCTGAATGTGGAGTACATTATGACATGGCTACAGATGAGCGAATGAACATGTGGACTACCTCAGTTCTCTCTCTCTCTTCCCTCCCTCCCTCTCTCTTCCCTCCTTCCCTCCCTCCTATGTAGGGGTGTGTGCTGCCATGTGGGTACCAGGAATCAAACCCAAGTCCTCAGTCAGTGCTCTTGACTGCTGAGCCATCTCTCCAGCCCCTCAGTTTCTGCTTTCCTTAAAACTGAGTAATAAGCAATCTCAGGCCTGTATTTCTGCATAGGAACTGTGTTCAGAAAAAATCTAGCCTGGCCTATTTCGGTCATTCAGGCCTATGGACCCAAACACTTCTGTTATAGCCTCTCTGGTGGCTCAGCGTGGCCTGCCTTTCTGGCGTACAAGACATTGAGATTTGAAATCTCCCTGATGCTCAGGTTCTTGTTCATAAGTGACTCTTGCCAAGGGAAGGCTAATCAACACTCCTATATGTAGAGCGAATCTTAAATGGTCTTATTAATTGAAAACACCAGGCCAGGTATTGAGGTAAATTCTGAATGATCAGAGAGACAGAACAAGCCANAGCCAACCTCACCTTGCCAACTCCTNAGCTGATCTTGTTTCCTCAGACTGCAGGCTTCTGAGTCTTCACCCAAATGAATCTCAGCTCCACTCTGCTCAAAGCCTGAAAGCTTAAGAGGCCCTCTAGCTTCTGGTTTCCACACCTTATATACCTTTCTGCTTCCTGTCACTACTTTCTGGGATTAAAGGCATGTGTCTTTCTCAAGCAAAGACATGAGATCTCAGGTGCTGGAATTAAAGGTGTGTGCCACCACGCCTGGCTGTTTCCAGTGTGGCCTTGAACTCACAGAGATCTGGATGNATCTCTGCCTCGGGAATGCTAGGATTAAAGGCATGTGCTACCACTGCCTAACCTCTATGTTTAATCTAGTGGCTGTTCTGTTCTCTGACCCCAAATAAGTTTTATTAGGGTACACAATATTTTGGGGGNCATAATATAATCACCACACCTATAATGTGCACAGGATTTTGTCTCAACTGAATATTTGAGTCTAGAAATTGTCTTTTTGTGTCTGCCTTCCTTAGAGCCCTTTTCATATGAATCCCCTGGTGAACAGGAGATGTATGTTGGCTAAAATTTCATTTTTCTTCCCATGTAACACATGTTTTCTGCCAGCCCCATGGTGGAGCTTTCACAAATTCTAAGCATGCATTGGTGCTGACGAAAAGAGATTTTGTTTTAATTCATTGACACTCTGACTACTTCCCAAAGCAACCGGAAATAACCAACAGGAAAATATCAGTTAGAGAAACCCCAGAGGGTGCACACACACACACACCACACACACACACACACACACACACACACACAAATAAATCCTTAAAAATTAAACAAACTGATATAGAAATAGGATTTCCAGATAAAATACAAGATTCCCAGTTATATTTGAATTTCAAATGAATAGCAAACAGATTTGGGAGATATGTGTCCCAATATTGCAAGGACCTGTCTAACTATTTTCATTCACCAAATCTCNGGCCCAAACGGAAAAGCNGTGGAACTGCCCAGGCACATGGTAAGTGCTTAGTATTACCTTCAGCTAAGTTTATCACTAGGGAATTTAGTTTCCAGGAAACGGATGGGCTTGGTCTTGGATCTGGTTGACAATTTAGAGCTAAACTAGGAGTTCATCAAGGCATCAGATTGGCCCTTCTGGTATCAGAGCCAACAAGCACCCCAACTCTGAGACATTTGGCCACATAAGCCCTGTCGGTCAGTGACTCCCAGGAAGCTCGGCCTACAAGATCATCTTCACCTGGCTCCATTTCTCTCTCACCAACTTCTTCTCAGACAATAGATGTCCCATGTAGGTCATGCACATAGAGGATAAGGCCATTTCCTCAGACCTCTTGCACCTTGTTCCAAACCCTCATGTTCTCTCATTGAGCCCATCAGTTCTGCAGGGTGCCCATTAACAACCTTGGGTAATCATTCCCACTACCCTCCTGTAATCATGAAAGGAAAACAAGAAGATGGGAAGTCAGTCCATTAGTGTACAGTTGGTCATTGAAAATATTGCTTTGCCCCAGGGCCACGCCAAACACAGGCAGCATCCTTCCCACTGTGCTACACTGCTTCTCCGTCTGTCAGCTTGTCTTTATTGGCACTTCCCCTGGTTTCTGGTGTCCTTCAGACAATATTCTCTTAGCCCTCTATGCTGCACGCTTCCTCATGGGGATGCCTCTTCCTCCAAGAAGCCCTGAATCCATATGGGACAGGACACACAGCAGGAAGGAAGCAGGCTGGGGTAGCACTGCCCCTGGGTTCTTGTCCCTCTTCCTGTGGATCCAGCCTCCCCAGGGGTTTATCTATCTTCTTCTGGGGGTCAGCAAACCTCTGTGGGGCTGTGCCACCTCCAGCAAGCTCACTCCAATNATAAGCAACAGGTCACATTTTGTTCCCCTCTAATAAATCTTTCAATGTTTTATTTAAATCATTTAAATGTTTATTTCACTCATAAATTCCCAACAGTGCACGATAGTTTCCTATGCTTCTGAGCACAGGGATAAATATAGACCAGTGTCATAGATGGGAATATGAGCTTCAAATCCTCAATATCACATGACTAGGTCTGGGCTGGGACACTTTAAGAACAGTTCCAGGTCTAGCCCAGGCAAATGTGGGGAGTGTGGTTTCTGTGATGGCCTTGGGTGACAGTGGGGCAAGGACCCTACTGGGTCAGTGTGAACAGGGAAGAAGCTGGGTGGACCTGCAATGGAATCCCAGCCAGGTGACCTCCAAGGAGAAATTTCATTTCTCAGATCTTCATGTTTATAAACATCAAATGGAGCTAATACTCCCTAGACTGACTTTAAAAATAAACACATATAAAGCAATAAGAATGATGGTGGGGGGGTGGAAGGTGGGTGCACATTGTTTGACTATATCCACAGCCTCTGTGCTATAGCCCAGAAGGCAGGCAGGGACTCCCTTGGGAGGGGAATTTGTGCTCTTAGGACAAAATAAAAAGATTCTCAGGGGACTTACAAGAAAATGATGACTCCAGTGTCAAGTCCTAAGGCCATGGGAGAGAGGGGAAGGACTTCTGTTGGGTATGTGGCTTATCCATGCAAAGCATGGAAAGTGTTCTTTGCCTCTCAATCCTGAAGGCTTACTCCCTAGTGTATGCTTCCATGTGCCCAGGGCCCACTCTGATTCTGTCAGCCTCTGTCAGTGTCCACTCAGTTCCCAGAAGTCGGAGATCCATAGTCATCAGAATTTCCTGCTCACTTTAGCCCTGTTCTTACTCTCAGATCATCACATTTCAAAAGTGTGAAGCGGTACACATGGGTGTTGGCCACGCTTTGTAAAATGTCACTCAGCCAGNCAGCCATTCATCTACCATCATCTTCAGTCCTCCCTTCCGGATGTTATTCCTTCTTTCATGTCTTCCTCCCTTCAGTCTAACCATCCAGTTACCCAACCTGTCACATGACCATCCATCTATCCAGGCATCCACCCAATCATCCATCCATCCAATCATCCTTCCATGCGTGCATCATTTATCTATCCAGCCAACCATCCAGCCAATCAACCAACCTTCCTTTCTTCCTCCCTCCCCTCCTTCCTTCTTTCCTCCTTCCTTCCCTAAGCTCCTACCATACATGTGTGAAAGTTATAACCCCTGACCCCAGGTTGCTCACATTCAGTTTAACAGGGGAGAGAGAAACAGGACACGCCACTCTGTTGCTCACAACGGGAACCAAGGATGAACCATTGTGATATGCATTCCCCACTGCATTCACCATTTCTGAAATGNTCTACTCTGATTGAAGCAATCCTACAGCTTTTCTCATAGCTCATGTGCTGTGACAGTCTTCTTAATTCTTTTGCCCCAAGCCTCCTCTCCATCTAACCATAGAAGATGAAACATNAGTACCCTCTCCCCACACCTGAGACTGCTGCTGCTCAGTACACTGGCTTTATTTGCAAGAGGAGGCAAAGAAGGTGGGTCATGTACACAAGGAATCTTCAGTTTGAATCTACATTTAACTGTGACATCACTATGTTACCTTTGACAAATACATAACATCTTAGNTCCAGTATCTTTATCTATAATAGGATGGAGTGATAATATCTAGCATGGCTCAATGAATAGCAGGTACCCAATAAATGTTACTATACCTCCTACACCAGATCCTAATGNCTTATTGATAACTTCTGCAAAGATATTTCGTTTTAGATCTTAATTGAGACTATCTTAGAAGGACATGATGACCTAAATGAATGCATGGTTCAAATATGAAATGTCCCCCATAGGCTCCTAGGTTGAAGTTTAGGTCCCCAGTTGGTGGTGCTGTTTGGGTAGGTATTGCAGACTTTACAGGAGTGGAGCCTAACTGGAGGAAATTAGGTCAGCTCACCAATGTCCTAGTAGAATATACCTTTTCCTGTCAAGCTTCCTATTTCCTGTCCATCATGAGGTGAGTGGCCTTGCTCCACCACATGCTCCCTGCTGTGATGTCCTGCCTCACTCTGAGCCCAGGAATAACAGGGANAAGGGACAATGGGCTGCAACCTCTAAAACCATGAGATGAAGATGAATAATTCCTAAGTTGGCCCAGATATTTCAATCACGGCTATGGATGACGAATTATGGAAGTGAACAAATGCTCTCAAGGAAGATGACACCAGCGTCCCAGATGGAGTGTATAAGTACTTCCTTCCGGTTCTGGAGGTGAGCGTGTACTTGGCTCACCTGGGTGTTCACACCTGTAAACTAAAAATACCTGTCTTCTGGCATTGTGAAGCTACCTTGTGGTGAGTGCATGCAACAGTGCAGGCTTGCAGGAAGATGGAATGAGGGTTCTCACTGGGTGGTTGTTGGGGGACATCCCTGCTCTAGGGGGTCCATATAAAGTTACAAAGATTTTATATGCATCATCAATTTCATCTCCATCTCATGCCTGTAGAAGATTGGTTGTTTAGGTCCTATAATAGTGTTAATTGCCAACTTAACATAATTGAGAATCATTTNGAATCACTTGGAATGTGAAGCCCAGACACTCTACCATGCTGCTTATACCTCTGCTCCTGGGGCCCAGAAGCATTTTCTGTNTCGGGCATATAGGCACAAGAACTTTCTGTCTGCTTAGGGAGTGTTACTTTGTCATATCCTCTTACAAGAGAACAGAGCAGTGTGATGCGCTATGAGCCCCAACTACCTGAGGGGAAAGACAGGATGGGTCTGGACTACATTGACACCAACAGAGAAAGAACTTCTGATGTGCTGTGGTGGCACTTACTAGGGTCTCCAATTTGGATCCCAAGAAGAGGAGTCAGGTGGCTTTAAGACCAGAAGTTCCCAGGTCTCCACAAAGGGATTACCTCCTTAGAGTCTATATTAGTTACNTTTGTCACTGTTGTTCCAAAATACCTGACAAAAGTGGCTTAGGGAAGGAAGGGTTGACTTTGACTCATGGCTTGAGGGTACAGTCCATCACGGCAGAGAAGGCATGGTGGCGGGAGTAGGGGGTGGCTGGTCATANTGCATCTATAGTTGGGAAGCAGAGAGAAACGAATGCNGATGCTCAGCTCACCTCCTCCTTTCCTTCATTCTGGGAGCCCAGCCCATGCCACCTACCTTCAAGATGGATCTGCCCACATGAGTTCAACTTTCTCTCTGGAAACACCCTCACAGACACACCTAGAAGTGTGTTTCCTAGGTGGCTCTAAATCCCAACAAGTTGACAGTTAAGGCTGACCATCACAGGACCACACACAGAGGGCTGCTTCNTCTGCCCATCCCAACTTCATCTCAGTTATTTAAAAAACTGGGGACAGGAAAGGGAGGTAATGCCACTAAACANCAGAGTACCACAGTGATCTTCAGCCACAAGGCTCCTGTGTGACAGGACACTAATGTCTGTCTGGAACATCCAAACCTGAAGCACAGAGAAGCGAGAACTGGAGTGTCTCAGAGCTGCGGCCTAAGACAGGCTTAGTTTGGCAGAGCACATTTTTGGGAGCCAGAGAACCACATTGTGCTATTTTATCATCTGGCTGAAGGAGGATGAGGAAGTCACATGTGCTTGTGTGCCTGAGGGGGAAGAAGGAGTTTGGTAAGACCCTCTGCCACAAGATGCAGTGATTTGCAGGATCATAGGACTGCCTTCTCTGGGGTCTCAGGCTGACTCTCCTTGCACCATGGCTCCAAGGGCACAAAACAGTGTCACCTTGGCCCAGGCTGCAGACATCTTACAGAAACTCCAGAGGCAAAGTCAGCAGTACTCAGTACAAAGTAGAAACCAGGAGTATGGTGTTCCTGAATGCCAGGCTTGAAGTCCCTGGTTTTCTGCTTATGAGTTATGCAACCTCAGAGGAAGTTAGTTACCTTCTTTGTGTCTCAGTTTCCTCAACTATAAAATGGGATTTAATCCNGACTTGTAAAATGCACTAAAAGTTGGATACAAGACATAAAGTAATCAACCTAGAATGCCCAGGAATCCCTCTCCCTGCCAGTAAGCTTACATAGTGTCAGATGGTGCTATGCAGGACACTGGGGGAGAAAAGACACCAGCCATCAATCNTCTTACCCAGTAATGGACCCTTCATGCTATAATGCTGACATGCCTNGCAAGATGTGCCCGCTGATNCAATAGTGGTATGATGGTTATGGAGATAACCAATCACTTTCTGATTGACTATGAGGCCTGCTCTCCAGGAAGGTGTTCATGCCTGATGTTATAAACCTTTCAAAAGCCTGTGATTTAGGAAGACCCCAGGGTAGAACCTACTGTTGTATTTCACTAAATGGTCATGCTGTCTGACTGCCTTCTAAGTGTGTATGTTTATGTCCATAGATCTGTGCTGCTCTCAACTGTGCAGTAGGTAGTAATTAATGCAGAGACTCATAACTGGTCNAAGTGCNGAGTATAAATAACTGAGTACTCNGTGATCATCTTATCAACCTCCCACCATCCAAGGCTCAGGCAACATCTCAGAATAGGGGGCATATTTGATCTAGGATCCTTCCAGCTGACAGTCTGTCATTCTGTGGTCCCTAAACATCCAGGCATGTGTCCTGACAGCTTCAGTTNAGTCAGAGCCCCTTGAGGATAAACTCAGTGTCCTTTCCTGTGCCTGGGCCCCAGAGAATGCACCCTGCTGAGTACACACTGCAGAAGCATTGCTGGAGCCTTTGCTTCACTGCAGGGATTGATTACAGCTTCCAATTAGCAGTTTTAGGGAAGAGAAAAATTAAGCCCTCCAATTTCAGTGTTTTTGTTGTAGGGATTCAGGCTAGTGGTGGGAAATGGAGGGTTGGGACCAGAGTATTCAAAACTAGGACTGGACCCGGGGGAGCTATAAGCTGGAAGGGATGCTCTGTTCCTTGCCTGCTTTGTGGAGTGGGAATTCACACAGACCAGGGACTTCCGGCTGAACCCTGGCAGCCTCGCTTTCCTGGCTGCCTGGCTTCTGTGCTCCCAGGGAGCCAGGTTTCTGCCCCTAGAGGCTCCAGCTAGCTTGGGAGATCTGAACCTCCCCTGAGGCTGTGCTGCATCAGGCACTCAGCATGGGCAGGAGCTCATTATGACCCATGCCTATCTGGCTTCTGGGGAACTCAGGGAGGCCCAGAGCCTGGTAGTCAGACCTGAAAGTAAAAGAATGCTAAATCTCATGTGGACCTTAGACCTCTTGTTTAAGGGTCTAAACTGCCACAGGGCTGAGCTGACCAGGCAGAATGGAAGCAGCAACAGCTATGCCTGTTTGGAGTAACATACAAGGAAGCACTGTGATGAAAAATCTAACAGACTTGGCTTCCAGGATATGGAGGAGCTGGGATTCAAGGCCAATGTGGTCATAACCCTGTTCTCTGTCTTCTCTGAGGGACCTGGGCCTCCCGGATCCAAGGTGGCTTGAGTCCCTCAGGAATCCTCCTCCAGGTTCCAGCGCTGCCTCAGCCACTGGNACTTGCGGACATTTTCAGGATAGCCTCAGATTCCTGTAAGCCCAGAGACAGAACCAAGGCACTTGAAAAGCCTTCAGAGACCATCAAAACCCACCTCACTATTCTGTAAATACTGATTCTGGCTCCAGGTCACAGGCAGGAGTAGCTTGTGGGGAACTGGCATTTAGGGCTCCTAAAGCCTGGCCAATCAAGGTTCTTACCCTTGACTCTACAGCCTGTTCATGGATTCCTTCCATGCTGTGGCACTAAGAAGCTCACCTTCACCTAGACCCTGGCCTCATGTAGCTGGACCTACAAGCAGCTGAGAGCCACAAGGGTTATAAGGAGAGTGGCTTTTGTCGTCTTGTGAGGAGATGGTTTTAAAACACTTTTTAAAAAAGATTTACTTTTGTGTGTGTGTGTGTGTGTGTGTGTGTGTGTGTGTGTGTGTGTGCGCGCGCGCGCGTGTGTATACAGAAGAGGACATCGGACCACCTGGAGCAGAAGCTGCAGGCAGTTGTGGTGGGTGCTAGGAACTGAACTCAGGTCCTCTACAAGAGCTGCACCCTCTCTTAGATGCTGAGAGCTATAGATGTAGGAAGAATGGGACTCAGTCTTTACAAGGGATGAAGTTGTATCTTTGCNAATCTTTTATTATACTTGCTTTAGGAGTGCTTTTATTTGTAGGAGGCATGGAGGTCCTTGTGCTCACAGGCAAGCACTAGGGGAACCTGGAGTGTTAAGCACACAGGGTTGTTCCTTCAAAGGAAGGGATGCATAACCTGTTACCAAGCCAGAAAGCTGGGAGAGGACGTGGTTAGTAGCCTGGTGACCTTTGTGCTATATGTGTGGTTGAGACCACACTGAAATCTCCCCTAAACCCTTATCATGAGCTNGTTTTTCTCAATCTATAGAACCCATTTTTACGGGTGGTGTTTTGCACCATGTAATCATGTCTGATTTTTATTTAGCTTATTTTGTGCTTTATTATGCACAAGAGATTGAGTTAATTGTCACCAGGAAAGTTTTTGTCAAATTGTGCTGTGTTTAAATATCCCTAAAACAAACTACTCAGCATCAGACTTCCAGAGTTTGAGCTAACACCAGCTACCTAGCCATGCTGAACCGAACTATCTTCTTGCCTCCCACAGATCACTACTCTGTTGGCTGTGGAGNTCACAAAGACTCCCACATTTATTCTTGGGTTAACTGTTTGGAGAAATTGCCCAAGATTTGGGACCCAGTTGAATGTGAGCTCAGTATGTTACCAACGTTAGTGAGGTGGAGGGGTCAGAGATGACCATTATGAGAGGAGTACGGGAGTGACAGAGTTGAAGAAAGCCAGCAGGAGATTGGGAGCAGCCACACTTGAATCCACTCAGCAGCATTTATCTTCTGTGGTCACTCCATTTTCATTCCCCCAAGGCCCCAGACCTCAGTAGCCTTGAGGGTTGCTGATGAACAGCACCTGCCATAGCCCACGATGCCCCAGGATGGCTCTAGAGCATCCCCAGGAACCTTGAGCTATGGTCTGCAGACAGAGATGGGAGTCCGGCTCATTGTTTTCTTTTTCTTTTTTTTTAGACGTTCAAGGAAAAGACATTCCCCCACCCCTAAGCTGCCAAGTTCCTATCTCAAACTCACTAACTTGGGGTGTGGAGATACAAGGGACTATTCATTTCTAAAAATTTGCTGTCTTAGTTCCCACGGTTATAATATGTAAGAAAACAAATGTCATCACAACATGAAAACATTCACTAGGAATCTGTCCATCTGGAAAAAATGATGCTCACTCACACACTCTTCTCTTGCTTAGTAAGCCTGTTTCATCTGGCTCTGGTCAGTATGGACCATAGTCAGATACAAGAGCATAGCACAAGCAAGATCAGTGCAAACCAAGTCAAAGAAAATAATGGTGANGACCTTCATAAGAAAGGCTTTAATCTAGGAGGATCAGACAGAGCTGGGCCAGTGACCAGATAAAGAAAAAATGAGGATGATGGCAAGACAGCTTCTTCAGAAAGGAATGGCTTCAATATCTTGGGGAAATGGGTAGAGCTTTACATTTTAAACATTCTCTTGACAGAGTTGCTATAAAATAAAATGTGAAGAATGTGGTATCATGTGAACACATTGTTTGGTTGATAGAAAAAAAAAATAAGCAGAGGCTGGGGACATGGCCCAATCAGAAAGTCCCTACCATACAAGCATGAGAACTTCAGTTTGGATCCCTAGCACCCACATAAAAAANGNACAGGAGTAGTGTAAGAAACAGACAGGAAGACCTCTAGGGTTTTCTGCTCAGCCAGTCTTATTGGATTGGTGACCTCCAGGTTCAGGGAGAGACCCTGCCTCAAAAAATAAGGTGGAGAATAATAGAAGACATTCAACATCAGTCTCTAGCTTTCACNTACATGAATACACATGCGTACACTACATATACAAAAATAAAACAAACAACATACATATCAACACCAAAATACTTGTTCAATTTGAAAATAAACATATGACCTATACTTTATGATTATATACAGCTAAAGATAGCTTTTCTTAATTTAATTTGCAAAATAAAACCTCAATGATACCTTCTTTACTATTGCCGTTGTTTTTGTTATTTGTCTGGGTTTTTGTTTTGTTTCGGTTTTTGAGATAAGGTCTCAGTCTGTAGCCTAAGCTAGTCTGGANCCCATAGTGACCTGCTACCTCAGTTTCCTGAAGGCTCGGACTCTAGGCATCATCCACCATGCCTGCCTCAATGAGAATACTCTTAAGGAACACTTTAAAAACCATTTTCTGTTTTATTATCAACTTTTACTGAAACCNTGTCCCATCCTTTACTATGAACTTTTGATATTAATTTGAAGCAGATTATTTCAGTGCAGCCTTTGGCTCTATCTGCTACCCTGTCTCTTCTATATCTTTCTCAAGTACAGAAGGGAGCATTCGGGGACAAGGTGGTTTGAAATCTCATGAAGCCTTAGCCATACACTGTCTAGATGGTTCCACACTCGGGATTCCTGGGACCCTGGCCACTTAAATGAACTCAGGGTAGCATATTCTCCAGAGTGAAAGCCACACACCTTCCCCGGGCACCCACCGCAGCCTGCACTGCTGTTGGTGCACTCTGTGGCCACCTTGAAAGCNGTGGCCTCAGCCCAGAATGCTTAGCTTGGCCCCCAGCCAGGCTAGCCATGGGCAGGAAGGGGCACTTACTTGGGTCTGGGCTGCCTGTGGCTCTCCAGGGGGCTCCTCATCCTCAGGAATGTGGGGCATGGCAGCCTCCTGGCTGGAGTGGCTGTGTGTGCCTGGAGCCTCTGCTGTGTCAACCCCAATGATGCTCCAAGAGGCTTGCGCTCCGCAGGCTGGGAAGATGCCAAAAGGACAAGTCAAAATCCTCTCCATCCCTGTCCCCAGCTAGGTTCCATTTCCAGGATCCAAGAGCCACAGATCCGCTGCTTGGGTTTACATCCACACCGNAGGTCAGGTGAGGCGAGGCGAGGCTGGGAGCAGGCATTGGGAATCGCATTGCCTCCTGCTCCCTGGCTTTGTTTACACAGGCAGGAGTGACCTTTTGCATCTAATTTGGTCCTTACAGTAAACACATCTATTCCAGAAGAGAAACATTTCAGCTCCTCAAAGCTATAGCTGAGGGAGGATACTTCACTGGGATCAGATGCCATCTGTACGCCATCTATTGAGCTCCTACCNGCTGCATGAGGCCATTGTCAAGCTCACTCTTTGTCATGGCCTTGGATGAGGGTAGGCATTGATAGTCCCATTCTATAGGTTCAGGAAAANCCTATCGAGGGGGAAGCCACTTGTCCTGAGTCACACCAAAAACTAAGTATTTGCACCCAGGTCTTCTTGATTGGCAGCTATGGTTCTTTCCACATCCTTTCCTGTGGTCTGCTTCCTCCTCATGGGAAGAACAAAAGACAATGCCGTTAACTGAGTAACAACTGTGTCCCAGGTCCTAGGTGAGTGGCTGATGACTGCTAGAGCCTATAGGAAAAGCCAGAAAGCTCTGCTGCTTCCCATGACAGAAGATATCCTTCCCGTCCCNCAGAGAGAGCCTGGAAAGTTCCCTAAACCAGAGTGCTGCAAACCAGGCTGGTACCTGGCATCAGCCCCGGCACACACCACCCTCTGGACCTAGGTCTCCAAGGCAGGGAAGGTGTCTGATTTGTTATGAATATTCAAAAGATCCATCAAAAATTAGTGGGCTAAATAATTTAAACCACGTTTGTGTTTAAAGAATTGGAGNCATTTAGTCTAGAAGCTGTCAAGGTGGGAGAGGGGGCACTGTCATGGCTTTTGTCTTTTGTCTTGTACCCTAAAAGGTAGCCCACTCAGCTTTGAAGCATTTGGGGCGACCCCTGCTGGTCATCTTGGAAATCTCATCTCAACTAGGCCATTCGCACCCTGAATTTTTTTCTTCTTGTTTATGATTTAAGACAGGGTTTGGTGTAACCCAGGTTTGCATTGAACTCATTATGTAGCTGAGGCTGACTGATTCTCTTTTCTCCACATCCCAAGTACTAGGATTCCAGGCATGTGCCACCATGTCTGGCTGAATCATTCATTCTTCCTTCACAAACAAACTTTTTATATTAGGCCTGTGACCTGTGCTGTGACACAGAGAGGGAGAGGGTATAGTTTGGGCCCTCATAGGGTCTTGAGTCCAATGTTGGGAAGCAACTGAAAAACTGTGATTGGCATAAACACTTCAAAAGGAGGAAAGAGTCCCTGATTATGCAGACTGGGAGTGCNACGTGGTTTGGTGATGGCTCTGTTACAAGGGGTGTCTAATCTGAGCCATAACACAGAAATGCAAATGGAACTTATCTATTTGCAGAATAGCCTGGGGCTGAGCAGGGTAGATGAGCCACACTGGGCTGGGCTCCAAACAGATTTGTCTTGACTTGAGAGACTAAGAGCTGTGGGGCTGGACCACTGTGCCTCACATCCCTGGAGACTACTAGATGAAGAAATTGAACATCAGGTTCCCCCAAAAATGAGCTCTGTGGGTACTTTTGTCACCTTTCCTTAGACACCAATGTTANCAGCAATGGCATCAGTNATNCTGAGGGGATTGCATTGNAACAGGGGTAACAACAAGTTGGCTCACTTTCTCAGGTAATGTCATTGCCTCACCCCTGCANGTCCAACCTATCTTAATAGGAACAGTTTCTGAAGTGTGGGAGGCAGCCATTCCACTTTCCACTTGTGTCTTAATCTACACAAAGTATATTGTGTGCTGTAAAACAAAGATTCAGGCAAACGAGACCAACCACATTCAGAAAAGAGAAGATCCTAGGAGGACAAGAATTTGTGTTGAAGAACTCAAGACTTTAGCCTGGGCCAGGGAAGCTGCAGGGAAAACAATCTCTTCTCCCATATCTAAAAGGTAGTCATGTGGCCCTGGGGTCTCCAAAGAACACNTATATATGGCCAAGGACTCAACAGCCAAGTGAGAAGGCAGGGGACCTTTTCTAGAGTCTGGAGTCAGCTACAGATGGAGGACAGTGCTCNTCAAGGTCAAGAGTTGCCTNTTCCTGGGAGACTTTCAATACTGGCTGGCTCAAGGGGTCATGGGAATTCCAACCACGGCAGTGGCTTTTTCCACTTCTGAAGTCCTGGACTCTAACTAGTCACAACCAGCCACAAGGATGCTCCCAGCCCAGGGTTCATTCAGCCATACCAGAAATATCCCATTTCCAACCCTGCACTCTCCTCTATGAAGGAAGCCCTCTGCCAGTCCCGGGCCAGAAATCAAACCTCATGAACAAAGTCAGACAAACCTGGAGCTGCTGNCTGCAGCAGGATGAAGGCTGGCTGCAGTCACATGGGTGAACAAGATGGAATCCATGTGGTTCCAGAGCCCCTGCAGCCCCGCTGTGGGCCATTCCCATGCTGCTCAGGCTCCATGTGCTTTCCCACCCATTATTATAAACTGACGGCTTAAAATAGCAAGGCAAAAACCAGTCCAGCCGGCAGGGTAACTAACATCTGGGGGGTCTGCGGGGTCTCACGGGCATGTGGACCTCACATCCATCAGGGCACAGTTTGGAATACAACCTCCAGGAAGCCATGGTCTGAGTGCCAGCCCATAAAAGGAGAGAACACTGAGTCATGTTTGTCTCCCTGCCTGCTTTTCAATCCACTTCCAAATATTTCCTGATGCTTCTCCAGCCAGGTCAGGTTAAGTGAGTCATGCCAAGAACCAATCAGCTCTTTGGACTCTTACCAACAGTTAAACAGAACCTGGCCCATTTTACAGGAAAAAAAACTGAGGCATGAAGAGGAGAAACAAACAAGACAGGGTTTGGTTACCTTTATACCTAAGGCAAACTACCCAAGAGCCTCTGTGGGGATAGCCATCCANTCATTTGTGTACGTGAANAGGCTAGACATCCCCAAACCATCCTAAGATATTTTACNCACTTCATGAAAGAAAGCAAAATAATATACCTTCATCATCCCTACATCAGTTTCNCTACTGGGTATCCCACACTACTGTGTATGGTCAAGTGCTATCCTCATGTTTAACCCCTATGACAGAGGGTGTATGTTTATTTAGTTTTGTTTTTGTGCAATACTANGAATTGAACCCAGGGCCTTGAGCATGTTAAGCAAGTGCTCTGCCACTGAGCTACCCCCTAGCCCTTTGCTGTAAGTTTTATTACTTTCATTTAATGTAATAGAGCACTGAGGCTCAGACATGATCAGTAAGACCATGTAGCTGGTAAGTCTGAGTCCAAAGGCATCATCTTCTCTCTTACCCAGGGTGCGGCCAAAGAGCCTTGAGCAAGCCCCTCCCAGCAGGAAGAACCAGGGTATAAACTTCCAGAAGCATGGAGAAGAGGGAACACTGAACCTTTGGCTGTCAGGCCAAGTGTCTTCTGAGGGTAAAGGAAGGAGCCCAGCTTAGGGAGATGACTCAGTGGGTAAAGTGGTTGCCACACAAGTGTGGGGACCTGAGTTCAAATCTCCAGAACCCACATAAGACTGAACATGACAGCAGGCGTCTGTAATCCCATTGCTCCTAAGGAAGGATGGGAGGAGAAGACAGGAAAATTCGAGAAGCTGGTAGGCCACCTCGCCTGCTGTGTGTAGCACAAACAAGATCCTGCTCAAACAAGGTGGAAGACAAAACTGACATCTGAGGTTGTCCTCTGACCTCCAAACATGAGCTGTGACCCATGCGTACCTGCCCAGAGAAGGCCCACGGCTTGAGGTTTCATGCTCCTAGTATGTGGTGTAGCAACGTGTTCATTCACAGGGGAGGCAGCAGCCCATTCATTGGCCTTACTTCTCACTTGTCCAGTCACACAACTGTGCAGAGACTTGTTCACTGAACCATTCACGCCAAGAAGCCTCACACTTAGGTCAAAAGGCCCTGTCCCATAAAGAGCTACCTTAGAACCCTGTGGGCTGTCAGAGGACAGGCAGGAGGGCAGGAAGGCTTTGGTAATAGAGGCCACATACCTTTATTCCATTCCCAGCAGCCATCAGGGGCTTCCTGTGCTCATTGTCCCAAGGATCTTGAAGTATCAAGGGTAGACAAAGGAAACTCAGCGAACTATGTAGGTCCCAATGGCTTGCCAGGCCTCAGCAAGCACCAAGCTGTCTTCAGGAGTCAGAGAGAAGACATGAATAGTCTTTACAGAGATACCCTCTGTGCTCTCAGCCTCCCTGGGCAGTGGTAATGGGAGTGCTAGCACTGATAATACAATTAGTTCCATTTGGCAGAAGACAGAGGCCTGAAGACATCACCCAGGAATTGCAGTGGCAAGCATGCTCAGTATATCTGCCTGACTCTGTAGGTCCCTGTGGGGCCAAGCCTGCCGGCCTCTCTCTCAGAGCCTTGTGACCTGCCCAGAAAAGATCAAACCCCTCACTTGAAGCAACAGTGTCCCAGGAGCATGGCCTGCATGCTGTGTGGTTCTCACTGGCTCTGCTAATCTAGGGGGTTCTCGTTGGCTCAGGGGAAGAGCCAATAGGTCCTTGTGGAAAGCAAGGAGTTAAGCCAGCCTCATGGACCTCGCTGGGGTGACTCAGTCTTCTCAGAAGGGAGGGTTTTGTTCTTACAGCTTGGGATTTTTGCTTTCATTTAGCACCCAAAGAATGTGAGTGTGATTAGACGGCTATTAATATCCAGCCTAGCCTCTCTCTGGGCAAAGGGCTGAGGCAGGAGACTGTTTGGAATAACTATACACACATCTCAGCCCCTCTACAAATCCAGAGGGGCAGGAGGCTGCTTCCCCTGCCCCAACTCTTGTAGATGGGGTGTTGAGGTTGAGAGAAAGGCGGGGATTTGACCAAGGCCATATCTAGGGAAGGACAGCATCAGAAGAGGTCTGTATGCTTCTGGGATATGTGTGAGGCTGGCTGAGCGCAGGAGGCAAACCAATGTGAGAGCAGAGCTTCTAGTCCCCCTTCTACTCATGGTCTCGCTCACAGGAGAGAACCCACTTTCTTCCCTCACCTTGGGTGGCCTTGGAGAAAGTCCTCAGATGGCCTTGATGANCCTGAGGTACTGGGCAGAGACTCTGTGGCCTGGCCAACTGCAGACCTGTGTCCTGCACCCTGAGTGAGCCAGGTCTACCTCCTACATACTGGGAAAGAATCCAAGAGCTCAGATTCAGTTGTAACTCTCCTAGCTCTACCCTGCTGTACTAGTCTCCCTTGGCCTCTGTCTCTGCATTTGTAAAAAGAAGGGGATGGTGCCTACTTTTACCGTCTGTGTAAGGTTAGAATGGTAAATTCCTACAACAAGCAGACACACAGCATGCTCTCTGGAACTTTCCATGCCTGCTCTGAATAGGCATCTGCGTCCTCCCAGCCTCAGTCACCAAAACCTGAGCAAAGCCCCAAGATTTTGTTGCTTATCCCAATGGCTCAGAATCACACAGGGGCTTCAGCCCGGCCAGGGCTTCTCCCCTGTGAGCACCAGTAGATAAATGAGCATTAGACATGACAGGAGCTATGAGATCTACAACCACTGGCAATGCCTACACTCCCACACAGCCACTGGCTTCCGGAGGTGATCTGAGAGGCATTCGGCAAACATTACTGGGCTGAGGAAGAGGGCACAGGGTTGGGGGTATCCTGGTCTATGCTGTCATCAGTCCCAGCCTATGCCATGGNTAACTATGGGTCTGTGCCGTGACTAGTCCTGGGTCTGTCTGGTTCCAAGCTGCAGTTATTTCTGCCACCCCTGTGGTAATGGTGAGTCCCAAAGGTTTCCATGTGCAAACAACAGGTGACCACCTCCCCCACCCCCCAGGAGAGAGCCTGCCACAGTGGCTGGCCACACTCAGACTTGGGCTGTCTGGACAAGTGGATATGTGAATGGACACACCATCTAGCTGACAATGGGCGCCCTGACTCTCTCCTAAAAGCATATTTGGGTTGTTGGAGAGAATAGGGAGTAAGGATGGATGGAGAAGGTAGAAATGGGGACATGAACACCTAGAAGACATTTCCCCAGGACTGTCCCCTCAACCACCTCTGTAGTCCACAATGGCCAAAAGCATAGGACAGTGGCATGGCTGTGCACTNNGGGGACACTTCTAGCACACCCGATTCCCAGGATCTGCCCTTGTCACACCATCCTGAGGCCCAGTTTTCTCTGGCCACACCAGCCACTCCTGGGGGTCTCTAGTGAGCAAACCCTGCTCAGAGTGGGCCAGGCCACACTAGGAGAGTCTGGGACCAACATGTTGGCTNTGTAGGAGTGGAAGAGAGTTCCCCAAGACAAGAGTGCCACTGAGTCACCTCCCCGAGGGCCTTCCTCCTCTTGTGTATGTCTGTGGTGTGTGTGTGTGTGTAGGAAAAGGAGGAGGCTTGGCTCTGCCTTGTCAGTCTCAGACAAAATGGAAAGGCTCAGAAAATAAAAGGTGGCTCAAGGTCCACCTGGGCAACAGATGAATTTAAGGCCAACATGGACAACTTAGTGAGACCCTGTCTTGACATGAAAAATACAGAAATGTATAGGGATACAGTTCGGTGGTAGAGTGCTTGGCTAGCAGGAAACTCTGGCTTCGATCCTCAGTTCCACAAAAGGAAAACTAAGAGTTAGGTCACGGAAGTTGAAGCATTTGTTTCTGTAGCTAGACACAGGAAGGAGGAATGATGAGGGCATAAGAGCTGTATAAAAACTCACAGACAAGTAACAACAAGTAGGATTTATCAGTATGTGGCACAAATTGGAAACAGAGTTAAGAAAAGCAGAATTGTTCACAGTGTGGCTGAGCAAATTTCCTAAGTTCTCTGAGTCTTACTCTGTGTGGTTCTCACAAGGTGAGCTCACACGGCAACTGCTCTCACTGTGGTTTTCGTGATTACAGGGGGGTGGGGGGAGAAAGAACAAAGGTGGGGAGCCACCATTTCAAAGGCAACCCTCCTTCCTCAGGATGATGGGGTGAGGGGGAAGCAGTGGTAGTGCTGATGTGAGGGAATCCCTGAGGGGGGGGACCTGCTTCTTGCTTCTCTCAGAAGATGAGCAGCCCCTCGTCTGGAGTCTTGGGCCTACTTCCCAGANAGAACTCTAAGGAGGAGACCCCACAAAGAGATAGCTCCTTGATATGTCAAAATAGACCATGCCTGTGGACATGCTCTGGAGGCTGTGACATCCCAGGATTGGGACAGCCCAATCATCTCNGTGCCCTAGACCTGGGGCTGCCTTGAGAAGGACTCAGCTGTGCAGCTGTCCACCCACTTGTTCAGGCAAGCTGTCAATCACCTCCAAACCAAGGCACACCATCATGTCCATGCCCACCAGGACTGATGGCATGTTCACTCCTGCCCTGATACTTAGAAAGTCCTGAGTGCAAAGGCCACTGAAGCACAAGGAGGCTTGGGCCAGGCCTGATTATCTGAGCTTTAGATCCCCTGGCCTTTGAAGAAGGCCCAGGCCAGACCTCCTTGCTCCTGCTTCCCCTCCCCGACCATGACAGGAAATAAGCCAAAACATCTCTCTGGGTTTCCTCTCCAGCTTGTTCACTTCAGCAGTTCTTTTTTTAAAAAATAAGTCCACTTGAAAACGTTTTTTTTCTTCTTGGAAATATGTGTGATTGCTCAACCCAACACAGTTCAAAGGCATCAGGAATGGCAGGAAAGTATCTGAGCCTCCTACTTAGCTCCAAGCAGAAATAAATCTTAGCCAGTTCTCTTTGTGCCTGGCTGTCCAGAGACACTTCCCTGAGTCAGTCACGCCAGGGTGATGTGAGTCATCTCTGGAGTTAAGGACCACACTATATGCCAAGTTCCAAGAGCCCCCATAAAGGGCAGGGCCCCCAAGGGATGCTCAGAGGAAGTGAAGGATCGGGACCTCTCCCAGGCTCTGGGATTGGCCCTGCCTTGCCCAGGTGGGTGAGTCTGAGGATCATTAAATCTGGCTGAGCCTGGAATCCTAGGTCTTTTCTACCTAGTGTTTTCAACAAGCTTCTGTGGTGGAGTATAGGAACTGCTCACTCGGCTCACAAGGGCCAGCTCTAAAGTTTTCCAGGCTGACCTAATAGGTGAGCCTCAAGTTCTAAGATACCGTCTCAACAATAGCTAGGATCAACACTAGTGGTTGATCTCTGGCCTGTAACATGCACACACACACACACACACACACACGCTCACACACGCACATGCACACGCATGCACGATTGCCCACAGACACCAGTATAGATATGTACACAAAATCAAGTTACACAGACTTACAACCGAATAAGTCAGCTAAAACTGAAGGACATCAACACTCAGTCACTCTCTTGTGATCTTGCTAGGTCTCACTATGATCTGTGCTCTTGATGGGCTTCTGTGGTGGAAATTGTACAATGACATGCCCTGTNCACCTCATCTCGGCTGTCATTAGTGACATCCACTTGGCAGTAATGGGAGCATCTGCAAACTGACCCAAGTGAGCACCACCTGTGAGGGCCACCCCTTCTCCCAGAGTGCTGGCTATTAACATTCACTGCACACCGGCAAGCAAGGCAAGCCTGGCTTTTCATTCTTGCCAGGTGCACACAGAATGCTATCACCCTGGCCATGAGCCTGCCAGTTGCCTTTAGGCAAGTCCTCCATGGAGTACCACAGAAACTGCATGCTCTGACCACAGTGTCCAGCAAATAGCCACCCTGGGGATCCTCACTGTGTTTTTATAACCTTGCACACATCTTCTCCTCTATCCATGAGCTGCTTTCCATCCCTGACAAACTCCTATCCATCCTTCAAAACCCAATTCAAATACACCCTCTTTCCTAAACCACTCCTCCTCTTGACCCCAGAAAAAAGTGATTTCTTTGCTGTATTTTTTTCCTACTGCTGTTGCAACCAATCACCACTAACCTGGTGACATAAAACAACACAAATTTATTATCTTACAATTCTGATGTTGAAAGTCAAGTTCTGTTTCAGTAGGCCAAACTCTTAGTATCAGGCGGGGGCTGGAAAAACAATAACTCATCCATTAAGAGCACTGGCTACTTCTCCAGAAGACCCGGGTTCAACTCCCAGCACCCACAACCATCTGTAACTCCAGTTGTAGGAGATCTGATACTTTCTTCTGGCTTCTGAGGACATCAGGAACGCAAGTAACACACAGACATACANGCNGGCAAAACACCTGCACACATAAAAGTATCAAAATTTCAGAATAAATAAATAAAATCTGAGTGTTAGTTGTCTTCCTCCTGGAAGGGGAAGGAAGCATCTCTTCACCTCTAGCTGAAGGAGCTGCCTCAAGCTCTACCCACACCCAGTGACCCCTCCTCCCCGCTCCCCAGCCTGCAAGGAAGCTGGCATCTTCTCTGACCTCTGACCTCAGCCTCCACGTGTGCCTTTCCTTCTCTGACTTTGTACTCCCTGATGTAAGGACTCCAGTGACTATGATGTTNTATCTGTCCCTGCAGGTGACCCAGTTCATCTCCCCATTTGTTTGCTTGGCTCCATCTACAGAAAACCCTTTTGTATTTCAGGCGACATACTCAAAGGTTCCACTGTGACTTCTCCCAGAGAGCTTTGCATAGGTCTCANTTCAGTTAGAATATAAATGTCTCNGGGGCTGGAGAGATGGCTCAGAGGTTAAGAGTACTGGCTGCTCTTCCAGAGGTCCTGAGTTCAATTCCCAGCAACCACATGATGGCTCCCAACCATCTNTAATGAGATCTGGTGCCNTCTTCTGGTATGCAGGCATACATGTAGACAGAACACTGTATGCATAATAAATAAATAAATCTTAGAATATAAATGCCTCAACAGCAAGAACTTGTCTTTTCATACTTTCATGAATATCCTTATAAATATTCATTATAAAGATATATAAATAGTCATATCTCAGTGATGTCCAGGACAGGGACAAACACAGAAGAGCTACTCTCTAAGTGTTTGTTGAGTGAATCAACAACAGCCCAGTCTGTAATACATAGGTAAGGAGGCCTTGCTTTAATTGAGAAGCAGTTTCTGTGAACACAAGGTCCATGAAGAGACAGTACACACATCTCCTTCTGGGATCAGGCAAGTAAGATGAACGGCAGAGCCTCTGTGGATTGATGGNGTCTGTGGTGACAGAGAGTGCAACTGTCACTTAACTAGGGCTGCTACTATTCAGTTTTGGGGTCAGGAAGAAATACCATCTTTTGTTGGCAAGCACTTCCAGTTTCCAAGAAAAGCCAAAACTCTAGTGCTAAAAATAAAACCACCTGATTTAGAAATGTTAAAGCTAATACCAAAAAAAAAAAAAAAAAAAAAAAAAAAAAAAAAAAAAAAAAAAAACCGAGAGAGAAAGAGAAATACCACAAGGACCAAACACATGTCTCTGGGGAATTAGACTGCGGCTACCAGTTGCCACCTCTGATTTATGCCCTCAAATATATTCCTCTGGGCCTTACATACCAATTAATCTACTTCAGTCTCACCAGCAGTGCCAGCCATGAGCACACTCAGGAAGGCCAATGAGCAAGGCGGAGCCTGGTCCTTCCAAAATGCAGGTGGTGCCTCATCAGGTGCACATAGAGTTCCGTTCTCAGGGTTGTGTGGTCCCTGGGGTAGCTCCTNGCTGTATGGGCCTAGATATGATTGCCCTGAATTGGCCTCATTCCTTCAGGAAGGCTAGGTCTTGTGTCAACGAAGTACCTCTCAAGCCAATGACCATATGCCTAGAAACATCCAAAACATTCAAACACAGTCCAGCAATGATGGAAATCATACACCATGTCACAGAGAGGTGACAGTGGTCTTAGTGGGAGCTAAACCTGTTCCATCCTAGCTCTGCCTTGAAGCTCAGGGAACCTGACAAAGTAGTGAGCTTCTCGGCTTCAGTCTGTGGCTGGTAAAGAGGGCTTATCTACTTCTAACAACTGTCATGGGTATAAACTACAGGAAGTATTCAAGTAAGGTGTACATCCAGACACTTGCCATGTATTCCTTAACTCAACTAAGGATAACACTGAGAACCTAAGTCCTCTTTTGTGACAGAATGTAAAAACATTCACCACAGGCTCTTATGTTTAAATACTTGGTCCCTGAACTGGTAGTGTTGTTTTGGAAGGTTGTGGACCAGTAGAGACCTGTGGCCTAGCTGGAGGAAGTGGATCTCTAAAGGGTGGGCCTTGAGGCTTATGGTCCCAGCTGACTTCCTCTCTTGTCCCTGGCCTCACACTCCTTCCACCCCAGCCTGAGCAGCAACACCACCGTG
>LZPO01075876.1:147380-163793 GCA_001675575.1 Neotoma lepida
TCTTTTCTCTCTCTCTCTCTCTCTCTCTCTCTCTCTCTCTCTCTCTCTCTCTCTTTTTCTTTCTTTCCTTCATGTGTGTATGTTGTACACATAAGGCAAGGGGCATGTGTGTGTATGTGCATGTGGTGGGTACAGGTTGATGACCAGTGTCTTCCTTAGTCACTGTCCACCTCACTTTTTGAGACAGTCTCCCACTGAACATAGAATTTACCAATTTGGCTATCCTGGCTGCCAGCAAGCCCCAGGGGTTCCCCTTGTCTCTGCCTCCCCCACACTCGGGTTACTACCATCCTGATTTTTTTTGCATGGATGCTAGGACAGGTAAAGTGTGAGGTGAAACTAGAGCTTCTTATGTCACAAACAGTATCAGGATGTCAAAAGTATATAGGGCTTCTTGAAGAGGCTCCAATTGGCCACATTTGAAACAACAAGAGTATGCTGGCTAGTTTTATGTCAACTTGACACAAGCTGGAGTCATTTGGGAAGAGGGAAGTGCCATTGAGAAAATGCTCTCATCAGATTGGCCTGTGGACAAGCCTATAGTGCATTTTCTTGAGTAACAATTATGGAAGGGCCCAGATCATTTTGGGAACCCCCGGGCAGGTAGGCCTAAGTGCTATAAGAAAGCAGGCTGAGCAAACCATGAGGCGCAAGCTAGTAAGCAGCATTCCTCCATAGATAGCATCTGTTTAAGTTCCTGCCTCCAGTTCCTGCTCTGACTTCCTTCTGTGATGGACTGTGATGGTGGAATATAAGCTGAAATAAACTCTTTCCTCCCCAAGTTGATTTCAGTCATGGTGTTTTATCACAGCAATAGAAAGCTAACTAAGACAATGGACAGCCAAATAACTAATGCTAGTAAAGAGGTATAGGCCATTGAATAAAATAAAAATTATGAGTTCATGCTGATAAAGACAAACCAAGGAGAAAGGAAAGTTCTTCTTTGCAGTGGAACAAAATCTTTGATAAATGTAGAAGAATGCAAAAACTAGACAATCATGATTTGGCAGTCATGTTATTTATTGATGGGAGGGGACACTAATAAATGTTAAAACTCTTGGTTGAAAGTTTAAGAATCACAGGCATTTGCATAGTCTCAAAGTATTTACTCCATGATATGTTAATTAAGAAGATTTACATGGAGAAACTTGGCAGAGGCAAGTGAACAAGAATAACAGTACCTGTAGTGGGAGAGACTAACATAGGCACTCCACAGCATCGCTTCCACCATGTTTCTGCCAAAGATTAAGATTGAATTTCATCACCAGGGCAAATTCAATTCCAAGAAAACTCTTCAGAATGGCAACACCATTATATTACTCCACAGAAAAGGAGGCCCAAGGGTCCTAGTAGTTAAATGCAGCAAGTGATCTGGGGTTTTCTTGAGATATTTGGCAAAATCTGAATAAAGTCTGTAGACAGTTCCAGGGGGGAAAAATACTAAATAAATAGATGATGAATGGAGAGATCAAATGTACATATATAGATAATATGTAAATGTGCATACATAGATAATAGATCAAATGTGCATACATAGATAATATGTAAATATGCAGGACCAATGACTGGACAAATACGACAAAATATCAGTATCTGAGTATCCAGGTAAAGAGCATACAATAATTATCACTACTGTGTTGGGGAATATTATTTTAAGGTGTGTTACTTTTGTTTATGTTGCATTTGTTTAACTCTGTGAAGCTGTGTTACTGTGCCTGTCTAACACANCTGATGGTCTAATAAAGAACTGAACGGCCAACAGAGAGGTAGGAGAAAGGATAGTTGGGGCTGGCAGGCAGAGAGGATAAATAGAAAGAGAGATTTGGGGGGAAGGAAGAAGAAAGAAGGAGCCAGAGAAGGAGGAGGACTCCAGGGTCAGCCACCCAGCTACACAGCAAGCCACGGAGTAAGAATAAGATTTACAGAAGTAAGAGAAAGGTAAAAGCCCAGAGGTAAAAGACAGATGGGTTAATTTAAAGTTAGGGAAAGCTGGCAAGAAACAAGCCAAGCTAAGGCTGGGCATTTATAAGTAAGAATAAGCTTCTGTGAGTGATTTATTTGGGAGCTGGGAGCTGAGCCTCCCAAAAGAGCAAAAAAAAACCCAACAACATTACTGTTTTAGAAGTGATTTACTGGGGTCAGANCAAATAAGAGGAGGGGCTGGAGATCAGAAATGCAAGGGGACTCGGGGCAGCCAGAACAACTTAGAATCCAGAATTAAAACCACATCCTTGCTAAGAAAGAAGAGAAATGGGGCTAGGGAGATGACTCAGTCAGTAAAGTGCTTGTTGCACAAGCATAAGGACCTGAATTCAAATCCTAGTAGCCATGTGAAAAAGCCAGAAGTGGTAGTCATCCCAGTGCTAGGGAGGCAGAAACAGGAGGGTTCCTGGTGCTTGGGGCTTGCTGGCCAGCCAGTGTAGCCAAATCAGTGAGTTCTAGGTTCAGTGGGAGTTGTTGTATCAACAAATAAGGGTAAGAGGGACTAAGACATCTGACATCAGCAGTTAGTCTCCACTTACACATGCACACACGTGCACCTAGGAAGGAAAGGAATGAGAGAGGGAAGGAGGAAGGGAAGGAAGGGGAGAAGGAAGGAAGGGGAAGGGAGGAAGAAGGGAAGGAAGGAAGGACAGGTTGTTTTCTTACTAAAACTAAGCTAAGTGTATTAGAGAGTTAAGAAAGGCAACTTTAAAATTAATCTGACTAAGCCGAGGTAAGACCACCATAAAGGGGAAAGTCGAACCCTGAACCCTCTAAGTAGTGTCTACACTAAGTCTATCAAGTGGCTTAGATGTTTCTTTCTTTTTTTTNGGAAGGAAAATGAAAAAAGAAGCCCAAGTATACTGCTTTGGGCATCTGTGTAAATTAATTCATGGATGCTTGCCTGCTGGGCCCTGCTAGGTCCTGATTCCACACCAGGTCAGGCAGGGAATAACCTCCTACAGCCCCTCCTCCTTATAGCCATCTTCCTGGCCTGCTCATGGGAAGATGGGGCCTGGCTAGAAAGGCCAGAAAACCTGCGCAAGTCCAGAAGAAAGAGACACCTCCGGGGCCTGAGGCAGTGAGGGAGGGCCTGTGGAGGTGCTGCAGGTGGGCCAGCTGAGTGAGAAGACTGTGCAGGGCCTAATGGCCAGAATAGAGATCACCACGGAGGCTTCTTGGAGTTACAAGCAGTGGAAAAAGAGCTTGTGCCAAGGATAACTCACTCTCCACAAGCCTAAGGACAGGAGAGGAAGTGCATGCAGCCCCAGGGGAGCAGAGTGCTCTCAGAACCCTGGCCAGGGCTGTCTTCCACAGACCATGCTACCTTCCCCCACCCCTCCTCTCTTTGTCCCTTCTTTAGCTGCACACCCATCTGGCTATGGCCCATAACAGCCTGCCAGCTCCAGGCTTGTCTATGCCTTCTTTCAGACTGGCAGTTGAAATCTGACCTTCCAGTGTGTGCTTAATCGGGTCCCATATACTGTNAGCTGCCTTGGGGGCAGCTAACCCTACTGGGTCACACAATCATATCTAGGACCATGATATAAGCTCCATGGGCTGCTTTCCTAGGCTGTGAAGCAACAAATGATGTCACTAAAACGGAGTGAGGGAAGGATCTCACATTTACCAAACTCTCACCACATGTCCAATGTTTACTGGGTGACCTGAAGCCACATTACCTGATGGCACAGTGAGGTGGATTTTATTATTCCTGTTTTACAAATGGAGAAATGAAGTTTAAAGGAAGTTAAGCACTCATCTGGGATCTCAAAGGTAGAAGGCAGCTGCTGAGAATATAAATAGAAGCTTGCCCAAGTACAAAGTCCACATTCTTTCTTCAGGGACACTCTGCTTGGGGACTGGTTATGTCAGAGCCCGTGAGGACCATAGGACTTAATGTAAGAAGACCACAGAGGTCTTACAGCCTCAATGTGCTTGCTATGCTAAGACAGCCCCCTCTTAGCACCTTTTAGGGCCTCTGGAAATCTGATTAAAGCTATGGCCTCTGTTGCCAGATAACCCACACTGGAGTATTCAGACCTCCTCCCCCAACCCAAGCTTCTCCATTGCCCTCCTCAAGCGTCTCAGTTATCAGTGGCTCACCTCCCTACTCAAAGCCTGCAGGAGAGCGAGCTTGCTGCTTTCTGTAGCTTCTAAACAGGTCCCGTGACACGACAGATTGCTTATCTCACCAAAGGAACAATGCAACCTTTCTCAGATTCTCCNTCCTGGCTTCACATGGATTTTTCTGTTGGATGGAAAAGTGAAAGAGACGTGAAGCAGAAGATTTTTGAGGTTTTCGAGCTGACATTCCACTGAGATGAATGCTAACAAGAGCCTAATTTCACTAATCCTGAAAGGGTTGCGCTGGCCTTCCTGGGTCACCGCCTGCACCACGCGGCCCTCCTTCCCAGCCAGGGGCATGGAACCGTCTTTTGAAAAGCCTTTGAAGTAGCAAAGAGCACACATTACTTTTTAAGCGCAAATCCTGGAGATGTTTCCTAACCACCTTTCTTCAAGTGAATGCTAACTGAATTAAATAAAATAGTTGTTTTTCATAACGATAGATAAAGACGAGGGACTGGGGGGAACCTACTTGTTCTTCCCTATCTCCCTGATGAGCAACCACTGAACTGCCTCAGGCTCAGTCCTCAGCCCTAGATTCTCTTCTATATGTACTCATCATTAGGAGTACCTTATCCGGGCCGGGAGGTGGCAGGCAGATCTCTGTGAGTCCAGCCTGGTCTACAGAGGGAGTTCCAGGACAGCCAAGGCTACAAAGAGAAACCCTGTCTTGAAAAACAAAACAAAACAAAACAAGAGTACCTTATCCAAGCTCAAGATTTTAAATGCCACCCACACACTGAAGACCATTTCCCTATCATGAAAATCTATGTGTGCCTGTTCATGTGTGTGCAAGTGCATATGGATTCACATATGTGTGAGTGAGTGCCAGAGGTCAACCTCGGGTCTGCTTCCTCAGGAGATGCCCATCTTGTTTTTAAGAAATGGTCTCTCACTGATTTGGCTTGCAGATTTGGCTAGACTGGCTGGCCAGTGAGTTCCAGAGATCTGCCNGTCCCCTCCTTAGTGATAGGATTATCAGTACTTGTCACATCCCCAGCTTTTCCCATGAGTTCTGGGTCTAGAGCTTAGGTCCTCATGCTTGCACAGAAAGCATTTGACCAACTCAGCCGTCTCCCTAGCCTCTACACTCTGAACACTATGAAATGTTTACATCCAGCCTGAACCTGCCCCTCAGGCCCCAAAGTCAAACATCCAATTGTCACTCAGCACCTCTTCTTGGATGTCTCATGGACCCCTCCAAATTAACACGGCCAACCTGAGTCCCTGCTCTTCCCTCTCTTCTCCATTTCAGTAAGCGGCCAACCCATCCTCCAAGTTTTCAAGTATAAATGTAAACAGTGCCCATAATACCTGTCTTGCCTACNGCGTGCCCCTCAGGAAACCCATTCAAAAGCTCTGCCGGACTTATCTACGAGTGTCCAGAATGTGACCATTTCTTACCACCTCCTTCACCCCAACCTGCTCTAAACCACCATCCTTCCCTGTAGTGTGAGCAGCTCAGTCACCTTCTAACTGCCCTCTTGTCCCTCTGTGCAATTGTGTGAGGTCCTGTCACTCTTCTTGTAACGCTCCAGTGGCTTCCCATGTAGTCAGCAAAGAAAGCTAATATGGGGCCATGCATGGTGGTGCATGCCTGTAATCCCANCACTCAGGAGACCAAGGTAGGAGGAGTGTGAGTTATAGACCACCCTGGACCACATAGTGAAACTTCACCTCAAAAAAAAAAAAAAAAACATGACTTTTGTAGCTATTACAGAGACCCACAACTGGCCAAAACGCAGAGAATAAATAGGCATGGGGTGCCCAGTTCTAATTGGTACATCTACAGTGCCACCCCTATACCTAAGGCTCAGGGAACATCTCTTTTGAAGTGAGCTGGAAAAGTTGTAAGAGCCAGAGAACCAGGATGCCTCCTGTGAGATTGTGTCTCCCAGCAGTAACAGGAGGCTGCACCCATGAAATCTCAATATGGTTGCNAAACAGGACCTGTGTAATGAGGGAGAGAGGTCCATTCTGTAAGTTCTGGTTACTAGCGAACCCTGACTAATACACTGACTTCATCACTCCTCCATCTTCACATCCACACCTATGCTCACTGTTGTGTGGTGACCTTTCCCAGGCATCATCTGCTGACCATTCCCTCCACACTGACTTCATCACTCCTCCATCTTCACNTCCACNCCTGTGCTCACTGTCATGCAGTGCCTTTCCTCAGCTATCATCTGCTGACCACTCCCTCCACGTTCTTGAGTCTCTTCTCTGAGTGTCGGATCTGAAGCTGCCTCTTCCGCCGGTAGCTCTCCATCCACTCTTCCGTTGCGTTCTTACACCTATCACTACTAAAATGTTGTATATTTAGTTCCTTTTGTCATCTGTCAGATCCCTAGTGCCTTCAACAGCGCCTGGAGGATGTTTATATTTCGTGCTTGACTAACTTGGAGGATGGATTGGCCACTCACTGAGATAGAGAAGACTGAAGGAGGTGCACACTCAGGAAACATTTAACTTCCAGGATGAATGGATGGATGGACTGCGGAGCTCCTAAGTGCTAGCGTATTCTGACTCACATTTACACAAGAGTCGTCTCACACTCAAAGATCTCTTAGGTGTTAAAAGCCAAGATGGGAACCCAGATCCAAGGAAGGAAACTGGAAATGTTGAAAGGGAAATAGGNAGGGGTGAGGAGGAGAAGGGGCAAGCAAACACCCAGGAGCAAAGACTCACTGCACACTAAACCGAACTCACCTCAGAGTGCACTCCTAAAAGTGTTGGGTGCGTGTCTTCCAGTTAAGAGGCTGAAGTTTAGAGAAATAAAACACCTCATGCAAGGTCACACAGCTGTTCTGGGACAGAACTAAGCCTAAACATCCCAAGGTCTGTGCTCTCTCCTTCAAAAAAAAAGGAAGGCCTGGTTTCCATGGCTACCNTAGAGTTCAAGACCCACCTCAATCCCCAGGAAATAGGTTTTAAAAAGATGTCTGACAGAGTCAGTGCCATCTAAATCCAAGTTAATAAAAGGAAGTTATAAGGAAATCAGGCAGGCGAGGGTAGAAAAAGGCAGGCCATGTCCTCTGTTCTTGGCAGCAGCTTGCCGGTTCATTTACTCTATTGAGCCAGCTGTCTGCTAGTTAGTTATTTTCACGTTAGTGTGGCCAGAATACCTGAGATGATTTAAGAGAGGGAAGGCTTATTCCAGAGGGAGCCATCTACCACTCTCAGAAGGAATGGCAGAGTTTCTGGCTGCAGGAGCAGGTGACAGACCAGGAATGAGAGAGTATTGGGACATGACTATAGCCTTCAAAGGCCAGCCCCTATTGACGACACATGCTAGCTAGTTCCCACCAGAGCCCCCCAAATAGCACCAACATTTACACTCAAAACAGGAGTGTAAGGAGCACAGTTCAAATTTAAACTCTAACAACATCGTATTTACAAGTGTTGGCCCTTCTGGAATCACATGGAGGCAGTATCAACCAGGGTTGTTGCTCTGTGTGCAATGGTCTGTGGCCTCAGAGCATCTTTTATTTCAACAATGCCCAAAAAAAATCGCACAATTATCTGAGCATGTCCTCCAAACATGGAGAAAAATCTTTGTCTCAGTACTCACAAACACACTAGTCTAACTGTTTGTTTTCATAACCTTGAACTTTCACATTCAAAANAAACCATGTACTAGACAAAAGGATTCACTTTGGATGGGAGATTTCCTTTGTGATCTTCCTTCCTTTCTGTGGATGAAAGGCAAGCATCTTAGCACCTCTGAGTCTGTGCTGGATTCNCCCAGTGACAGTGTTAAGGGGAGCTAGGACTTCACTCATGTCTCCTAGGTTGAACATTAGTGTTTTTCTGNATGTTGAAAGCATCTTGGCATTGAAACACTACAACATAAGACCCTGAGACAGACACTTGGATCATGGGTCCACAGGAACAGCAAGTCCTAGTCTGTTCTAATCTGCTTCCCGTTGCTGGGATGACAGACCAAGAACAACTTGGAGAAGCAAAGGCTTTATTTGGCTTACACTTCACATCGCAGTCCACCCTTGAAGGAAGTCTGGGCAGGAACCTAGAGGCAGGGACTCAAGCAGAGACCATGTGGGGATGCTATGTACCAGCTTGNTTTTAGACTCATATTCATCTACTTTTCTTATACCTCTCAGCATCACCTGCCCAAGCATGGCACCTCCCACAGTGAGCTGGGCTCTTCCCCATCAATCATCCATAAAGACAGTGCCCCCACAACTTGTCTACAGGCCAATCTGATGGAGGCATTTCCTCAGTTAGGGGCTCTCTCCTCCAAAGTGACTCTAGTTCGTGTCAAGTTGACAAAAACTAACCCACACAGTCCCTTACAGGTGCATGATCCTTGGCAGTACTGTGGCTCTGCATGTGAGCTCCTATCCCGCAGCCCAGGGATTACTTACCTGTGCTTTGAATTCAGATGTGGAGTATAAGGGATGTTGGTGTTTGTGGGCTAAAAAATGATACAAACCAGAGAGACTGTGACAGGGACTATGCTATTATGCAAGCCACTGTGCAAATGACAAGAAATGGAGAAATGGAGTTCACCGAGCACAGAACAGCTACTGATGGAGTTCCAAAGGCACCAGAGAACACAGACCAGACAGGGTTAGAGTTCAGTTGGTGGAGTGCTTGTCTACATGCAAGAAGCTCTGGATTCAGTCCCCAGCACAGAAGAAAACAGGCATAGCAGCACATGCCTATACTGCCAGCACTCACAGGTAGAGGCCAGGCTGGCCCAGAGACATTGTGTCACCCGTGTCACTATGTAGAAGTCAGAAGAGTGGAGACTCCAATATCTTAGGAGGAGACTGGTGTTGTTTCTCCAGGAGCCTAAAGACTCACCACTATTCTCAGAGAACTGCAGGATCCAAACCCACAATAATAATAGCCACAGCTCAGTATCCCTTCATTTGTTCATCCATTGAAGACAGGCTATTCCAGGCCTCTTCCATTCATGCCATCTGGCAAAGGGGCCCAGCTACCAACAATGGAAAGGACCCTGTCCTCTACATTTCCCCTTTCACATTTTTATCCATTTCCTCCTTAAAGCCTTCCTTTTCTACTGCAAAACTGGGAGCCTTCTCCATCTTCATCTTTACCCCTGAAAAACCAAACATCTGTTATAAAAAAACAAATACAACAAACAACAACAAAAGGCCAGGCATGGTAGTATTCAAATCAGAAGTGTAAGGGGCACAGTTCAAATTTAAACTCTAACAACATGGTATTTACAAGTGTTGGCCCTTCTGGAATCACATGGAGGCAGTACCAACCAGGATCGTTGATCTGTGTGCAATGGTCTTTAATCTCAGCACTCAGGAGGCAGCGGCAGGTGAATCTCTAAGTTCAAAGCCAGCCTGGTCTCCATAGCAAGTTACAGGCTAGCTTAGAGCTACCTAGTGAGGCCTTGACTCAAAACAAAACAAACCACCAGCAGCTGCCCAGCTCCAGCTTCAGTGGTCAAGGATGCTCTGGGTACCACTTTGACGTACTCCCTCATAATCAGGTCCCAGTTATAAACCAAATCACGATTACACTGAAGATCAACTAGTGCATCAAATGAATTAATGGGCTTTCTTACAGAGTGTGGTAAGGNGCTGCTGGCAGGAGGGTGAGGAACATCAGAGCAGCCACATTGGCAAGTCTTAATTGCACATGGATGATGGCATCTCCAAAGCTGCATAGATGAAGACCTCTCCTTAAGTAACTTCCCCCAGCCTATAGATGCTCTAGCCCCTCCCAGAGATGCAACATGCAGTTAGGGCAGTGTTGTATACAAACGGTTGGAAAAGAGGAGGGAGAAGCAGTTCCCCAGAAGCAGAGCCCTGAGTAAGTGGTATAACATTAACTAGCCCTTGTTCGAAGAAGAGGGCCCCATTTCTGCAGGAAGCAAAGCTGTCAATCAAAGACCACTTTCAAGTCTTTAAAACACAGGCACACAAGTGCCCACGTCCTTTATCAGCCCAGACTGTTCAAGACCTTAGGCAGTTCAGCCCTTGGCACTTTTAAGCTCTAACTATTGCATATGAACTGATCAGGGGAAAACAAGCTAAGGGGGTAGGAGGGTGTTCTCTCCTCATTGAGCTGTAAACAGACTTAACAGGAAAAATCCTCTAGGAGTTCTAAAATTCCTGTCCTATTCGGTTTGCATTGAACAAATAAGTCCCTTGCATAGGCCATACTGAAGTTCTACCCTTCCCCATCTATCAAAGCAGGGTTAAAAATCCCATGTCTTCTACAGCAATGAGTGTGTGTCACATGTGTCCCCCTGCGATGCACGCTCTAAGTGTCATTCTGGGATTCTATTTCAGACTGGAGACTGGGAGGGGACATAGAAAGTCTGTCATCTCTAACAAGGTTTCTGAGAAGCATTCCTCCTCCCTCTCTACACTCATTGAACTCCCATCCATTCTTCACAACTCCAGACCAATAAGCACCTCTTCCACAATGCCTCAGGTGAAAATAAGCACTTGCTACTCACTGCCTCTTGGGCATGTGTGTGGGTACCTGTGTATATGTGTTCATATACATATGTGTTCAGGTGCACATGCATGTGTGTACAAGTGGATGCCAAAGGTCACCTTAAAGTGTTATGCCTCAGGAGCTGTTCATCTTGTTTTTGAGCCTGGGTCTCATACTGACCTGGGACTCACCCATTCAGCTCAGCTGGCTGGCCAGTGAGCCCCAGGGATCTGCTTAGCTCTGCATTTCCAGCACAGGGATTACAAGTGTGTGCCACCATGCTCAGGTTCTGACTTGAACTCAGGTCTCGATGATTACACAATAGCTACCTTACTGACTGAGCCATCTCCCCGATCTCTTCTGCTTCCTCATGCTGGCTTTCCTCCAGCTAGCCATCACTGTCACTCTCTGCCTGTGCTTCCATGTGCTTTTCCCACATCAGTTTTCACCCTGGTGAATGTAAACTTTTAAGTCAGGATCATGTATAATGATCTTACCTATGTATAATTGCTGACATGACATGGATAGTGTGGTGGTATAAACAGGAATGGCCCCCTATATACTCATGTATTTGAATGCTTGGCTCATAGGGAGTGGCACTATTAGATGTGGCCTTGTTGGAGTAGGTGTGGCCTTGTTGAAGGAAGTGTGTCACTGTGGGGATGGGCTTTGAGGTCTTATATGTTCAAGCTACACCCAGTATACAGTCTTACCTTCTGTTGCCTAAAGATCAAGATACAGAACTCTCAGCTGCCTCTCCAGCACCATGTCTGCCTGCGTGCCACCATGTTTCCCCCCATGATGACAATAGACTAGACCTCTGAAACTATTAAATGTTTTAATAGCCCCAATTAAATGTTTTCCTTTATAAGAGTTTTCTTGGTCGTGGTGTNTCTTTACAAAAGAAACACTAAGACAGAAAGCCAATAAATACCTGCTGAATCTGAGGTGGGCTAGAAGATAAATTAGTGGATCCAGGGTAGTTCCTAAAGGATAGAGCCTTACCAACTGAGCCATCTCCCTTGCCCTGACTAATCTTAAAAACACAGGGTTTTAATTATTTTAAGTCTGCATATGTGTGTATGCCTGTTTATGGGTAGGTGCATGTGAGCAGAGGTGCCAAAGAGACATCACATCAGGCACCAGCTCCCTCTAGAGCTAGAGTTACACACAGGTAGTTGTGAGCGAGCCGGATATGAAGATGGGAACTAGGTCACAGCATCCCAGGCTGGGCTACACCCAAGGGGTCACTAACAATCCCCAGGGGCCATCAGCCAGGGGTTGGAACAGCCAGGGCATTGTTGCAATGTTCACAAACAGATCCTAGACCTGATGGGAGGTAGACACCACAACTGTCCAAAGGACAGGCCACTTAGATGCTGACGCCNTCAGTGAACATTCCAAATATTTAAATGTCCCTCTCTCATCCCTGCCTTTCAGAGTGGAACCTTCCCAAATATGGCTTCCTTTGGAAAANCAACTATGACATTAGGCTCCAGATAATGGCATAAAGATATATTGAGGGGCCAGGGCTGTAGCTCAGGTGGTAGAGTGTTCACCTAGCATGCATGGAATTCTGGTCCAATACCCAACACCACATAAAGTGAGCATGGTGGCCTGCAGCCCTAGAGGTCCAACATGGACACCTGGCTCATGTGTGGCCTGCATGACCCTTGGATGCTACCCTGNCTTTATTACCATCCCTGCTGTCACTGCTTGGTCCAGGAGAAAAAGAGAACAGAATAAAAGACCCTTTCCAGACTCGGCATCTACAGGCGAGCTGCTCCTACTAGGGGTGATGAGCATGCAGCTCAAGGGAAAGGGCTCTCTNAAGGGGTTCCACAAAAAGTCCCTTCAGTGACCAAGGCTTTAGTAAAACTTCTGAGCATGCTAATCACTGTTACGAGTTGCGCTGTTACCCCAAAACTCACATGTGCAAGTCCTAGTTCCCAGTACCTCAGAATCTGACCATATTTGGGAATAAGGTTGTTGTAGTTGTAGATGTAATTAGTTAAGATGAGATCATTAGAGTGGGCCCTGGTCCAATATGACTATTAGTTTAAAAAAGAAAAGGAAATTTGAGCACTGAGTCCCTCATAGGGAGAGCAACACCTCAGAGAGAGACAGAAGAGAAGCCATCTAAAAGAGCCTTCCCTCAGAAGCCTCCAGCCCCGAAGTGCTCTCATTTCAGCCTTTAGAACCCGGAGTTAATGGATTTCTACTGTTTAAACAAGTCAGCCTGTGGCACTTCGTTACAGCAATCTTAACAAACTAGNGCTACATTGAAATGTTTTCTCACTATAAGTCAGGGTTCCCTTTATTAGTGATCTTTATATTTGTCTTTACATTAACTCCAAGAATTATTGAGTACTTTCATTTGTTCTGCTTGCCAAATGAGGATTCCAAAGTTCTTCTGAAAGGTTACAAAATATGGAAAGAGCCATGGCTTTAGTCCCAGCACTCAGGAGGCAGAGGCAGGAGGATCTCTATGAGTTTGAGGCCAGCCTGGACTACAGAGAGAGTTCCAGAGCTGCCCAGAGAAACTCTGTCTTGAAAAACCTAAAAGGAAAGAAAGAAGGAAGGAAGGAAAGGAAGGAAGGAAGGAAGGAAGGAAGGAAGGAAGGAAGGAAGGAAGGAAGGAAGGAAGGAAGGAAGATGGAAGGGACTGAGTTGCTGAGTCATTATCGGAGCTCTGCTGCCCCTCTCTGGAGCCTTGTTCATTGCTCTTTGTCCCACAGAAGAGAGTCCTTGTGAGCAATGCTGCCATATGTCTTAAAGCTCATGACCTTTAAGTCCAGCTCTAGGAGATTTGAGGGCATCTGCACTCACATGTGCACGAACACACACATACACACACACACTCACACCCCACAGCCTGATAACCACAGACTTCATGTGGTCATGCTCAAGCCGTGTTGCTATTAACACAAACGGGCTTCCTGCTCCTGCTGCTGAGGACATGCAGCATGTGTGACAGCTCTAAGATGGTCTGGGGTGGAGCTGGGGTGGCCACCAGGTCAGTCAGGGATGGCAGAGGAAGTCTGGCTGGCAACAGGAATCAGGAAGATGATGCAACCAAACATAACAGGCTTGTATTGTGGTGAGAACGAAGCCAAAGTAAGTATGAATGGGAGCTGAGAGGAAAATGAAGGGTAGGAAGGAGTGGAGAGAGCTGTGTTAGCTGCACAGGTGAGGCAAGCTAGGGAGATCATGTCAAAGTGATGTCCCCTTGAATAAAGGAGGCTTGGAGATTTTTATCTGAGCCCACAAATATTTATGTGGGACACTTTGGAGTCTGGCACATCACTGAGCATGTTTAAGATATATGCTCAGTTTAAGTCAAAAAGGGAAAATGGGGAATGGGAATACCCCTGGGTATTTTTAGTTTGTGTCAAAAGATGACAGTTGCTTTGGTGCTGGGCCTGTTGCTGGTGGCCTGTGCACTTTTAAGAGCTGTCTGCTGACTGCAGGCCTTAAATAAGGGCTAAAGAATGTCTTTGCAGATGTCCCAGAAAGATTTCAACTGCAGCTAAAGGAAAGGGGACTTGAAANATGGGTTAATAGAGGAAGTTTGCCTCCCTCCCAACCAGGTTGTCTTACTTAGCTGCTAACAGTAAACCAGTGTTAATGGGCCTAGTAGGCCCACGCTGTAAAGAGTGAGCTGGGTACCAGCAGAAGGCCATAAGAATCCAGGTGGACAGAGAACAGCTCCGCGGTTGTGTGGAATGGAGCATAGGGGTGTGGGGGTTACAAGAAAGTANNGAAATGGAGCATCCAGGACTCAAACGGGCAGAAAAGCTGCAGCTCAAGGACGGGACATTTCAGGGCTGGCCAGAAGGTCCAGTGAAGAGCATCCCTCAAAGAAGATGCTGCCTCAGGTCAGGAGTGACTGGTCTTAAGGGATGATCCACTTGGAGCTTANGTTGGGTGGGAATGAAGTGTAGCTGACAGGAAATAACTCCCCTTACAAGTGAACAAAAATGAGGGACCTGTGCACGGTGATCCATCCAAATTCCCATGATGAGCTTACATTCATGCATCCTTGGTTCAAGTTTAAGATCAGCATCTTGCCAAAACATGGCCTCTTCATTTCTCTTCTGACTCCAGGCCAAAAGAGGAGATTGACAGGCCCAGAGGATGCGGGAGTGGGGGGTGGGGTGGTGTGAGGTGGGGGGATGGGATGTCTAGCTGCTATCAGCTGGCCACAACAGCTTCCCTGAGTGTCTGAGATCTCAGATATGGGCTTATAGGCTGACTAGATGGGGCCAAGGCCAGCCTGCAGGAAGTTGGTGGTGGGGAACATATTCCTTCTCTGGGTTCTGCTCATCCATCTTGCCGACACACTGACACTTTCTCCAGTGTGCATGCCTACTTTGGATGGAGCACGAATAAGCATTTTAAGTGCTCAATAGTCTAACATACATGTACATGATGAAAAATAAATTTTCTAGAAAATGGCCAAATTTATGAATCTTATTTTAAGCCAAGCCTATAGCAGAGTAGAAAACCATGTTAGAAAGTGGCCCATTGGATATCCAACTCTGGCTGGCAATGGCTGCCTGGAACACAATGTTCAGACTCTAAGGGAGCCTCTCGAGTATAAGCTGGCATGACCATTCTTGAAATCAGTACGGAGGTTCCTNAGAAAACTCAGAGTAGGACTACCATCTAGCCCATATGCCCAAAGGTCTCTAGACCTCACTGCACAGTACTTACACATCCATGTTTATTGCTGCTCTATTCACAACAGCACAGAGATGGAATCGATCCATCTATCCATCAAAAGATGAAAATATAGTACATATGCANGAGGGATTACTCAGCTCAAGAAAGAAAGAAAACGTGTTGCTTGCAGGAAAATAGATGAAATTAGAAATCATATTGTGTGAAACAAGCCAGATCCAAGAGGACAAAGTCACATGTTTCTCTCATACATAGGACCTAGAGTCCCTGGGTACATACATGTGTACATGAATGACATAAAAGGAGCACTGTTCAAGAAAAGGAAGCAGGGTAAGGACAGAAGAGAGCAGTGGGTGAGTGTGGTCAAGGTTCATGGCATGACTGAATAAAAAGTTAGGAAGCCATGACTTTGTACAATGGGTATACACCAATGAAAGACTTCAAAATCACAGGCTGAGGAACCCGCTCAGTCTAGTAAAAGCACTTGATGCACAAGTGTGAGAACCTGGGTTTGAATCCCCAGCACCCACATAAAGCCAGGTGCAGTAGTGTGAGCTTGTAACCCCTGTGCTAGGAGCCAGAGCCAGCAGACCTTCAGGGCTTTCTGGCCTGCCAGTCCAGCCAAAGAGGGAGTTCCAGCTTCAGTAAAGACCCTATCTCAAAAATAAGGTGGGCAGTGATGGAGGGAGTCACCCAATTTGACCTCTGACTTCCACATCTGTATGTATGGGTCCATGTACCTACACACATATGTGTATACACATCTACTGCATACACCTAAAAATAGACGTANCATGGACTGGAGAGGTGGCTCAGTTAAGAGCATTTTCTCTTCTTGCAGAGGATCTGGGTTTGGTTCCCAGCACCTGTATGGCTGTTAACAGCTGTCTGTAACTCCAGTCCCAGAGGATCTGACACTGTGTTCTGGCCTCTGCAGGTACCAGGCACACATGTCATGTACAGAAATACATGGAGGCAAAACACTCATACAAATAAAATAAAATAAATAAATCTGGGCTGGAGAGATGGCTCAGAGGTTAAGAGCACTGGCTGCTCTTCCAGAGGTCCTGAGTTCAATTCCCAGCAACCACATGGTGGCTCACAACCATCTGTAATGAGATCTGGTGCCCTCTTCTGGTGTTTAAGCATAGGCACAGAACACTGTGTACATAA
>LZPO01075876.1:185900-203496 GCA_001675575.1 Neotoma lepida
CTCGATATATAGAGCAGAGTGGCCTCAAACTCACAGAATCCACCTGACTCTGCCTCCTGAAAGCTAGATTAAGGTTAAGATTCGCCACCATGGCCAGCTAAACNGGCACTTTTTACTTGCTTATTTGAGATTTTTCCCTTATTTACTTTTGTACTCCAAACAGAAAACTAATTTAATACTCTTCTATAATGAAATCACTAGCTAAAATGTCTTCATTCAAGTTCTATAATTCTATTATTTAGGTTTAATCAAATTCTTCTGATTTTATTTAAATCAAATCTAGCGGTGCCTTTTAATTGTGCTTCCAAAGAAATGTAAGTACNTGAAGAAATATATAAAAGCCAGGTGCCCAAGCTCATGTCTATAAGCGCAGCAATCAGAAGGCTGAGTGCGGGAGTTTCTGGTCAGCCTGGGGTACAGAGTGAGATCCTGTCTCAAAAAATAAATTTGGGCCGGCAAGATGGTTTAGCAGGTAAAACCACCTGGCGCCAACCCTGACGACCTGAGTTCGATCCTCAGGACCTACAGAGTAGGTGGAGAAAACTGACTCCCACAAGGTGTCCTCTGACCTCCATTAGCCACACCATCGGTTGCGTGTCCCCATATACAAATAAATAATGCCACAAAAATAATAATTCGTGCATTATCACCATAACTTCAGAATTCACTGAGCATGTCTATTTAGTCACAAAGATATCACCAGCGTGACTTGCACAAACAGGCTGCAGAAAGACGGACTGCGGCACTGATAAATGACTGAGTTGGCCCCAAGAAACTTAGGGGGTCCGGCGAGGTCCCGCCCATAGTATTCGTCATCAGAGGCCCCTCCCCACCACCGGGCGTGCTTTCGCCTTACACGCTTTTCTCCCCTCGGCGAGGGCCTGTGCTGAACTCTGTTGGGACTACCTAGGGGCAGACGCCGGGCTCCCGAAGGCGTTCGGGCCACCTGCGGCCGACACACGACAACCTCGGAAAGATGAGTCTTTCCAGAGAGGGACGCTCCTGAGCCGCAGGGCGGAGCTCGCGTGGGACACGCCCTCTGGATAGTGCTTCCGGGACAGGGGGCGGGGCCTCCGGAAGTGGCCGGTCGCAGTCGGAGGCTCGTTGTTTCGGCGGCCGACCGGGAGGGAGAAGCCGGAGCTCAGGCAGCTCGGCGGGGTGTGAGGTGTGGTAACCTCTACACGGCTAGAAGCCAGGACAGCCAGCTGCCGAGCGGCCGGGGGAGAAGCGCCCGCTTTCCGAGCTCGCCATGTCTCGGGGCTCCATCGAGATTCCCCTCCGGGATACTGACGAGGTGGGTGCCGAGTGTGGAGCGGGGGAGGGCTGGGAACTTGCACGATCCCAGCGCCGACTTTGCTCCCCTTGGTTTCTGAGCGGAGACCCGAGGTCGAGCTCCCCGACCGAGGCTCCACTCACCTGCTCGCCTTTCTGGTTGCAAGGACTTCGGGAAAGTTCGCCTGAAGCCTCTCCTTGTTGACAGCCCTCGGCTCGGCTGTCTTCCTAATTCCGGGGCGCAGGGATGTGAGCGCCGGGTAAACCTCACCGATTGCAGAGGGCGCTCGATGGCCCCCGGGTCTACCTGCTGCTCAAACTCGCAATCTTTTTTTTTTTTTTTTTTTTTTAAAAAAACCTCCCTGGGGATCTCCGAGGTCGCTCTTAGTGCCTTCGAAGAAGAGTCTGTCAAGTCACACTGTTACACAGCTCCCTCGGCGAGATAAGGGGCCGGAGATTTAGCCTCTCTGGTGTGCTGGGTGGCCATGACCCACTCTCCTCCCTGGGCGGTGTGCGGTGTCTGAAAAAGCTCCAGCTTTGCTTCAGTCTTACTGGATATTTCACACTTTAATTTTTGATCGAGGTAGAATTTACTTCTAAAATCCAGTAGTCTTGGGTATATTCCAGAACACTTTTCTTCTTATTTTTGGTGCCCACATTTCAGGCATGTATGTGACACGCAATGCTGCCTCCGTGGTTAATGTTTACGTTAACATTCAACTTTGCCTGGCCTCTAGGGTCGTGTTTCTCAAGATCTGAGACGTATGGCATCAGTACTTTATTGGATTATAGGTTATACAAGGCTTCATTTTGTTTTTGAGTAAACAAGTCGTTGGGAATTTTACAGTTTTAGTGATGTGAAGACAGCTAACAGGATTTGTCTGCTTCTCTATGCTTTGACCAAATCAGACTACAACCTATTTGCCATGTGTTCCCTAAATATGAACATAGTTCACCCTATTCAAAATGAGTACACACTATCTATATATACATATTGATGAGCAAGCATTGAAAAAACANAAAAAAGAAAAATTGTGAATTTAAAAAAAGAGATAAAACGTTTATTTTGTGTTTTTAGGTCATTGAACTTGACTTCGATCAGTTACCGGAGGGAGATGAAGTTATCAGTATTCTGAAGCAGGAACACACACAACTGCACATATGGATTGCTTTGGCGGTCAGTATTCATATAGCAGGTTATTTGTTGACTGGAAAAATATGATTTCGGTTTTCAAGTACAGTAATAGCCCACCTGATTAATTAGATCAATTATACAGTTATGTATGAAGTCATCTGTATGAAAATCAGTTTTGCCAGGCATGGTGGCTCATACCTTTAATCCCAGCACTGGGGAAGCAGAGGCAGGTCAGTGTCTTGAGTTTGAGGCCAGCCTGGTCAATAGAAAACAGTGAGGGCTATACAGCCTGTCTTGAAAAACAAAACAAAACAAACAAAAAAGACAATTAATTATATTATTGTTTATGGAACAAACAGTAAGGGCAGTTTCCTAAGAACAACTCCACTGGTAAATCAATGTCTGTTGATAAAGGCAAGATTCATTTAAGGTAAATAGTTCTCTATATGGAGGTTTAATTACTTAGTGGTAATTCAGTGAAGCTTAGCTTATGTATCGATAGACTGTGTAAACATTGCTTTCCATAACTTTTCTTCTAAACATCTGGAAGGCGATTAGTCTCCAAGCTAACACATAAAAATGCCCTTTGGGGTGAAGTTTATCTCAGCCTTATACTTTTTTGTCATATTTGTTGCTACTTCCATATGTGAATGTTACTGGAAATTCTCAGCAAAATCCCATCTGAGAGCCTAAAACTTTAGACTCTCTACTCCCTGGTACCATGTTTCTTTTTTATGAGAAATGGTAAGATAAACTCTGTACTTATTAGTCCTAAACTGGAGTGCCACAAGTGGCTTTCATATGAATACATAAGAAGTTCCTACTATTACCTTGATGGTCAGAAAAATAGATTTGAAATTGGGCCTATCTTTTGCTTAAGTATCCTGTGAATTGAACGTAGGTCCTTGCAAATGCTAGGCAAACACTCATCTACTAAGCTATATCCCTAGCCTTATTTTTACCCTTTATTTTGAGACAGTCTCACTAAGTTGCCCAAGCTGGCCTTGAACTTTTAGTCTTCCTGCTCAGTCTTTGAAGTGTTCATTTTAAAAAATACATACTTATTAGTGCACAGTATACATATTAATGGATTTCTCTGAGACATTTCCGTATATGCGCTGTCTCTTATACACATCTAGATGTGTATAAGAGACAGGAAAATGACTGATACTTGTCTTTGGGAGTGCTGTTTCATGCTTAGAATGCAATGATCTCCAGTTCCATTTATTTTCCTGAAAATGGTGCCATTTCCTTCTTTGTGCCTGTCTCTTATACACATCTAGATGTGTATAAGAGACAGCTTATATGGATAGTATATTTACCATTCATCTATTGATAGGCATCTAGGCTGATTCCATAGGATGGCTATTGTGAATAGTGCCACATTGAAAGTGTATGTGCAGGGGGCTGGAGAGATGGCTCAGCAACCTCTGGCTGCTCTTCCAGAGGTTCATTTTCCAGCACCCACATGACAGCTCACAATTGTCTGTAACTCCAGTTCCAGGGGATTTGGTATCCTCATACAAATATACATGCAGGCAAGACACCAATGCACATGAAAATAAAAAAAAAATCTTTAAATGGACGTGCAGGTAGTGTTTATATATGTTGACTTTGTTACCTTTGGGTGTAAGTCTAGAAGTAGTGTAGGTGGGTCATATGGTCCTTGCTAGTATTTGTTATTGAATATAGCCATTTTTAACTAGGGTGAGGTAGAATCTCTGTATAACAATTTTTAAATTTTAATTTGTTTTTCTTTTGGAGTTTTTGTTTTGTTTTTAAAGATTTATTCTAATTTTATTGTATGAATGTTTGTTTGTGTACATGTATGCCTGAGTACCCCATGTATGCCTGTGTACCACATGTATGCCTGTTGCCTTCAGAGGCCAAAGAGGGTGTTGGACTCCCTAGAACTGGAGGTATGGACAGTTGTTAGTTACCATTCAGTTTGCTGGTAACCAAACCCAGGTCCCCTATAAGAGCAGCAAGCACTTGCTCTTAACTGCTGAGCCATCTTCCCATCCCCTGATTTATTGTTGTTGGAGGTGATGTTGTTTGAGACAGAATCTCATGTAGCCCAGGCTGGCCTCAAACCTGCTATTTGGCTGAGGCTGGCCTTGAACTCCTGATCTTCCTGCCTTCACTTCCCAAGTGCTGGGCTTGTAGGTCTGTGCCACTGTGCCCAGCTCACAGTGTACTTTTCATATCCACTTTCCTGATGGCTAAAGATGCTGAGCATTTTGATGTACTTAGTAGTTTGTACTTACTCTTTTGGAAACTATCTGTCATATTAGCTCGTTTTACTTGGCTTACTTATTCTTATGTTTGTTTGTTTGTTGCTTTCTGAGTTCTTTATGTATTCTAGAGATGAATTCTCTGTTAGGCTAGCTTTTTTCCATTCTGTAAGCTGTCTCCTTCACTCTGTTGACTCCTTTGCTGTGCAAACCTTCATTTTATCATAGTTCTGTATGTCAGTTTGTGCTTTTGTTTCCTGAGACGTCTACACAAAGATTATCTTCCCAGCTGGGTACAGTGGCATACTTGTAAAAGCTAGCNTTTCAGGGTGTGAGGCAGGATGATTACATGTTTGAAGCTACTCTAGGCTACATATTGAGACTGTTTCCAAATAAAACAACAATAAAAAGTGGCTTCCATTCACATGGGATATTCAAAGAAGTAGTATTACTGACAGACATTGCCCTTTTGGCTAGAAGAGTCAAGTTTTCCTATTCCTTAGAGAATAAGCCATTAATCTTGTTATTAATTGGTAGAATTTGTATTAATGGCATGTAGCTCCATGAAACATATGCCTAGGGAAGTTACTCATCTGTCTAAAGTCACTGATAATTTTTGGTAGAACCAAAACCAGAGCCCAAGTTGGTTTGTTGCTTTTGAGACAGGGTCTCTTGTAGCATGCTAGAATTCTATTTATTCTTTACTGTGGGATGACATTAGTATGCATGGTGTATACATGTGTTTGCATGTGGGGTGTGTGTATATGCCCTTGTATATGCATGTGGAGGCCAGAGGTCAACATGGGCTGTCCACATTTTTTTTTTCTTGAGACAGTGTTTCACTATGTAGCCCTGGCTGGCCCAGATCTTATGTAGACCAGGCTGGCTTCAAACTCATAGAGATCCATTTGCCTCTGTCTCCCAGATGCTGGGATTGAATGTGTGAACCACATCTGGCTTTACACTGTTTTTTGAGACAGGGTCTCTCACTAAACATAGAACTCCCCACTTCAGTTAGAGTGACTGGCCAAAAAGCTCCCAGGATCCACCTGTCTCTGTTTCCTCAGTACTGGAGTTAAACTATTACTAGGTGAGAAACAGAAATATCTTTTGTGATTCCAGTTTTAATGGCGTTATTCAAAGATTTGTTTATTTATTTATTTATGTGTGTATGTATGTCTATGAGTGTTCTATCTGCATGTACGACTTTATGCCAGAAGAGGGCATCAGATGCCACTATAGTTGGTTGTGAGTCACCATTGTGGGTGCTGGGAATTGAACTCAGGACCTCTGAAACAGCAGCCAGTGCTCTTAACCACTGAGTCATCTCTGTAGCCCCTCTAGTTGCATTTTTGTTGTTAAGTATTTTTTAGTCTTAAAAAAGTAGAATCTCACAGTATATATTCTTTTGATGGACAAGCTTCTTTGAGCATAATTATTTTGAGATTTATTTATGTTGTAGTAGCTGTCAATGGTTCACTCCTTTCTTCAAGATATACAACAGCTGGTTTATTGATTCACTTGTTAATCAATAGCTGGCGTCCAGTGTTTTGCTATTACAGGTAAAGGTTCTATAAACATTTGTGTAGTTTTTGTGTGTGGACACATGTTTAGTGATAGTAATTTCACCCTTCCCTTTAGCTGGAGTACTACAAGCAAGGGAAAACAGAAGAGTTCGTAAAGTTACTAGAAGCAGCACGGATAGATGGCAATTTGGACTATCGAGACCATGAGAAAGACCAGATGACTTGTTTGGATACATTGGCAGCCTACTATGTGCAGCAGGCTCGGAAAGAAAAGAACAAAGACAACAAGAAGGACCTTATCACACAGGCAACCTTGTTGTATACGATGGCTGATAAAATTATTATGTATGATCAGGTAAGTCAGATTTGTTTGAATTTATGAGAGCACGAAATACCACATGAAAGCAAAATATGTGTGTAACAGATTCTTTGTGAAAGAATTTTTACTAAAATAACTGTTGATATAGTCTAAAAGAAGGGTTTATTAAAATCAGAATTGTATTAGTCCTAATACTGTTAAATTTGGGCAGATTTAGTATATATGTACATGTTGAGTCCATACTCCAGCGTTCTCAGGTGAATTTCAAGCAGATTTTAAGAATTGTGACCTTTGTTTTGCCGTTGTTACCAGCACAGAGTTACATTTCAGGGTAAGCTTTTCATTTGTGCTTAGAGATTCTTATTGGCAACTACACTGGTCACTTACGGAGGAATGCTGTGCTTCCACCCTCTGTGCTTGCTTGGCATACAGTTTGCATGCTTTTGGTAAGTTGTCTCTAGTCTTAGTAAAGTCTGTATATTACAGAACCATTTGTTGGGAAGAGCCTGCTTCTGCCTGCTCGAAGGTGACAAAATGGATCAAGCTGATGCTCAGTTTCATTTTGTACTTAACCAGTCTCCAAACAATATTCCAGCCCTTCTTGGTAAGTGCTCTTCAGCAGGGACCTTAGGAATCTAGTTGGTCAGCGTTGTTGGAAGCTTTTGTGTATAAATATATATATTATACAATATATACGTGTGTGTTATATATCTTATATACATATATAGTGATATATATGAATATAATAAGCTAATGTGTGTGTGTGTCTATATATCTAAATAGAGAGTCCTGATTAGTTTTTTATCAGTTTGACACAAGGTAGAGTCAAATGGGAAAAGGAACTTCTATCAGATTGCCTGTAGGCAAGTCGGTAGGGCATTTTCTTGATTGATAATTAGTGAGGAGAGTCTAGGCCACTGGAGCAGTGCCACCCTGGGCAGGTAGTTTTGGGTGGTATAAAGAAAGCAGGCTGAGCAAGTCAGGAGAAGCATGCCAGTAAGCAGCATTCCTCCATGGCCCCTGCTTTATTTTCTGCCTCCAGATTTCTGCTTGATGTTCATGCCCTAACTTCCCTTCCTGATAGACTAAACTGTAAGCTAAAATAAGCCCTTTCCTCCCCAAGTTGTTTTGGTACTAGTATTTATCACAGCAATTGAAAGCAAAGTAGAATAAGTTATCGTTTGCTTCCGAAGAGTCAACAAATAATCTTTTCATAGATAACTACAAGCTAGCTATTTATATTGTTATTTTACTTATAGACTTTTAGAACTAAATTAATGCACAACCTGTGGAAAACACATTTTTAATATGTTAATTCACTATTTTCAAGTATTTCTTACTGAGATATAAATTAGTGTAAAGCAGTAGATTTGTGTTCTTTAATCGACAATGTTGTTTGTTTAAATCACCACAGGGAAAGCTTGCATTTCATTTAACAAGAAGGATTATAGAGGAGCTCTTGCTTACTATAAAAAAGCATTGCGTACTAACCCAGGATGTCCAGGTAAGGGAAAATTTTAATTCTAAGCTGTTTGTGATCCAACTTAAAATGTTCAAAATTAATTATAAAAAGATACTTTAGGAGTAATGAAATGACACTGTCAAAGTTATTTTGTTCTGGGGTTGGGGAAATGGCTCAGTGCATGAAGTACTTGCTGCCTAAGAGCAAGGCCTAGAATTTAGATCTCCTGCTCCCTTAAAAAAGTGTGGTAGCCATCTGTAATCCCAGCACTCAGAAGGCAGAGATGGGAGGCTGGCACAAGCCAGCATTGGTGAGCTCTGGTTTCATTGAGAGACTCTGCAGAGATAAATAAAGAAGGATCGAAGACATTCAATATCAACCTTATGCCGCCCCCTCCCCTACTACAAGACACATACACACACATAAACACACACGCAAGATATTTTTTCTTGGTGTTTTATTTGATTTAAAACCTGGCTGGGCAGTGATGGCACACGCCTTTAATCTCAGCACTAAGGAGGCAGAGGCAGGCGGACCTCTGCAAGTTCAAGGCCAGCCTGGTCTATGAATTGAGTTCTAGGACAGCTAGGGCTATTACAAAGAGAACCCCTGTCTCAAACCAAACAAACAAAACAAACCTAAACAAACAAACCTGGATGGCAGATGGTATCATATTTTTGAACTAGGCTACTTTTCTTCCCAAATACTTTTCAGTTAGTATATTTTTGTTATATATCAACTGTGTGCCAGGCACTGTTCTATGCAGAGAATGCAGCAATGAACCAAAAAACAAAAGTTCCTGCCTCTCATGTGATTCACCTTCCAGTGAATTAAATGAGAAAAATAGATACTGTAAAAGGTGTTGCTAAGACTTGACAACTTGAAGCAAAATAGGGCTATGAGAAGCATTGGGAGTTACTTAGGGTGGCCAGGGAAACTCCTCAGGGCTATGAAGTGCTAGAGTGACCAAGCATCACACAGATAGATGGGAGAGCATTATCCTGGAAGGAGCACAGCAGGTCCTCAGAAACTGCTTGGTGGGTTTGAGAAATACTGTGGAGGCCAGTGTATCCAGAGTGGAGATGGATGGATGGGAAGTAGTAAGAAATGAGATCANCTATGCTGCCTGATGCTTCTCATGTTGAGCATCTGAAATTAGAGACTTGAAGCTTTTGACAGAGAGGAGAAGCCTTGGAGAGCTTTGGGCAGAAGAATGATGTGATCTGACTTATGTTTAAGAGCACTGTTGAACTAGATGCAGACTAGAGTGGGATGTGAGGTGAGTGGGTAAGGACAGAGGTAGTGTGAACTGGGGAGAAGGCTCCTGCAAGTGTTTAGGTCACAGACTATTAAAGCTCACAACTAGGGTGGTAACAGTGGGTGGTACATGTGGTTACATTATAGTATTTTGAAAGGAGAGCTGATTGAAGCAAAAAAAGCAAGAATCAAAGGCTGAATAAACAGTTTTAAGTGTGGAGTTACATTTTACTACATTTATCAAACAGCTCCAGAGAAACTAGTGTTAGACATGAAAGGTTGAAATGCCTATCTGAGGCACAAGAGGGCAGAGTTTTGTCTCATAGTTCATCAAAGAAGTCTGTGCTGAACAGATTAGATTAACTTGGAAGTCACCATTATATCGATGGTGCAAAAGCCTAGAGAGTGCATGAAGACACAAGGGGAGTAAGACAGGAAAGAGGGCCCTGGGACACTTGAGTGCAGTGGATCTCAACCTTCCTAATGCTGCGACCCTTTAATACAGTTCCTCATGTAGTGACCCCATCCATAAAATTATTTTCTTTGCTACTTCATAACTGTAATTTTGCTACTGTTATGAACACTAATGTAAATATTTGTGTTTTCTGATGGTCTTAGGCAGACCCTGTGAGAGAGGTCATTTAACTCCCAAAGGAATTGAGAACAGCTGCTCTAAAGTATAGAGGTTAGGAATATGGAAGACTCAGAAGAGCAGACTAAGGAGTGACCAGAGATAAGAAGAAAAAACTCAAAGTAATGTCCTTGCAGCCAAATGTGAAACATTTCCCAAGGGGAAGGTGATAGACTGTGTGTGTTGAATTCTATGGTTAGGCCAGTGAAATGGGCAGAACTGATGGTTGGATTTAGCACAGTACAAATCACTATTGACCTTGATAAAGCAGTTTTGCTGGAGTGGTGGGCATAAGCACCTCACTCGAGTGGATGCCAGAGGAAATGGAAGAAAGGAATTAGAGGCAGCACGTCAAGGAGTCTGTTATCAGGAAGAACAGGAGTGGGCTGGCAACCAGAAAAGAAGAAATAGAAGCAAGAAATATTTATGTAAGATGGTAGAATGTTTGAATATGACTGAGAATAGTCCAGAGAGGAAAAATATTATAATGCAGGAAAAATGATAGCAGTACTGTCTGATGTCTTCAAATAGATAAGAATGGATCCCATGACCAGTGGAGTGTAGCCTTAGGGAGGGACATGTGCGCTCTGATATGACCTTGAAATGAGGTAGATGTATCAGCATAGCTCAGAAGTGAATGACAGCAGCTATGTGTACTCAGACACAGTCTGAAGATCTTAATGGGAGTTTTAGTCTCTATTGAAATACTAGGGTTATTCATGCATGCACCAGTGTATGTGTGTGCTCACTGCATGTGTGTACACACATATACATAATAATTATTAAATAGAAATGGAACCATTGGTGGTGGTTTACTGCAGTGTGTGCTACAAGATAAGAAAAATACCAGTATTATGGTTGTTCTGTTGTAGAGTGAGAATGGTACCCATAAGAGGAAAGAAGGATTGGAATGATATGGTCTAACTACTAGTGAAGTCAAGTTTGTGGTGGGCCAACAGGTCTTAAAGAGTCCAGATACTAGAAATTGAACTCTTAAGGTGTCCTAGGTTGACAGGACAAATGACTTGATTTTACTTATTTTTTAGCTGAAGTTCGTTTAGGAATGGGCCATTGCTTTGTCAAACTTAACAAACTGGAGAAAGCTCGACTAGCATTCAGCAGAGCCCTGGAACTCAACTCTAAGTGTGTGGGAGCACTGGTTGGACTGGCTGTTCTAGAACTCAACAATAAAGAGGTATGGGAGGAAAGACAGTTTCTAGCTTCTGCTTTGTTGGGCCTGCTGTCCCTTATCTAGGACTGCTAGAACAAGTTATGCTTTAGAAATCAAGATTTCAGATTATAGATAGGAGGTGTGGGGCCTGTGCTGCAGGCACCATCCCCAAAGCAAACACATTTCTATAGTATAGCCATATGAAGATAGCCTCCTCAACGGCTTAGGGAAAGGTATCCCCACCACATGATTTTGCTTTTAAGATCAGCACTCATGTGAGTGCAGCACAACAAAGTAAGAAACCCACACTCAACCAACTTAAACATTTTTATAGTTTACTAAACAAGTGTAAGGTCTCAAATTTGATAACACAATGTCATCAAACTCAAGAGATTTTCAACAACTTTATGTCAGCCCCTCCTTAGTGCTTGACTTTTCCCTATGTCTGTCACTTCATATTCCTAAGATGGTTGTGTAGTCCCAGGTGTCTGTTTGTTCCATTAGCTCACAGGAGGGAAGGAAACAAGCTTTCCTCTAGGGCTTTCTCTCGGAAGTCCAGCCGATACATGAAAGCAGTTGCTGTCCCACTTCTTTATTTGATTGTCCAAATGGTGGCGGTGTTTCTCAGTGTCAGCACTGTTGACAGTTGAGCTGCATGATTCTTTATGTGAGTAACTGGCCTCTCTGTCATGGAATGTTTACCAGCCTCTCCAGCCCTTACCCACTGAACAGCAGTACCATCTCCACAGTAGTGATGACAAAAACAGACGTTGTCCCCAGTGAGAATTTCTGCCTTAGGCCAGTCTCTAGAGAAGGAGAATAGATTATCTTGACTAGTTTAGCTCAATCATGATTTGTCACCTGGGAGTGGAAAAGGGGAAGGGAGCTTTCCTTCCAGAAATCAAAAGGTCTCAGAGACTACAAAACCTATTCTGAGGCCAGGCATGGTGAGTCTTACTTTCAATCCTAGCACTCAGGAGACAGAGGTAGGCAGATCTGTGAGTTTCAGGCCAGTTTGGTATACATGGAGGGGTCCAGGCCGGCCAGAGATGCGTTCTGAGACCCTTTGTCATAAAGAAAGAAAGGAATGAAGCTGTGTTCTGTTAGCAAGGTAAAATGGCTGCCACACCACGAAGGCAGCTGAGGCAAGGACTAATAAGTAAACAACCTCAAGCAAGAAGTGACTGAGAAAAAGAAGTGGCAGACACACCCCATACTCACCCACAAAATCAAATACTGAGATTCAAATGGGGATTGCATTACAAATGAATGTTAAAAAAATCATAAGAGGTGGCTGGAGAGATGGCTCCACAGTTAAGAACACTTGCTGTTCCTGCAGAGGACCTGAGTTCAGTTCCCAGCACCCACATTGTAGCTCACAACTACCTATAACTGCAGTTCCAGAGAATCTGATGCCTTCCTCAGACCTCCACAGTTACTGTACACACGTTATTCACGTATACAGGTAAAATGCTCATACATATCAATAAAAATAAATATCCTAAAAATATGCTTTCCCTTCTTTGTCCTCAGAGTGAGCATAAGTTATTAAGTCTGGTACCAAATACATGTTGTTAACAAAAACGAAATTGCAGCAGTTTGGTACTTCCTTATTAGGAACTTTATGACCTTGATGAAGAATAGCAACCTGTCCTATGGTATTGAACTGCAGGCGTGGCACCTTATTTCTTGAAACTAAAAAAACTGGATGGGCTGGTTAAGTGGTGCTTTCACTCCACTCTGTTATATTGTTTTCTTTTAGGCTGATTCCATCAAAAATGGTGTGCAGCTTCTTTCCAGGGCCTATACTATTGATCCTAGCAACCCTATGGTACTGAACCACTTGGCAAACCACTTTTTCTTCAAGAAGGTAAAAAATTGTTTATTTGATTTTTAAATCTGATTTTTCTGAATATATTCAGTACATGATTTTTGTTCAACTTGGGAAGAAATTTGAAAATGTCATTTTGTTTTTGTTTTATTTCCAAATTGGAGCTTGTATTAGTTGCCCAAGGATGAGTACATATTAATTGATTCTCTGACTTAATATGTATTGGCACTTTGTGTGTGCAGCCTGTGATCGGATGTAAGATAAGTAAGACTGCTTTCCGCACTCAAGGAAACAGGCATGTAAACACGTAACTGAACGTACAGGCCTGTGCTCACAGAGAAATAAGGAAGCGATCAAGTGGGGGGGTTCCCCACAGTGCAGAAGCTTTAAACTTGTGTTAGACTGGATGTCTCTAGGTAGTTGGAAGAGGAAAGGCAGGGCTTGAAGGGACCCTTAGCCTTTGGAGAAGTCAGGACATCACATGGATAGACAGACTACAACAGGTGCTGTGTTAGGCCCAGAGAGGGGAGCGCTTGCTTCTTAGAATTTGGCTGTAGTTGTATAGGCACAGAGTCAGTGGGGGTTCTCTTTATTTCTGTCTGTTGATCTTGCCTAGTAATTCCAACAGTTTTGTGGAAGCAATAGTATTTTATATTTCTTAACATACCAAATCCAAGATACTGCTGATAAAATTTTTCATTTTTAAAGTTTTTATTAACATATGTTAATCATACGTAATGGGTTTCACTGTGTCATTTTCATATATATATATATATATATATATGTAGAATATGCCTTGATCATATACCTACATTTCCCTCTCATCCTCCTGCTGAACCCTTCCTCTTTCCAATTAGTCCCTCTGATTTTTTATTTGGTGACCCCATGGGTCTAATTAGGATTGCTTGTAGCAGCTTGAGTGAGGGTTTGTCTACCAGCTTATGGGCAGCTTACCAGAGGCTACCCTGCTAAAAAAAATGTCTATCTCACTCAATGACAAAGTTTTTACACAATAAAAAGAAAAGTTTAACCTGCCTTATTGGAACCAGGGACTAAACTGTACTATAAAATACTTGTGTAACAATTTAGGTAAAAGTTGACAAAAATGTATCAACCTTACTAGTATGAGCTACTTGTTGTTACTCATGTACTCAGTGCTTACTAAATCCCAAGCATTATTAAAAGTGTATTCCCAGTACTTAACTTCTGTAATGGTCACATCTACCCTATGAGGTAAGTAGTCTGATCCATATATTCTCCCTCCCTCCCTCCCTCCCTTTCCCTTCCTTCCTTGAGTGGGTGTGCATGCACATGTACGTGTGCATATGAGTGTACAATTGTCTGGAGGCAAGAGGTTGGTGTCAGGCATCTTCCTCAATCACCCTTTACCTTTTTTTTTTTTTGCAGATTTTATTTTTATCTTTTGTGTTTATGAGTGTTTTGCCTGCATGTATGTATGTGTACCACATGGTGTCTGGTGCCTAAGGAAATTAGAAGAGGGCATTGGATCCCCTGGAACTGGAGTTACAAAAGGTTGTAAGCCACCATGTGGGTCCTGGAAACCTAACCTGGGTCCTTTGCAAGAGCAGCCAGTTCTCTTGGCTGCTGAGTCGTCTCTTTAGTCCCACTCACCTCGTTTTGAGATGGACCTGCACTCATGTCCCCATGACTGCATAGCTCTTACTAACTGAGCTATCTCCAGCCTCTGCCCATTTTATTGATGAATAAAGTTAATAGCTTAGAGCTTAATGCTGCATCAATCCTATTTGATGCTTTACTTCTTGAAGTTATGGAAGCATAATGATTATTCATTAAGCATTAAGCGTAAGTTATAACTGTTACAGTGCTAAAGTTTAACTGTTTAGGGAGAAGGTGAAAATATAACTTATAGCTAAATGAAATGTTACCAGTTAAAATAAACCACTCTTCAAGCAATCTTCTGACATCACTCAGTTGACTTTTCTGGTCCTCTAATCCAGGATTACAGTAAGGTGCAGCACCTGGCTCTCCATGCATTCCACAACACAGAGGTGGAGGCTATGCAAGCAGAGAGCTGCTACCAGCTGGCTCGATCATTCCATGTTCAGGTAAGACTGTTCCCACCTTTCCAAATAGTCCTTTTAATTACAGGATTTCAGTTTTCTAAGCACTGTTGTATCTGTTATTTGTCTTGTTTTATTCTCATTTATTAGGAAGATTATGACCAAGCCTTTCAGTACTACTACCAAGCCACACAGTTTGCTTCATCTTCCTTTGTACTACCATTTTTTGGTTTGGGACAAATGTATATTTATCGAGGTGACAAAGAGAATGCATCTCAGTGCTTCGAGAAAGTTTTGAAAGCTTATCCCAACAATTATGAAACTATGAAAATTCTTGGCTCTCTCTATGCTGCTTCAGAAGATCAGGAGAAACGAGACATAGCCAAGGTATGTTGTAAACCTTAACTACCCTGAGACTCTTGAGAAGTGTGAACATGTTACAGAAGACATGTTTTTTTGTTTTGTTTTGTTTTGTTTTGCTTTTTTACTTTGACAGCATTATTTTAATGATCTCATTTATCCCAGGGCCATTTGAAGAAGGTCACAGAACAGTATCCTGATGATGTGGAAGCGTGGATTGAATTGGCCCAGATCTTAGAACAGACTGACATACAGGTATTGATGTCTGCTTTTCATATCCTAAATGATGTGTTTCTCTTTGATCTGTGAGTAAACCTTACTCTGTCCACTGTAAAAATGCAGGGTGCCCTTTCAGCCTATGGAACAGCCACCCGCATCCTGCAGGAGAAGGTGCAGGCCGACGTCCCTCCTGAGATTCTGAATAATGTTGGGGCCCTCCATTTTAGACTTGGAAACCTAGGCGAAGCAAAGGTGGGGAACAGAAACCTTCCTTTTTTTCTATGTTTGACCAAGCTGCAGGCACTTTGGTCAGCCGTATCGAATAATAATGCGCTTTCTTCCTCACAGAAATACTTCCTGGCATCACTGGACCGTGCAAAGGCAGAAGCCGAGCACGATGAACACTATTACAACGCCATCTCTGTTACCACCTCCTACAACTTAGCCAGGCTCTACGAGGCCATGTGTGAATTCCATGAAGCAGAGAAACTATACAAAAACATTTTACGAGAGCATCCTAACTACGTTGACTGTAAGAATTCCAGGCTTCTTTTGTGTGATAAAATTCCTTATTTCTCATAATAACAGAAAACTTACTTAGAAAAGAAAGTCTTTGTTAGAACCAATAATAATTTTTTTTTTAAAAAGGCGGTCTAATATTCCCTTTTCTCCAAGGCAAATTTGTCTCCTTAAAAAAAGATGCAGCCTGGTTTGGTAGTTCTCCTCTATAATCCTGGTGCTCAGGAGGCAGAGGCAGGAGCATCAGGGATTCAAGGCCAGCCTCCCGATCTAGCAGGTTTGAGGCCCCCCTGGCCGTGTATGAGGCCCTGTCTCAAAAAGTGGAATAAAACAAGTGCAGTTTCATTTCCTTACACTGGAAGATAGAAGGATCAGCAAAGGCCATTGAGCCCTGTTCAGTGGCAGGTTGTGCCTCTGCCCAGTGAGTCAGCTGCAGCTCCCTGGCGTGGTCCTGGCGTGGTTTTTAATGGGTATAGTTTGTAAGTTACCTTCTTTGACTTTGCACCAACATTTTTACATTGTGTGATAGTAAGACTGTTTTTTCTTGAAACAGGTATTACTAAAATATCCTGGTTTGAATTTTTACAGCAAACACTGTAAATCATTGACATTTTAAAATTAACCTACATGCTTTGTAACAGTTCTTTCTTTTCCAAGGTTTTACTCTCTATAGTTTCGTTTGCCTACACTCAACTCTGCTCTCAAAATACTATATGAAAAATTCCATAAATAACTCATAAGTTCAAAGTGTGGACCACTTTAAGTGTCCATATGAAATCTTATGTTGCTCTGCTCCACCCGGCCCAGGATGTGAATCATCCCACTACTTGATGCCCAGACTGTTGGTGACTGAGCAGCCATTTCAGAGAGCAGCTTGAGAGGGCATCAGTATTTGTGTGCATAGTGATCCCAGCCAGGTGTGGTGCACANATCTTTAATCCCAGCATTCCAGAAGCAAAGGCAGGTGGATCTCTCTGAGTTCCAGGCCAGCCAGAGGTACATAGTAAGACCCTGTCTCAAAGAAGGAAAAAAAGAAAGATGAATGTAATGATGCAGTTTCTCTTTTTCCTAGTTAGAGTGATGTGTCATGTGTTTTCATATATGAGGCTTTTCTCTTCTCTCACTGAAAGTATTAACAAAACATGACTGTTCCAAAAGTAAGACTTTAGGGTTAGTTAGGCCCCTTTAGACAGGAGATAGTGAAGATGAAATAAATGTGCACTTTCAGGCTATCTGCGCCTAGGAGCCATGGCCAGAGATAAAGGAAACTTCTATGAAGCTTCAGATTGGTTTAAGGAAGCCCTTCAGATCAATCAGGTTGGTGATGTTCACCTTTTACCTTTCAAAATCAGTCTATCCATTTAATGGCTGTGATGTCTCTAATAACCATGGCATCTGTTTTTAGTGGCTTGTTTTGGTTTTGTTTGTTTCACTTGTTAATAAAGACTGTTAAGAGGTGGCTGGAGAGATGGCTCAGTGGTTAAGAGCACTGACTGCTCTTCCAGAGGACCTGGGTTCAATTCCCAGCACCCATATGGCAGCTCACAACTGTTTGTAATTCCAGTTCCAGGGGACCTGACACTCATGGCAAAACACCAATGTGCATAAAATAAAAGTA
>LZPO01075876.1:205331-216111 GCA_001675575.1 Neotoma lepida
GTGTGTGTGTGTGTGTGTGTGTGTGTGTGTGTATGTGTGTGTGTGTGTGTTATGAAAGTATGCCATGTGCATACAGGTGCCTGAGGAGGCCAGAGAAGGCTTTGATCTCCTGGAGCTGGAGCTACAGGCTGTTGTGAACCACCTGACCATGGGAGCTGGGAGATAAACCATCCCAATCTGCAGAATAGCAGCACTGCCTTCTAGAAATGCAAATTAATCATTAAGGATATTCCTGGGAAAACTGTCTTACCATTTCCCATGAAATTACTGTGTCAGTTACCTATAACAGGGTGTATGCTTGTGGTTAGAAAGTGTCATGTTTAAATAAACATTAACTCTGAGGGCTGGGGGGATGACTCAGTGGGTAGAAGGAACACTTGTTGCNTAGTCATGAGGACCTAAAGTTCAGATTCCTACACCCATGTCAAATCTGACCNTGCCTGTTCATAATCTCGGTGCTGTCAGGGTAGAGATAGGAGGATCACTGGGGTAGCAAAACAAGGGGTAGTGTGTGTGTGGCAAGCTCTAGGTTCCATGGGAAGTCCTGTCTCGAGGGGATAGATCAGAGCACCTGACATCNTCTTTTGGCCTCTGCATCCACATCTCCCACCATACATGTGAGGTACACGTCATGCATATTAGAGTAAAAAGTGAAAAAAAAAATTTAAGTCAGATATTCATTAGTTAGGTTAGTTTGACCAACAAATTAACTGAAGTTAACAAATCAACTTCCTATGTTCATCACACAGATCCCAAGAGGATGGTGTTCAAGTGTGTCACCCATAGGATCCAGGGTGTAATTTGTCATGGTGGTTAGTAAATTGAGTCTAGATAGTGTTCTAAAGATAGTAGAGGGGAGTTCCCAAGCTAAAGGTGAGGCAGACAGACAGACTTCAATTTCTTTACCCTTCCATTTAACATTGATCCAAATTTCAAGTGAAAAAAAATATTTTCAGTCTAATTTTTCTGTAGTCAGATTTTTATGTTGTGAAAGGTATACTGGCAAATGTCAGAAGTCAACTCCAGATATTTTCTGAAATTAACCAGAATGGAGTGTCTTTTCAGAGCTTTAAAACTGCTTTGAGATTCTGACACAGCATGAAAATACAGTTTATCCCGCTGTGTCTCTCACTAACATTTCCTTTTTGTAGTATGAGAACTGCCTCAGAAAGTTCTATAAGCACCAAAACACTGAAGTCGTTCTCTACCTGGCCCGGGCCCTCTTCAAGTGCGGCAAGTTACAGGAGTGCAAGCAAACTCTGCTGAAGGTAATAGGGCTCCTGTGCCTGCCCACTGCTCCTGAACCGCTTCCTGGTTTTTACTTGTTAAAATCCCTTTTGTAGCATTCAGTCCTAAGAAGTTATTTGCTTTGCTTTCTGTTTACAGGCCAGACATGTGGCACCCAGTGATACAGTTCTGATGTTTAATGTGGCCTTGGTCTTGCAAAGATTAGCTACCTCTGTTCTGAAAGATGAGAAGAGTAATCTGAAGGAAGTCCTTAACGCTGTGAAGGAGCTGGAGCTTGCACACAGGTAAGAATTTTGAAGAAGAAAGGCTTTTAAATAGTTTGCTTCCTTGAAACTGTCTCAGAAGATACAAAAAAATGACTTCCCTCAAAAAATAACCATTGGAGGTCTAGCACAAGTTCATTTAGGNGGAAGCACACAGTTACCATGTGGTGGCGCCAAACTCCACACTGGGCTCTTGAAGCCTGATCCCTAGACCTGGCTGGCTAGCTGCGGGCCTGCCCTAGATTTTTCATTAATCTCTNAGTAGTACAAGCCAGCGTGTTACACATGTGAACTGTTTAGTCTCCACTTGTGTTGGTTTCATGTTATTTTTGTACCAGTGTGTCTTTATGGGATGTTGATTTTCANCAAGCTAGGATTAAGATTTTATCACTTACTACTTAACAGGTTTATTCAGCCCAGTTCAGATGTGTTTACCGTTATAGGACTTAGCAGTTCAATGTGTGGTAAAATGAAAAGCTCACATCTCTGAGTGATCAGGTGAAGTGTAAGTGCTCTCATGACCTGCGCCCCACCCACCATGCTGATACAGTTANTCAACCTACTGTTTACTACCTGTTGTTAGTTATTTCTTAATTTACTGACAGTATTAAATACATTTTTGCCTTTGTTGATGAACTTGTGTTTATTAAACATATTGAGGGTATTAATGACGCAGATTAAGTGAAGTGTCTTNTCCTTCCATTTAGATACTTCAGTTANTTGAGTAAAGTAGGAGATAAAATGAGATTCGATTTGGCCCTTGCTGCCTCTGAAGCCAGGTAATGCCTTTTAAANAGATGGCTTTGGGGGAAGTGGCTGTATTGGTGTGGATCAGGAAAGTGTCACCATGACACAGTGGTTCCTGGCCTTCTTGGGACACTTATTCCCTCCCCATAGCACCTTTTCACACTTTGAGGAAATTGATGGAGTGTTCATACTTAGGCTGTGGAGAAATCCTTTCTCTTTCTTTCTGTTGTCTATTTGAAGCAGGGTCTTGCTCTGCAGCCAGGCTAGAACTCAGGATCCTCNGAGGGATGGGAGTACCAGCCTGAGCCACCTGTCATTGAATTAAGACAGGAATCCTGAGTTGGGGGACTTAGCACAGTGGATAGCATTGGCGTGGGTTTAAGGAAAGCGGGTATCCTAACTGATGCATTTCTCTGCATCTGAAATGTTAGGCAGTGCTCNGACTTACTGAGCCAGGCCCAGTACCATGTGGCCCGGGCACGCAAGCAGGATGAGGAAGAACGGGAGCTGCGGGCCAAGCAGGAGCAGGAGAAGGAGCTCTTAAGACAGAAGCTTCTCAAAGAGCAGGTGCGTGCACACACTGTGTGTTAGAAGCTAGTCCTCTGTCTGCTCTATGGGTGTTTTGTTCATTTTAAGAACATTTTGATAAGTCCGCATACTGCCTCTTAGGAAGAGAAACGTCTCAGAGAAAAGGAAGAGCAAAAGAAACTTTTGGAGCAGCGGGCCCAGTATGTGGAGAAGACCAAAAATATCCTCATGTTCACTGGCGAGACTGAAGCAACAAAGGAGAAGAAAAGAGGTGGAGGTGGAGGCCGGGTAAGATCCAGCCCTGATTCTGCTGCGACCTCAGAGTCTGCCTTTGGGCTTTCTGAAATGAAGAGCGTAGTTTAGTTGGCTCTGTTCTTAGTTCTTAGCCTTGACTTCCTCTACCAAGGGATAGTCTTCCAACACAGAAATGCAGTGTTCGGTGTAGGCAGTGGTCCCTGCCTCTTTGGTGTGTGTGGTGCTGTGGATGAACACAGGTCTTGACACATAGGTGCTCTGCAGTTCTACTGCTGACCTCGCCAAACTAGATGGTTCCTGCTTTCATAATGTGTTGACCTACACTTTTTTGACTTCACATGGTGTAAAAATGAGCATTCGGTAGAACTGTACTTTGAATCTTGGTCTTTTGCCAAGCTGAGGTATTTGACATGAAGTTNTTTTGTGATGTTGGGTGGCTGCAGAGACCCACAGCTCTCAGTCAGCCACATGATCATGAGGGCGAACAACCAATACTTTTCTACATTCTGTGGGGCTAAATGGTTAAGTGCATCTTTGATTGAAGATNTGTTTACCTTGTGGTGACTTCTCAGGTAGTTGATGATATTTGCCAAATTGGAAACAATGGGCTTCTCATGACAAGTGCTGGAAATTTGGGCCTAGCCAAGCCCCTCTTNCATGGGACTTAGTAAAAGGTCTTCACTTGTCAGAGACCTGCAAAGGCACTGTACAGCTTTCGGCACCTCACAGTGCTGTCACTAACTGTAAGTAGCTGACTGTGGTCTCCTTGGACCGTAGCGTTCTAAGAAAGGAGGCGAGTTTGATGAGTTTGTCAATGATGACACCGATGANGACCTCCCTATATCCAAAAAGAAGAAGAGAAGGAAGGGCAGTGGCAGTGAACAGGAAGGCGAAGAGGAGGAAAGTGGAGAGAGGAAGAGGAAGAGGAGGAGAAGGTAGTGTCTTCATTAATGTTCTAAGTGTCTATAAAGCCAAGAGACCTTTCTTTCCTGAATTATACATCTCCATCTTCCCAAACTGACTCCCTGCTTTAACCTATTTCAGTATTCAGAGCACTTAATTTGCATGTATCTCTACGTTGTCCCCTGAAAACAGCTGACAGTCACCATTGTCTTTCTTGTCATTTTGTTTCTTGAAATAGGGTCTCATATACCCCATACTGGCTTTGAATTCACTATGTAGCCCAGGTTGACCTTGAACTCATAGAGATCTACTTGTCTCTGCCTCAGGAGCACTGGGATTATTGGTGTGTACCACCATGCCCAGTTTTCTTTCTTGTAATGTATTTTGGACACAGATGTGATGTGAAGTGAGCAGCCTGGGTGGCAGCTGTACCGACTGTGCCAGCACAGTACTGGCAGTCGCTGAGCCCATTCCTCTCTGGAATGTGGGTAAATGGTTGTGAAAGTACCCTGTAACCACCCACTGCCATCTGTCACAAGATCCAGGGTGCCCCAAGCTTTCCTGCCCAGGAGTCTCCTTTCAGCTGTTTCACCCAGGCCTGCCCTTCCTATTTCTTGGCCAGTTATCCTTGAGAAAGAACCTCTGAATCCATTCAGACTGTCACTTGTGTAGCTGTGGTGAGGATCTTGGTAGCAGCTGGAAAGAAGGAAGGAAGGAGGGAGGGAGGGAGGGAGGAAGGAAGGAAGGAAGGAAGAAGGAAGGGTAGGAGGAGATTTGGAGATCCAAAACCAGGGCGTTTCTCACTCAGCCACCGCATCAAACACAGATTGCAGTGGAGATGAAGGAGGGAGCTGCACAGTGCTAAGTTAGTAGCAGATCTCATGCAAACCAGTGATTTGCAGACTGTATGCCCTGTNCCCTTGAGCCCATAGTATAGCTGAGGTCAGCATCCATACAGAAAGGTTCTACTGTGATGGCAAAGTAGCCTCAGGCCTGGCAGGTCTGAACCTCCTGACAGGTTCTTGATGTTTACTTTTAAGACCTCAGAAGGGAGAAGAAGGATCTGACGATGATGAAACAGAAAATGGCCCCAAACCAAAGAAGCGCCGTCCACCAAGAGCAGAGAAGAAGAAGGCTGTGAGTTCTAGAACTATCTTCCTGCTCTCCCCGCCCCTCTCCCACCCCCTGGGGCAGGGGGCGTATAAGGCTGAGGAGTATAAGTGTGCCACAGTGCACTTCTGCAACTTCTTCCAGCACAAATGCTTGTTTTCATTGGTGGCTGTTGATTCTGTTATTATATTAAAACCTGGTCTAATAAGATGTCCCAATAATGTGAGAACTTCAATTAATGGGCCATGCTTGACATTCTCTAGCCCAAGCCAGAACGCCTGCCTCCTTCAATGAAGGGAAAAATAAAATCCAAAGCCATTATATCATCTAGCGATGATTCTTCAGATGAAGATAAACTGAAGATTGCTGATGAAGGGTAAGAATCACTCCCTGCCCCCCTAAGTTCTAATGGGGGGGGTGGTAAATTCTAACAGTGAGAGCCACAGTGGCCACTAACCAGCTGCACCATAAGTTCTAATGAGGGGTATATTCTAACAGTGGGAAGCCACATGGCCACTAACCAGCTGCATCTTCTTTTGTTTCTGTTGTCCTATGAGGGAAAACAGAATTGGAGAACAGATGACTGGGAGTGGTCAGTGTGCCATGCTGTCTTCTCACCAGCTTCAGGCTGGCATTGTATTTCAGTGACTTCCTACCTCAGACTTGTACTCCATGCCTAGCTGTCTTGACCTCTTGTAGCTAGAAGAAACCATAACAGACATCTCATCTCATTTAGAAACTTGGCTGATGTTCCTAGCTGGCATAATCACTCCTAAGCAAAGTGTCATTCTGCTGCCCAGCACTGACTGATTAGCAGTACTAGGAGTAGCCTGGCCCTGGCTTGTAGATGAGGAATTTAGTGTCCATTTCTTCCCCTGCTGGGTAGGTGACAAACCTCTGCCTTCCTTGGTGGATTTATCCTAGACAGCCTGTCCAGAGTTTACCTTGAGCTCCTAGCCTTGGTGAAGTGACACCTGACTGTGCTAGCCTCTGGAGCTCACAGGCCCACCCCTAGACTCCTGGAATAGAGCTTTCTATATCACACTCCCTGGATTCCTCCATTGTTTCATCCTTCAACCAACATTTATGTCCCTCCCGAGAGACTAACAGGTAAAGAGGATACAGAGGTAAAGACAGGTTCAGGAATTTCCCCAAGGAACTTCTTTAGCTGCCTTGGACCACCTTGCAGTGGGCTGTGTGTGTCCAGCTCACATTCTGTTTGCTGCCCTGGGGAACACACCCACCCTGGAGCTGGTGGAGGTAGCTCCTGGTTTTGGCAAGTGCACTGGAGAGGGAGGGGGAGTGTGGTTGGTCAGAGGTTACTGTGGCACTAGAGACACTGTCTGTGAGCCTGTGGTTTCCTCTGCTCTGGAGATACTGGCTGACACAAAGCTGGATTGCTTTTCCCTGAAGGGCTGCCTTGCCCTTGTCCTCACAGTGTTCCCCCAGGGCTGTTGGTTAGAGGTCTGAGGCCAGTGGAAGAGACGCAGGATTTTCAAAGATGAGTCTGTAAGGCTGAGCTGCTGCCAGGCTTGTNCCTACAGTCAAGGCCAAGTTTATTTGTGCCATTTGCATCAATTCACCTTTGTCCCAACCGTCATGAAAGGTGTCTGAGCATTGGGGCAGCTGAATGAAGTGACCCATTGATCTTGAGTGGATCTGCAGAGTGAATATCAGTGCCGTCCCCTTGGTCACATACCCATGTTCTCAGAGTGACCTGGGCTAGGTAGTGCATGTATGGTTCCTGCTTTCAGACCTTGGCACAAGGAGCCTCTCTTGAGTCTGTGGGGATGTTTTCCCTCCTGAGAGGAACGCATTCCACCTCCCTCACCTTCTCTGGAGTCATGCTGGAGTGTGTCATGGAAACCAAAGCTATGGGAGATGCCAGAGCAGCAGGTGTCTGCGGCAGCCTCTCAGTGATCAAGGCCTCACTTTCCCTGACACATGTTAGCCAACAGTCGGGGAACTTGGGAACAAAAGTTAGTAAGCTGAAGGCCCCTTAGCCCCAGCTTCCTGTCTGATAAACCTCATCCTGGTGAAGACCTGGTGCCTTCACAAATCCCAGAAGAGCAGTGAGGTCACTCTTCAAGTNTCAAGGATGTCCTAGGACAGGAAGTGGCCTGCTGTTCCAATCTTAGGACTCCTGAGTCTCAGCCACCATCAGAGATCCCACATTTCACCTTTGTGCCTAAGATTTGTTGATANGGTCTACTGAAGACTTCCCACCCTCAGCCCTTTTGAAAAGCCCACATGTACAGTATCTGAGGGGCCCCTATTTAAGGCACCAGGCATGACCCAGAATAGGAAGTGCTGTTGACTGTCCTGGTGTCTCATCCACATCTCTCTCCTCAGACATCCCAGGAATAGCAACAGCGATTCCGACGATGACGAGCGACCCAACGGACGGGCCTCCTCTGAGAGCGAGTCAGATGACAACCAGAACAAGTCTGGCAGCGAGGCGGGCAGCCCTCCAAGGTCGGGAAGACAGGAGTCGGATGAGGATTCCGACAGTGATCAGCCATCCAGAAAGAGAAGGCGCTCGGGCTCTGAGCAGTCGGACAATGAGTCTGCACAGTCCGGGAGAAGCCCCTCCGGAGGTTCAGAAAACGATTCTCGCCCGGCTTCTCCAAGTGCAGAGTCGGACCGTGAATCGGAGCAGGGGTCCGACAATGAGGGTTCTGGACAAGGCTCTGGAAATGAATCGGAACCAGAGGGCTCAAACAATGAGGCCTCAGACCGAGGCTCAGAACATGGGTCAGATGATAGTGACTAGGTTTTATTTCATCAAAGACTCCGTGGGGGTGGGGGGAGCTTTATAATATATAAAAGCTGTGATAAAAACATTTCAGATGTTAGTCATTTGTGAAACTTTTCTTAAGGCATTTTTTTTCTATTTGTATATTTACTAAACTCCAAGAGACATTTCCTGTGCTAGAGTCCAGTGTCTGAAACCGGAGCATTGAGACTCCTTCATTGTGGTGCAGCTCCACCTGTCATATGTGAAAACTGCAGTGACACACAGATGCTAAAGCATTCCTGCGAGGCTCGCCCAGGCTAGCCTGGTCTCCTGTAGGCAGCATGCTGCTATGTACGATTTTTGTTGCAAACTTTTACCAAATGTTGCAGAAACCGGGGTATATTTGTTACCTTTTGAGTTGTAAGTTTTATTTCTAGAGGAAGAGATNTCCCTGTGTGGAACTCTGAAGGGAAGGTGTTCACAGTGTGAAGCTGCAGCCATGAGTCAGAGTTGCAAACACTGGGGTGGGTAAGGTATGGAAAGTGCTTTTCTGTTAGAATGGGAAGACCTCCCCCAGCCACTTAATAAATCCTGTTACCAACCATAGTGGGTAGCCTTGTGTCCTATTTTTTGCTCAGTAACGTATATTTAATACAAATATATTAAGCAAAAATTTGGAAAACTGCCCAAATCAAAGGCAGTTTCCTCAAGGCTTTTGTAATTCATGGCAGATTCCTGGAGACTTTTTTAAATACACAAGAAGACTATGGTTTTTTTTTTTTTTTTTTTTTTTTTTTGGTGTGTGTGTGTGTTTTGTTTGTTTGAGGCAAGGTCCCTACATAGCCCTGTCTGTTCTGGAGTTCAGTATGCAGACTAAGCTGGCCTCCAACTCACAGAGATCCACCTCCCTCTGCCTCCCAAGTGCTGGGATTAAAGGCGTGTAACACCACACCAGGCTGAATTTTTATTTTTAATAATTAAGTGATAATGTTTTTTAAGCATTGTAAAAAAGCTCATTAAAGAGTGTGAAATGTACCTAAAATGAACTGAGAATGCAGAGGCAAAATGCCCACCCTCAAAAACCTGTGAATACAAGTTTGTCCCTATGGTATGAGGTGCAGTGCTAGTATCTGCACAGAGTGTGAAGGAACCAAGGAGAAAGCAGACCAGGCAAGATTTCCTGAAAGACAGGAGACCAGAAGGCCCTGGGCAGCCCTGCTTCATGGAGGACCTCTGGGGTGCTGTAGGCAGGGCAAGTGCATGATGGAGGGTGGCAGTAACTCCTGGGAAGCTGAAGATGGGGGTTTGCTGAATGGGTGCAGGTCACAGCTCGTTCTATGATGTGCAGATGAGAAGGCATGTGGTGATATATCTGCACTTTTCCAGAACACCAGTAGCACTCAAATCTGTCCCCAAGTGACAAGAATCCATCAAAAAAGCCATTTCCTACTTGGAAGTTCCCATTACTACAGGTAGTAAATAGCCCACCAGAAGGCAGGCCCTGGGAAAGCCAGAGATAACATGTAGGGTGGTTTCTGTTGCCATCAGGCCATGTCCTGCTCTCAGTTACTCCATGTGGCATTCCAGGCTGTGCCTTGCTCTAGGAGACTTCATTTTATAAGCAACTTTAAAAACGTATGTGTGCCTGTGTGTACATATGTGCACCACATGCATGAAGATCTTCTTGAAGGCCAGAAGATCAGAGCCCCTGAGCTGCCTGGTGTGGGTGCTAGGAACTGAACTCTAGTCCTAGAAAAGCAGCAAACACTTAGAAGCACCGAGTCATTTCTCCAGTTCCCTATAAACAGTTTTGTTTTTTGTTTGTTTGTTTTTTCTCACTCCATTTTGAGGGAGAAAGATGACCATGGTCTCTGGGTGGACCTAGAAATATATNTGCTGGACACCACTCATTCAGCACAGATTAATAAGTGACTTACTCCTGGGAATAGGAAGGGTGCCACCCTGTGAATTAAGTGAATTAAGACTCTGGGGGCACATGAAAGTATTAAAATGACATTAGGAGGCAGAGGCAGGTGGATCTCTATAAGTTCAAGGCTGGCATGGTGTACATATCAAGTCCTCAGATAAATAGCTCCAGCAGAACTACATAGTGAAATCCTGCCTCAAAAGGAAGAAAACCAGGACCAAGACTTTATTGGACATGCCAACCAAGGAAAGGGTGGCACTCTCTTCCCTGGATCCTGTGGGTGATGGACACCTACCACTGAGATAGCAGCCTCACGACAGCCTCGTCTGATACCTGATGTGTACAAGGACTGAGGACCCTTTGCGTCCCTAGAGCTTCAGCTAGGTTCAGCCTCTGGCTGTTGACAAGGTCTGCTTGATGCCTGACTGCCCCGCTGGACCTGGTCCTGGTCACCTGTTTCCTGCTCCTGACCCTTCAGACAGGTTTAGTCTTTCACCTAGCAGCTGTTCTCTGCAGCTTCGCTCTCAGACCTGATTTCCAGCAGCTCCCTCCAGGCACAGGTCCAATCATCACTACAGACTCAGTCCTCCTCTGAAGCCTCTCAAACTGCTACATGCAGCCTCTTTAACTTGTATCCATTCTGTAACCCTCATATACCTATGGTGGTTTGAATAAGAATGGCCCCCATAGGCTATGTTTGAATGCTTGGTCCACAATTGGTGGAACTGTTTGGGAAGGATTAGGAGGTGTGGCATTGTTGGGGGAGATGTGTCACTGGCTTTGAGATNTGAAAACCCACAGTATTCCCAGTTCTCTCTCTATGTGTCTCTGTGTCTCTGTCTCTGTCTCTCTCTCTCCTCTCTCTGCCATGTCCTTGTGGACCAGATGTAAACTCTCAGCTACTGCTCCAGCACCATGCTTGCCTGCCTGCTGCCATGCTCCCCACCATGATGGTCATGTACTCATTCTCTGGAACCTTGAGTCTCCAAATTAAGTGCTTTCTTCTATAAGTTGCCTAGATCATAATGTCTTATCACAGCAATAGAAAAGTAACCAAGACTA
>LZPO01075876.1:225514-238954 GCA_001675575.1 Neotoma lepida
CTGCCCAAGTCAGATGATCTGAACTGAATCCTGAGAACCAACCTGAAAGCCAGCTGAAGTGGCTCACGTCTGTAATTCTAGCACTCCTACAATGGGATGGAAAGTAGAGACAGAATCAGATGGAAACTCACTTATTGCTGTGGTGTGGCAGGAACAAAGAGACCCTTCCTCACAAACAAGGTAGGAGAATGGACTTCTGAAAAGCTGTCCTGTCCTCATGCAAGTGCTGTGGCACTACACAGACAGACAGACAGACAGACAGACACACACACACTCAGACAATCAAGAATGAAGGGCCCATCCCATAGGCATGAAGCTTCTCTCTGGATGTGACAGTTAACCTTCCTTGCTAACTTGATTAAATTTATAATTGCCATGTAANTAAACCTCTGGGTGTATCTATTTCCAGAAAGTTTTAAATTTTCATTTATGTATTTTTTTTTAAATGTATGAATGCTCTGTCTGTATGTATGCATGCCAGAAGAGGACATCAATCCCATTATAGAAGTTATGAGCCACCATGTGGTTGCTGGCTATTCAACTCAGGACCTCTGGAAGAGCTGAGCCATCTCTCCAGCCCTATTTCCAGAAAGTTTTAACTGAAGCGAGAAGANCCACCCGAATATGGGTGGAATCATCCTTGAGCTGGGGTCCCAGACTGAATAAAAAGAAAGAAGTGAGCAATAACTTGAACCATAATGCAAGGTTGGGGTAGGAACTATTTAAAGCTTTTGGGCAAAGTGTATGACTTATTCATTTGTTTCCCCCATCAGTAAATTAGAGATAGCATAGTACCTGGGGATGCTAGGAAGATTATAAGGGATGAATCACAGCATGTCAACACCAATTTGACATACTAAATGCTCAGTGAATGTTGGCCAGAATAACCAACCAAATGTCATAACACAATGCAGACACTGGGTCATTTTAGTGAATTAATACTCCTCGATAGTATGATCCTCAGAGGACAGCCCANTCCATTTTGAATAAAGNCCAGTCTTTATTATGTTGGACTGGTTCTACCAAAAAACACATCAATCTCCAGCCTCAGACAACCTTNCTCTACTCAACCACCCTGATGTGGAGATTGTTTCTCAGGCACAGTGAGCCTCCATTCCCACCTCAGGGCCCGTCCATCTGAATGTTCTTTCTCTAGATAGTGGCTTCTCTCCTGAACTTTGATCTTTATCGCCCCACATGAGATATTCTTTCAANACCATTTCAGGTAGCACTGACATCTCCCTTCCCCTTATCATGCCCCCCTCCCCCTATGGACTACTACCCTAAGTATTTGTCTCTCTCCTGCTAACCAGAGTATGTTCCAAATGATGTTTGAGTGTTCAGCTGACCTGAACAGCCCTTAAGGTGTCACTGCTTCTGAATGACACATCGTATCATTCAGTTGATGGGAACTAAGCTGACGCTGAGATTCTCACTTGAGTGTGCCCACCAGGTCTTTTTGGATGCAGGACAAAGATCCTTTTATCTTGCCACTAAAGTCCCCTCCTGGGGCCTGGCAGAGGGCTCTGAGAGCACCCTTGGTGGGTGGATAGATGGCTGTCTTGTTTTCCAGATCCAGGTTCCAAGTGATGTGGGAGTATGGAGAGCCCACATGATTCTAAGTTCAGTTTCTGTCTACCTAGACCAGGACTTGTCATCTTGTCTTTTTGACANTGAGATAAAATAGGGGAAAGCTTTGTAAATCTGTCTCCTGCCCTACCTCAACATTGAGAGCTACAGCTGGTCCACATCTACCAAGGATTTGGAAGATAACCCTCATTTGGGGTTTTGAAAGGACTGTCCACCCATCANAGCATGAGCAGTTCCAGAGCCTGCTTTCAAAGCACTCACTTTTGAGTGCCTCAAAAGTCTCTCTCACACACACACACACACAATTCATATAACGACTGCATTGTGAAGGCTGGATGTTTAAAACTGGGTTACATATTAGGATCAAGAGGCATAACAAATGAGAAAAACCCAGGTCACTATCCAAACATTTATTCATTACTAGTTTTTCTAGTGGGTGGGGCAATACACAGATCATTTCAGTTAGTGTGTTAGCCCTAACTCAGTTACCATGCAGTTAATCTTCAGATTAAAAATCTTTTATCCAGGACATTTTGGATCCTAAACCTAATTCTGAATTGCCCTTTAATTCCTAATTCCCAAAATTCACTAGATTGAAGCTCACAAAATCCCATTNGGGATGAGACNCACCTGCACNGTCCCTTTGGTGCTCAGCTTTCACCAAGGGGTGGGTGAGTAGTTGACCACAGGCTAGGCCAAGCTGTGGGATGAGCCTCAAAATCCCACAATTATCCTTGGCTGTCCACTTCAACAACTCTTCCCAGTTTCTTTTACTCTACTGAAAGAGTTGATGACAAGAGCCCCCAAAGCAGACCAGGGTTCTGCTGGGAAGGAGCAAGGGGTGTACCTGTCCCTACTCACTCCACTGTAGGCTTTTGGAGCTGGTGACACCTGAGAACAGAGATTGGCAGGGGATGTAGGGGACACACTGGGACTTGACCCAGCCAGGTTATCTCTGTGGTCTACTGTTGTCTGGGTTCCCTGTGGACCTTTCAGTGACATCTCAAAAACCTTGACTGATACAAACTCCTCACTGTCCTGGCAGAGGAAGAAGGCAAGTTCTTTGAGTGAAATTACACCAACATCTGAACGTTAAGAATGTAAGGAGAGCACTGTTCCAGGTAGAGGAACTGCATATTGCAAGGGCTAGACAAAATGAAAAGCAATGAGAGGGAGCCAATTTAACGATGACTTAAAGTCTAGCATTTGCTGGGTTCTAAACCACACAGCAGTTTTGTTTTTCAATTTCTTGCTCTGGTTGTTTTGTTGTTTGTTGTGAAGAATAAATGGAGATAAGGGCTAAGCAGGTACCTCAGCAAAGAGGATGGTGGACGAGGCAAGCTTACTCCTAAGGTGCTTAGTAGGCAGAGCTAAAGAGTTGACACAAAGTCTGTAACAGTAAAGGCAGCTCCAGATTAAGTTGACAGTTTGCATTAGAACGAGACTGACAGGAAACAGTCATAGGGTAAAAAACTGAATACTTGAAAGTATGATAACGAATGATGCTTACAGGGTGAATCACTACTGAATAGCACTGGTGTTAAGACTATGTAGCTAAAAATTTCCCAAGTTCTTAAACTGAGATAAGTCCATACCTCAAAACAAAATGAACAATTCTCCATAACTCTGCAGGTACTATTTGAAGTCATGTACAACTACATCAAGTATCACAATGTTTATTGATAGATACAAGTATATAAAATCAGGGCATGAACATGACTTGATAAATTAAGTAGACTTAATTTCAATACTATAATAAGANGGACCAATTCAAATTCTCACCATTTGTTTCACACCCACAAAAACCACTTCAAGGGCATTAAAGATCTCTCAAAACTGATCAGTTTTGTGCAAGTAAACCATGTTTCTTTTAAAAAGACTTGTGCACTTGCCCAGGCTCAAGGATATTAAAATCTAGCACATAAAGCCCATTACTAGAGGTAGAAATACAGGCAATATACTATTACGGCAACAACCATCAATTACAGTTAAGAATTTTTCTGTAACAACCAAATGGATAATCAAATATTGCAACAACTCAAGTATTACTGAGCAAAGTGCATCTCTACAGTATTCAGTGTTGCTATTCAGTTTTCTAACTTATAACAGCCTATGGTAACTGGCAGCAAAGAAGGTCCTTGCAATAGACTGCCTCTGCTTGAGAACTTAGGATGTAATTATTGCATGCTGCTAATATTCTATCTAAACATTAAGGATACTCCTAAAGTATTTGATGGTAGACTATGATTAAGACATCACACTACAAAAACCTTATGCAGAAGGAAACCTTACTGACGTGCTTCTGCTTTAAATATTGTGAAAAACGTTACAGCGGAATGAATTTTCGCAGTGGTTAGGTCAAATGCAGTTACATCATAGCAACAGTATGTTTTGCACAATTTAAGGCTTTGGCTGGTTCTTTAGTCAGCTTCTTCCTCTGATTCTTCTTCTTCAGCAGTTTCTAGCCAGGTTAGCCACTGATTTACCTGTAAATTAAATTTATAATTTAATAAAACTTAGTAGTATAGTGTATAAAAATTAAGTTTTGGGGGCTGGAGAGAGATGGCTCGGTCGTTAAGAACACTGACTGCTCTTCCGGAGGACCTGGGTTCAATACCTAGCATTTACATGGCAGCTCACAACTGTCTATAGATACCTCCAATTAATTACAGGTGATCTGGCACCTTCATAGATACACATGTAGGCAAAACACCAATGCACATAAAATAAATATAGATTAAAAAGAAATTAATTTTGATTCAGGATATATAACCAGAAGTTAACCCAAAGAGATTAAATGGATTCTGGGATCTGAACTTTGGTCTTCATGAGCTTTACCTACTGAGTCATTTCCAGCCTTCCTCCCTTTAAAAGGTTTGTGTACAAATATGTTTGTGTATATATACCCATATGGGTGATTGACTGGTATGAGTCTGTACCACCTATGTATGCACAGGGACCACAACAGCCACAAAGGGGCACTGGGCCTTTGGGAACTGGAGATAAGACAGCTACAAGTTTGTGAGCTGTCTCTCCAGCTGCCCACCAGAAAACAGGATCTTACATAGTGTCCAGGCTTGCCTTGAACTCATAGCNGAGGGTCCCTGACCCTCTAACCCTAAAGTGCTAGGCTTCAAGGCACCTAGCTTCAAATGAACTAGCCTCACACTTCAGCTTGTCCAAAACAGCAACTCTTCCAAACCAAAATTTATCAGCATATAGATAGGGAAGTAGGGTATGCCAAGTTGCATTCTGGAATTACTGTGCCAGATTCTCAAAAACATGAGTAGGGATAAATTCTTAACAATGATCCTCACAAAGTAGTCTACAAACCTTAGAAGCTGTAAGCCAGGGCTTCTTACAGCCAAGGCCCTAGAAAAATTAGTAGAGAACTATCTGAATTGTGCTAAATAAAAACCTTTAGCACCAGGCTGGGATCCTACTTGTAAATTCTTCAAGTTAATGTACACTATGTCAAGATTTAGAGTACTTTCATGTCAAGTTCTATTCCAGAGCTNTAATTCCACTTGGTAACAGAAAATCAAACTAAAAAATANGCTTTTAAGTTTAAACCCAAACTTATTTAGTCCTTTAACCATATAAGCAGCTTTGCCAAAATTGTTACCTACCTCTAATTGAACACCTTTACATCCCACTATGATTTTAAGCATGATTTCATCCTGTATCTTTATCTCATTTGCTACCTGTCTATTAACCACATCTTGTAATAGTGCAGACTGACATACTTTTTGATGCATTCAAGTTAGAAAGAGGGCCATTTAAAATACTACCAAAGAAAGAAACAACAACAAAACCAAGCCAAGTCAATAGCAAAAAAATCTTAACAAAGCACTTACCTGGAACAAAGCCTTGCCTTTTCCTGGAAACTCTTGAGTTATGTCTTCTTTCCAAGCCAAGAAAGCTTCCTCCTCAATAATTTCCATGTCATAGAAATGAACAAAAAATCGAAGTAACATGCCTTAAAACAAAAACACAGCATGTAATTCAATTATTCAGTGTGCTATTTCAGACTGCCCTCATCCCCTCCTGACACCTGTTACCTCACCTTTTGGGAAGCTGCTGTTGTAACAGTGCACCTGCAGAGCATACAGGGCACTGACCTGTAGATCCACATGATCATGAAGGAATTTCTGCATCACTGGCTTGAAAGAGAGCAGCAGTTGTTTTTCCTGCTCTAACTGTTCTTTGGAAGGAGCAGAGGAAGAATCTGTTTCATCGCTAGGTGGGCTTACTTCACTAGAAATGTACTGTAAGAAGCTGAACAGAAGAATCATGTTAGAAACCTCACAGTTGTGTAGTTCAACACTAATTCTTGGGCCTCTGCCCTGTGCAGACTTCTTTCTAGCAAAGGAAACTATTCAGCTTACCTGGTCATTAAGATGTTCACAAATCCTTTATCTACATGAAGTTTGGGAGAGATGTTATCTTTAATCCATTTATATATAGTTTGAGGGGATGGATCCAGCTTAATCTGCTTCAATAGTTCCTTCTCCAGTTTAAGGAGCGGGAATAAGAAACTCAGTCCCTTTCCTTCCAAAATCTCCAACATTCGATCCTTATTCTGATCAATTTCTGCAAAGACATTTCTCATTTACAAGGTTGGCCTATCTAACACAGGGTTTTTACAAATAATTTCCTAGTACACAAAAATCTCCATTTAGTATTAAGTCNGTCAGCTCTTACCTGGCAGCATTTTCTGCATATTGACCTTGCTTTGTTGAAAAAGTTCAGTTAACCATTCTCGATCTTGTAATTTAGCTAATTGTTGAAGACAAAGTAAGAAGAGAGGGAAGTGGGTGCCACTCTCCAGCGGTTGAGCTAGTTCTGAAATGCTCACCAACTCTGAAATTATAGCACGAGCTGCAAACTGTGCCAAATAAGATTTCACCAAGGGGATGTCAACCTCCAGTTTGGGGCACTGCTCCAATACGTTCAGGAAAGCCTTGGGAAGAATACACACAACAGTTTTAGTTTCCAGCCATAACTGGAAAGGGTTATCACACAATCAGTACAATGATCTACCTGCATGAAGTTGTCACTCGTGGCTATCCCTTCCTGTTTGAGTAGACTGATCAAAGAGCTTGCTTTTTCCTTATCTTCATCACTTCTATCTAGTGACAGGATGATCACTTTGCTTAACATCTCAGGAAGAAAGTGTTTCGGGGCTCTCATTTCTCTCACACCACTGACGGCCTCGTTTGCATTCCCACTGTTCAGATATTCAGTCACAACGGCTTCCTGAGAAGAACACAATCCAATTTCCGTCAGTGTTCCCTGTCTATCCTCAAATGTTTTCTAAGCAGCGGATGATTTCGGGGGCTATTTAAAACTTACGGTCAGTTTAAGTAGCTCTTCCTTTGATGGCGGTGGCTTTTTGCTAGTCTTGGCAGGTTTTTCCTGGATAAGTGGTGGATTAGTTTTGAGACCCAGCTGAGGTGTCTAAAGACAAGCAGCACAACACATGTTTAATCAAAATGTAACAAACCAAAAAGAACAGCACCACCATGAAGCAGAGGGAAGGAAACACTGAGTCCTCACACATCTTCAAGGGGCAGATACTTTGGGCCCATACCTGTCCCAGAGGTGGTGTTTGAGTGCGTGGTGGCTGTGCACTGGGAGGAATCATAGTTATCTGGGGCTGAAGCTTTGGCACCTGATTTTTATTCATTAGGAACGACTGAGCAGGCCTCAAACTAATCTAAAATTGAAAACAAATCAATATATAACCCAGTTAAAAGAGCTAATAAACATTAAATGTTAACACTTAATACCCCAGCATTAATTCTATACAAATCTAACAATTATGGCAGTTAGAATTCTCTAAAAACTAAAAGTTACTTTGTATCATGTAATAAACTTAACTTCTGGGAAAAGTAATCTGATTTAGTGAGTAAGATACNNGGGAAGAGTAAGATACTTAGTTTATACCATAATCGCCCACTATCAGCAATACAGACAGATATTCTTTAATCTATTTACAGAGAAACCACGAANGTNTTAACCATTTCTCATGCTGACTAGTAAAAATTACTTAGAAACTTGCCCTCATATCTCATAATCTTCGCTCATAGGACGCTGGACATCCAAAGAGAGAAAAAGCAGTAGAGAAAAGAGGGGAAATATGTAGATAAAGAAGAGTCAGAGAAAGAGTAGAGAAGAGAAAAAAGAGAAAGAATCCAGCTTAAGTCCTCTTTCGCGTCTTTTTATAATCATCGGGCAAGAGATTTCTGCACTGACAAGTTACTGCATAGAAGTAATGTAGGCAAATGTACCTCATCTGCATTAAGCTGTCCTTTCTTAGAAAACCGAGGTGGCATATCCTTCGACTGTCCTTGCAGCTGGGATAAGAGTCCCTGACTCTGGTTATGGTAGAGCTGGCTTAGCCCCTATTTCAGAAAGGGAGAGAGAAAGTCTAGATAAAAATTATGGTAATCAAGTACCAAGGGAATGAGCCAAGCAAGCCATTGCTTTGCCCAGAGATTAACTGCATTTGCCCAGAAAAGACGAAAACAGGAAAGAATATCTAACCTATCTCTTGAATAAAGTGATGTGATTGTACTAATTTTAAGGATACATATTTTACTCAATTTGAAACCAAATCAGATGGAGATTTGGTTAAGAAAAAAAAAAGCATTAAAAGTAAAATTCAGCTTCATTTAAAAATAAATAATAAAGGGCAAAATGTACTGGACCTAAGGCTAGTCCTAGCATTATAAACACTGTCAATGTCTTACCTGGCTTTTCATAAATTTGCCCCCCATCTCTCCAAACTGCGATTGCGTGGGAGGCATGATGTGTCCCCCATGGCCATTGAAGAGCTGATTTGAACGATGACGTCCCATCGTGGGTGAAAATCTATCCTGGATAACTCCTGGACCAGTACCAATTCCACTACCTTAAAATACAAACAATTCTTAGAACTCCACTAAAACATTAACTTTTAGTTTAACCAAAACACTGCTTTATTTAAAATTACCTGGCATTTGTCCAAACATATCAGCAAGTCCCCCAAGTGGGTCCCTATCCATTTTCATCCTTGGCGGCATGAACGGTCCCTCCAGGAAGAAGTCATTCCTCCCTTGAGCCATAGGAGCAGGAATAAACACTCCTAGATCCTTTGAAAAGAAAGTGGGTAAGTACTGCTGTCTGTAGACCCCGTAGAACTTATTTACAGTTCTGTAACTTCCCNCCAAAATGGCATGAAGGACACTGAAACCTCAATACCAGTAAGATAATTCTAGTTAAGAAGAGTTAAGGAAAGAACTACACTAATATAAAAAAAGAAACCAAAAATCTCTTACTTTTACTGCATCTTGACGGATTTGATTGATCGTCTTTGGTCCATTGTCAAGAAAAGCCTTGCGAGGAACCCAATGGTGTTCTCGCAACTCTACAGTATCCTGTATTTTTAGAAAGTATAAATTTTATTTTACTATTCCAAAGAAAAAAACCCAATCTTATTGGACATTTTTAAAAATCTTACCTGCAGTAGGAAACGAATCCTTGCTGGCAATTCCTTACTTAACATTAAGGAACACATTCTGGCAAAGTACTGATCCATTAAGGACTGATAAAAAGACAAAACAAAACAAAATTAGAACTAAGGTAAATGTATATTATTTCAGGCATTTGAATTATCATAACCCAACTCACAAGACACACCTTTCCACTGTTCTCATACCTTGGCTCGTTCATGGTCTAAGCGAGGTCCCACTGTCCTCATTATCTGACAGAGGCACTCCAAATCCTCCCCCATATCTTTGAGTTGGACTCTCTTCTTCTTTTCCAAAAGCTAACAAAAGAACATGTTTGAAACCTTAGTAATTCTGATTTATGTAGTATTGCCTCTTTAGGTTTGGACTGACTCCTAATTCCCAGGGCAAGTAAGACAGTGCTTTCCTTACTGGTCTGTGTTGAAGAAATCCCTCTAAGAAATTTTAACACAGGCAAAGCAATCCAATCTACCTCTACTTTAGAAAGCACACTTCGAAAATCTGAGCTTCCTGGTTACCAAACTATGTTAGTAGCCACCCATCTTCCCAGATGATACAATCAACTNGTTTTCCCCCAGATAAGGACGTTCTCAGTGACCACTTCCCTCTAAGCTCCCCCAGTCATACTCACTGTTTTGATGCACTTATGAAGGATAGATTCATGAATAAGATCAAGCTTGCCAAGTTCTCCAATGAATTTGATGTTCCCCAACATCTTGATCTTAGCAATGGCTCTCTGTTCCTCCTCCTCAGGGAGGAGGGGATTTTCACGCTTATCATAGACTAAGGGAGANGAGGCAAACAGAATAANGAACACTTAGAACCATTCTTGCAAGTTTTCTGACCTAGTTTACACCCAGGCCATGGAATGCATAAATGTAATAAAAAGACCCAGCACTAGTNAATAGTAAATTTAAATTCTTACCATCAACATTTCTGGTTCGGTTTTCAAATTCATCTTGCAATTTGGAAATCAAGAGGCGTCTGAATGTCTATTTGCAAACAACAGGTATTAGAGGCTTTACTAGTAAGGAATCTTCCAAATTAATTTTAAAACAAAATAAAACCTCCNACTCACTGTGCTTTGCTTCTGTCCTGGTTGACCCTCTGCTGCTGGGCCATCAAAGTTTGGTGCATCTTCTGCCAACCGCAGACATAGCTGAGCATACAGTGAGCTATACTTCGGCTCTTCTAGGGCTTTGTCCACAATCTACAAAAGTATTAAAAAACAAACTCCCATGAATCAGAGGCTGGAAGAGCCCCTCCTTTTGAAACAGTCTTAATCTTACAATTCACAACAAACTATAGTCTCAATTCATTTGGACAATACCTCAGAAAAATAAAACCATTTTAATAGTTTTTTTTCCTAGTCTCATCTGTGGTATAATCTAATAAATCTCATGTTGCATACCCCTCCCCAGCTAGAAAATATCACTAGAACTATAAACCACAAAGACACTGCTGAGTGGGGGGATTGAATCCAACTCTGGTTGGTTAGTCATGCAAAACAAGATGCCAGAATCCTATGAATTACCATAAATTCCCAAAACCACTTTCACAAAAGGAAAACAACTCAACAGCTGTTTCCAGCCAGCTTGGTAAACCAAGGCAAATGAGAATTCAAGGTTCACCTTTTGAATCTTGAGGTCATTCAGTGTTCTGTTTTTATTAACATTACTCAGACATACATATCTATATCTAAGACCTATCTCATGATTTAATGCAATAATCAAGTGTAAGAAACTTGGGTCTGTTAATTTTCTCCCCCTTTTGAGCTAACATTTTAAACTTACCAGCAGTATGACCCCTTTAAGGATGAGTTTAGACTCTACACCCACATTGAGGAGCTCAAGGCATAGCTTGTCAAACTTTTCAGGAGTAAGCTTATTTAGTATGCTGGGGGAAAAACACATTTCAAGTGTGGGTTAACAATTATGTTCTGAGCTGAAAAATAGCATTTAAATTTTGAGTTTCCCTTTATTAGCTCCCTAAACAGGGAAAAATGTTCCCTTTTCTCCCCAATTTATTCTTTGATAATTCCATACAGTGTATTTTTATTATACTCTTTTCTGATCTCCAACTCCTCCCCTACCCCACTTCATGTTCTTTCTCTAAGAAAAAGTCACTGAAAACATAATTTGTGTTGGCCATTTGTTCCTGAGCATAGGGCATTGCCCTGGAATGTGGTTAACATGTCCAGCATCATTCCATGGAACAAAATAAAATTTCCCCTCTCCCAGCAGCTCTGAATTACCAGTAGCTTCTTAGCTAAGAGTGGGACTTTGTGGACCCACCCCCCACCTTTGTGCTGGGATTTTTCTCTGGCTTGAGCTTATGCAAATCTTGTGCATGCTGTTATAGAAGTGTTCATTTTTCATCTAACCAAACAAAGAGATGCTGGAATAAACTTCTCACAGATATACACTATGACATCTGAATCATATCTGGGCTTTCCTGCTGTTTCACAAGAAACCTTTCTCAAAACTCAGAGCAGAAGGTTCTCATTATCTGGAATTGACCGTATGTTAAGATGGTTGTATTCCCCACATCACTGATGTTATACACCAGACCAACATGGAAATGACAGCACAAGCTTATGGGTAATAAGCAAATAACCCCTGCTGCCAAATACCTATGGGCAATGGACTCTTCCAAGGTCCTTTAAAATGNGAATCATGCCTTGTCAATTGTGCAGCACACACTACAACAGTACAGCTAATCTCTACTCCCTCAGAGAACAGACCGATACTCACCCTCTTACTTTCCTGAAGATTGCATCATGTCGTTCTTTTTCATTTGCGGAGTTGTTTGCTGCGGAGTTGTCATCTCGTCTAGTGCTTCGTGCAGGAATCCATTTCTGAGCGTTTTGCCCTGGGGTTTTCCCCAGGAACTCGCTAGTTTAATAAAACATCAACAAAGTAGCTTACAATTAATACAGCATTCACTCATATAACAAATGTCCTACCAACCTAAAACTTCACTAAACAGAAACAAAACCTTAGGTTTTCCATTACCCCCCCCCCAAAGCAATCCTGGAATCCTTTATTTCTCAAACAGCACTAGAATCATCTGGAAGGCTTCTTAAAACAGACTGGGAGGCCTATTCCCAGTTTCTGCTGTAGTAGATTTTGGGTAGTACCCGAGAATTTTCATTCCTGATAATATATTCCCAGGTAATGTCAAAACAGCTGATCCAGGAACCAAACCTTGAGACTTAATACTAAAATGCTTAACCTTTAACAAGCATATTCCACACAGATCACATCACAAATATCAAATAGTAGGGATAGTCATTTTGGAATACCAGCAAACATGAACCAAGAGAATGAAAACAGTTTGAAATTATGAATTCACANCATCAGAATTACTGGTTATTTCCCAAGAATTATTCTGTTAGGTACTGAAAAGTCTCTAATCAATCAAATTGACAATTTATAAAAGTCACTGTCTTTACAAGTTACCATACCTGTTGCCAGCAGTCTTGGGATAGTGCTGAGGTGCACCCCTACTTCCTCCTCCGCCCGAAGAAGCACTATTCAAAAGAAATGTTTTACTATACCAATTATGGCTCACTCAAAAGGGAACCTATTTATATTTTAGAAACTGCACCACAACTGAGACTGAACTTTGGCCTAAAAGAAAAATGAACCAGAGGCTAGAGATGGCTCAGCGATTTGATAGTGCTGGCTGCTCTTCCAAAGGACAAGGGTTCAATTCCTAACACCCACATGATGGCTCACAACTGTCTTTAACTCCAGTCCCAGGGGATCTGATGTCCTCCTCTGACATTGCACACGAAGGTGCAGACATACATGCAGGCAAAACAACCGCCCCCCCCCACCCCCCAATCAATCCATTTACTTTTCAGAAAACAATTCTAGAGCCACAGCACCATTAAGTGGGGTTTGGTAGTGGTTTTTATGATTTGCCGTTTCAAAACACCCCCTCCCACGTATGTACCCACAACCGAAACCATACCTGAAACGAGAAGCACCCCCTTCTGCAATCGCACTCTCCACTTTGGCGGCTTGACAACGAAGAATCTTCAAAAGAATAATATTAATGGATGGGGTGGGGAGGGGAGGGGATGGTACAAATGAAAAGCCTGGAACGAGAGAGAACACCAAAATTAGGTACTGCCAACATACAGATCTATAAATCTTCAGTCTATTATAATTTATTTCGGCGCTCGTACTGCAGCTGATTAACTTTCACTGCATTGCAGCCCTCAGAAGACTAAAACAGGACGAAGTCAAAACCACAAATACAAAGTAAAATCGTGTTTAGCTACGTGGATTCCCTTAGTGTTCAAGGATGTAAAGAACAGCCTTTGTGG
>LZPO01075876.1:285658-296369 GCA_001675575.1 Neotoma lepida
ACAAACCTCTGGGCATGCCTATGAGGGATTATTTAGACTGGATTAATTGAGGTGAGAAGACGCCCCCTGAGTGTAGGTGGCGTCATGCCATGTGATGCATATGTACTGCATATAAAGAAAGCCAGCTGAAGGGCAGTGCTCATCTGTCTCTGCTTCCNGACTGGATACAATGTGACCAGGTGCCTCAAGCTCCTAACACTGTTATTTCCCCCACATGATAGACTGTCCCCTGGAACCGTGAGCCAAAATAAACCTTAAGTTTTTTTGGTCAGGTATTTTATCACAGCGATGAGATGAGTAATTAATATAGATACTTTCCATAAAATACAGATATTAAAGTCATTTCCTTATTCAATATCTCTGTTGTTGGGCAATCAACTCCTTTTGGCATAGCGTTCAGGGTTCTCAGAAATAATAATACATTTTTGTGTTTACATTTTTAGGGTTTTTGAGACTGAGTCTCATGTAGCACCTCAGCTGCTCTAAAACTCAGAATGGACTTGAGGATGACCAGGAAATCCTTATCCTCCTGCCTTTACCTTCCAAGTACTGGGTTACAGATTTGTACCATCAAATCCAGCTTCTCTTTAATTTTACAGCAGCAGAGGTGATAAGAAGTAAGATGAGAAAGGACAGGAATGTCTGGAGCCCTTCTCCNCCGNTAGTGGTCAGTGGTGGTCAGTAGTGGTATGCATAAGTATGAAGTTTCTGATCAAGATGTAGTCCTGCCTGTCAGTGACCTATCATTGTCCTGGCTCCTGTCTGTCTTGCAAGGTAGTCTGACGAGTTCTCAGAACTGTGTGAAATCTCTTCCTGGAAACCAAGTTCTCCCTTAGACTGGCACCAGNCTTCAGCCCTTTTCTTTTCCCATCATTCTTTGGAGAGCATCATTTTAATAGCCTGATAGCCAAAGGGAGGGGTACAAGTGGCTNTTTTCACTCCTGCCAGGGTGATTANATCAGGCCTAGAGCAAGATGGGTGGGTACACTAGTCTGATTAATAGTTTGGCTTCTGATTGTTGATTACATCATAGATTGAAGGATTTAATTCTAATAGTAGGTCTTATTGTTTGAGGCTAGAAACACAAATTAAATTTGCCAGAAGACCTTACAGGTTGGATTATAAACCTAGTTTCTGTAAAACAGGTGTGCCTTAGGACTGTATGGAAGTTGAACATGAGGGTTCAAGTGAAGACTGTACTTTTGCCATTTCTGTGGTTTACACTAGGAAGCAATGCTTTTGTTTGTTTGTTTGTTTTTTCTGAGACAGTCCTAGTAGATGTCCCAGCATTGAGCTCCTGNATCTCAAGGATGATGAGAGGCATTATGCTGGTTCAGATCATGGTCAGCTTCCAGACTCCCAGTGCTGTAAGTGCCACATAAGTGTGGTGCCCAAGTTGGGCTAGTTCTGTGATGGGGTTCTGGAAGTCGTCTCTCAAAGTCCAGCCTCAACCCTGTTCCAACTTTTCTGGTACTTTTATAAACCCCTAATTCCTACTTGTAAATCTATTTAACAAGGTAGAGTGAAACTGTTTAACATGTCACATGTCTTGATACTCCTTTCACATTTTTTAAAATACATGCTTAATACATATTTTATGGGGGCAGTAAAAAACTAATTTTCCATCAGTTAAATTATATATATCCCTAAGCAGTGTAACTATTTTGAGACATTTTGGTATGTATTTCACCATTTTCTGTAGTGCCCTCTTTTGCAATTTTTCTGAACTGAGCACATTTTTTTGAAACATATTGTCTAACAGGTTTAAAATAGGTCACCAGTTCCTAGTCAATAGCTTGAGCAATGAATAAGTTTATGGTTTTAGTTTTAGTCTACCTAATGAATTTNATCAAATACCTTCTGTAAAAAGAGGCAAGACACAAACATATTTGGCAGATTGATTAGTTACTTCTTTTATTGTAGTGGCCAAAATCTGACAGAAACAATTTTAAGAGGAACAATTTATTTGGCTCCCAATTTGAAAGGATATAGTCTATCAGAGCTAGAAATCGTGAATGCTGGAACTCTGCACATGGCANTGGAATCTTGTGGTGTAGTGTGTTATATCTCAATGGATTAGAAAGTAGAGCTCTTGGACCAGAAGCAGAGCCAGCTACAATCTTCAAAGCCCAGCCCCTAGAGACCCACTTCTAGCTGGACCCCACCTCCTGAAGGTTCCACAGCTTCCCAAAACCTGTCTCTTATACACATCTAGATGTGTATAAGAGACAGCTAGGGACCAAGTGTTCAAGTGCATGGTCCCACTGGGGACATCTATTCAAACCATAACATGCTGGCCCTGGCTCCTGTAGACTCATGGCTCTCTCATAACACAAAAATGAAATCCACCTTCATAAGTCCCTGTAGCCTCAACAGTTCCAACACTTAAAAAAGCTGAAGTCCTTTCTGAGACTCAAGGCAATCTCTTAACTGTAAGCACCTGCAAAATAAAAAGGAAACTCCACGCTTCCAGTGTGTATTGCACAGAGTAAACATTCCCATTCCAAAAGAGAGGAGCAGGAGAGTAGCAAGGAAAAACCTGACCAAAGCAAGAGCAGAGCTCAACAGAAAAACCTGACCAAAGCAAGAGCAGAGCTCAACAGGGCAAATGGACCTGCAACTCCATGTCTGCTACCTGGAACTTGAGATGACATCTTCTGAATTCCAATAGGCTTAGGCAGACCCACGCCTCCAGGTTTACCCCTGCTGTGCATGTGCATTCTCTCTTGGGCTCACTCTGCTTGGTGTTTGCAGTCTTTCTTCATAGACATNCCACATTCTCAGCATCGCCAGCATCCTGTACTCTNTATTGCAATGCAGGCTTCCCTTTCAAAGCTTCATACATTGGTCTCTCGGGCCTCTCTTCGGGGGATCTGATCCTGCCACACATTGCCTGGCCACTGGGTTTTTTGGGGAATTTGGCATAGACCCCCATGATGCTGTAACTCTTGCATTATGTGTGCCTGGAAAGCCAGCACTATTTGTATGATGCCAAGTTATACTACCAGCTTGTGGTGTAGCCTGGTTCCATTGAACCACAGCTGCAGCTGCGCTGAATGCATGGCTGGTTGAACATGAAAGATAATTTTGGTAGATAGCCTTATTTCAGCAGGGTGCCTTAGAGCCTCTAACTTCTCAGATACTCTCCTTTTAAGTGGAAGAATTTCATATTTACATACATTTTATACCCTGGAGCCTGTGATAACTGGAGTCTTGTTCTCAAAGAACCTTCCTTATTGTCTCAGTGCATAGTCTAAGGTTTCTCCTTGGTACCAATCCTTTTATGGCTACTTTGTCAGCATCCATCTGTCTTATCTGCCCTGTTGGCAATTTTGAATATATATGAGTTCCTTTCCTTGAAAAAATGCATATTAAAAAAAAAATCTAGGCCGGGCGGTGGTGGCGCACGCCTTTAATCCCAGCACTCCGGAGGCAGAGGTAGGCGGATCTCTGTGAGTTCGAGGCCAGCCTGGGCTACCGAGTGAGTTCCAGGAAAGGCACAAAGCTACACAGAGAAACCCTGTCTCGAAAAACCAAAAAGTAAAATAAAAAAAAAATCTTTCTGTCTGACTTGGTGCTCTCCATTCTCAGTAACCTGCTAAAAGCAGTTAGCAGTAATCATGCTACAACTTGAAAGCAATGAAACTTGAAATTTCCTCCACCAGACAAATTAGCCCACTGCTTTTGAAGTCAGCCTCACTCAGGCTTTCAGGACATAGCTAGATGCTTTTCCAGAATGTGAAGCCGGTGTCATTGGATCTAGTTCCNGATAAAGTCCCAGTCTCCTCNGAAACCTTCCAAGCTCAGCCNTCCCAGTCTGTGTTGCTGTTGGCATCCTGGTCTTCCAAGCTCCCAGCAGAATGGTTTAGCCAGCTCAGTATACAGCACTCTGGGGCTCCCTAGCCCACAGCTCCGAACTCCTCTACAACCCTTTTGCAAGCCAACTTTGAAGCCCATAAACAGCATGGGTTTATCAGAGCAGCAGCCTCACTCCTGATACCCATTTTCTATCTCAATTCATTTTCTTTTTTTTTTTAAGCTTGTGTGTGGATTAGAGGCAGCGCGCCCGACCACTGTGCTCGAGGTCCTCGGTTCATTTTCTTTTTATTGTAACCAAACAACTGACAACAACTAATGGGAAGAAGGATTTAGTTTGGCTCATACTTTAAAGGGATAGAGTACATTATGGCAGGGAAGGCATGGCAACCGGGACTCCGTCCACAGCTGTTCCTTGAGGAGTTTTTTATATCTCAGTGGCTCATGAAGCAGAGAGAGCTGTCAGTCCAGAGTGGGGCCAGGTGATTGCCCTCAAGGACTACCCTTTAGCAATCAACTTCTGCCAGCTAGGTCCCACTCCCTAAAAGATCCACAGTCTCCTCCAAACAGAACTACNATCCGGGACCAAGTGTTCAGACATGTGAGCCTGTGTGCTACCATTGTATATTCAAACCATACTAACTGACGGCAAAACTAGGGGAGGGCTATAAGGCATAGTATAGGTCCTGAGGAAGACTGCATCCAAGTAACACCACCATATGCTACCTGTGCAACAACTTTTGGTATCTCAGTTTCCTCATCAGGAAAATAGGTTTAATCACATATAATTGCTAGGTTTAAAATAAATAATACGTGTAAAGCTCTTGGCATAGGGCCTNGTATGTAAAAAGCATACAATAANTGTTCAGTTAGTAGTATTTTTTTAATTTCTACTTGTCTGGATTGTATTTCAAGTGGGGCAAATATATATTCATATCCCTGTGTGATGGTTAATTCTCATTGTTAACCATCTAGGGTTTGGAATCATCTAGGAGACACATCTCAGGATGTGTCTGTGAGGGTGTTTCCAAAGGCTTAACTGACCAGGAAGGAGCCACTTTGGTCGTGGGTGGCAGCATTCCATGAACTGGAGTCCCAGACTGAGTTAAAAAGGGGGAAGGAGGAAGTCAGCTGAGCCCCAGCNTTCACCTCTCTCTTCCTACCTGTGTGTACAGTGCAACCAGCTGCCTCATCCTCCTGCCACCATTCCTTCCCACAAGCCCTTCTCTTAAGTCGCTTCTGTCGGGTGCTTGTCACAGCAGTGAGGAGTACCTACTAGCATGTAAGAGTTTACCCATGGATACCTGCATTACCTCTGTAGGGACTTCATAGTGTAAGGATACTTCAGCACCCCTACCAGTGAATGGTTTGAGCAACTGCCCAAATGCCCATGTTTTCATCCTGCTTTGAAANTAGGGTCACGAGAACAGAAACTGAAGAAAGGAAATGACAGATACTGCAGTGAGTAACAGCTCTAGNGTAACACTCCTTAATCTATCACTTGAAACCTGACACACCTAACACGTTTCATATGCTCCTTTTCTAGATGTTGAAGCTGAGAACTCANTTTAAAACAAAACAAAGCAAAATGGTTATTGGGCTCCCACTGGAGAGACTTAAACTTAGCAAATCAGACATCTTCATATTTTGAAGATGGAGTAGGAAATATATGAAGTACTTCCCTAATAACTGTTAAGTCTCAAACCTTGGAACAAATGGCTGAGGTGCCTATTTTAACACATCAAAGCAGACCTGGCNGCCAGGTTCTCCCAGCATCCCTCACTCCCTACCTGTTAGAGGGCAGGCCTGGCATACCCCACACTTGACCCTGATCTCTCCAGCCAAAGACTGGGCTGCCCTTCCCCCCAGAGGCTCTTCCCTATATAATCCAGTCATTTTGGTTTCCTGGTCTTTTTTTTTAACCTTTTGTCCTCTTGGCTGCTGTACCTGGTTCCCCTCTCTTCCACTGTCTCCTCATACAGCTCAGGGTCATGCACACTTAGGACTTTTCTAGATGTCCCTGCCTCTGACTATGCTCTCCCTTTTACCTACAATAAACTTTCTCCTCCACCATACCTAGAAGCAGTCATTTCCTTCCTTTTTATTTCTTTTTTTCATTCAATAATAACTATCTAACATTTCACAGTCTCTCTTATTTGAATCTTGAGACAGCCCATGTATTTAATCAGGGAAGCATTCTTATTTTACAGATGAGGAATTTGGGATCAGAAAAGTTGATGAAGTTATACATGGTTGCACTCGAAGTTATTGGAAGAGGCAAGTGCTTGATCAGTTTTCTTGATTCATTTATCCTCANACTTCCTTAAGAGAGCTTCCAGAATCAGGGCATTGCAGTTGGAGAGTTCCCCTGCTAAGTTTTTGATCTTAGGAGAAATGATACGATCAGAACTGTTATTTGGGAAAACAAATTTCTTCTAGAGTCTTTTTACAGAAGGTGAAAATGAATCTTATTCTCTGACTTTCTTGGGAAGGTTGATGCTAAACTTTATAAAGCCATTCCTTTGAAAAAGAATCCCAGACATAGGCAGTTTTTAAAGCCAAAGTGAGGGTTTGCAAGTCATTTAAACACTCAATTACTTGAGGAGAGACTGAGACGCCAGGGGATGGAGTATTTATAGCTCTGTGCTGAGAGCCAGTGTGTATATTTATTTGTACAAGAGTGGAATTCTGTCTCTGGATCATTTCCTGACTTGTTTGAGAATCTGGGCAAGTCGTTTATTATGTCTGTAGATTTTGGAATTATAGCCTTGCCTCAAAGATGTGCTGTGTGAATAAATGAACTTCTGTTGTAAATCTTNCTTAAATTTCTCTGATGAAGGTATATTAGTGTTGATAGTTGTGGAGCATAAGGGTGCTGACAATAGGAATATAATAATACAAGTGCCCAGAATATATAGTACCGTTGCTCTGAGCACTTCCCATGCATTGTGTGTGTGTGTGTGTGTGTGTGTCAGGGGAAGGGGGGGAATAACTACAAACATTTGACTAGAAATAATTACTATTGCAATTTTAAAGTACAAGATTGAGAAAAATATGTTCTCATTCCATCCCTTCCTATTACATTCTCCTTCACTCATCACAGCCAATAGATTTTTATATATTCATATAAGTGCATGTACAAATGTATATAGCTGATTTAAATATTAGCATGATTCAGTGCATGTTTTTGACTTTGTTAATGNGGCAAGAAATTTCTAGCATATAAAACTCTTTAGTGAAGCATGATGTTCCTCTGAGTTNGTGTTCCCTTACAGAGAGACTTTGAGGTTGCTCCAGAATGAATACTACAGTAAGTTCCATCTTATTGTAGTCTCATGTGTGCATCTGTGTGTATCCTTTTACTTGCTAGAGTCCTAACCTAGAGTCAATGGTTTCAACATTAAGTCTTAGAGGGCATTAATTTGTATCTCACATTATACCCCCCCAAAGCCTATACCAATTTACACTCTTAGACTTAGCAAAGGACCTCCCCTCCATGCCTAAACCAATATATTTCTTTGTATTTATCAGTCTTTCTAAGTTTTGCAATTCCTTGNTTACTGTTGAGGTTAATTTTAATGCTTATCACCATTCCCATCTCTTCTGTGCATTGTCTGTTCAGAAGTTTTATTTTATATTTGTAAAATCTCTTATGATTCTGAATGTGGTGTTAGGTCTTGTTTCTCTTGNTTTATTTTAAGATGTTGATTTTTCTTTTTCTTTCCCTTTTCTAAAAGCTACTCTCAAGTTTTTAATCCTTGTGGAGTTAATTACTCTGAATAGTCATGAGAAAGGAAACCATTAAAAACATTGCCCCCAGGGCTGGGTGTGGTGATGCAAGTCTTAATCCCATCCCCACACTGGGGAGGCAGAAGCTGGCAGTTCTGTGAGAGTTCCTGACCAACCTGGTCTACATAATAAATTCCCAGCCAGCCAGAACTAAATCGTGGGACTCTGTCTTAAAAAGACAACAAACAGTTTCCCCTAAAGTTTAATAGTTGATTCAAATCATTGTACTGGTCCATGTGTTTATATTTGGCATGTTTGTTAAGTCTCTCTCTTTCTCTCTCTCTCTTTTTTTTTGGTATGTGTGAATGTGTGTGCATATGTAAACAGAATTCAACTCTGCTGTCATTTTCCAGGCAATTCCTACCTAGGTTTTTGAGAAAAGGTCTCTCACTGGTCTGGGGCTTTCTAAGTAGGCTAAGCTGGCTGACTGGCAAGCCTCAATCTGTACCACCTCAGTGCTGGGNTTACAAGCACCTGTCACCATGCCTGGCCTTTTACCTTATTTGTGGCAGTTGCCTTACAAGGGGACACTTAGTCTTAAGACTGTTGTGGAATATTATTTTAAGATGNACTACATTTGTTTATACTGTGAAGCATTGTTTAATGATGTAAACATGTTGCATTCCTTTGTTTAACTCTGTGAAGCTGTGTTACTTTGCCTGCCTAAAACACCTGATTGGTCTAATAAAGAGCCAAACAGCCAATAGCTAGGCAGAGAAAGGATAGGCGGGGCTGGCAGGCAGAGAGAAAAAATAGAAGGAGAAAAGAGATCAAAGAATGAGAAAAGGAAGGAGGAGGACATCAGGGGCCAGCCACCCAGCTACACAGGAAGCCATGGAGTAAGAAATAATGAAAGGCATATAGATATAGAGAAAGGTAAAAGCCCAGTGGCAAAAGATAGATGGGGTAATTTACATTAAGAAAAGCTGGCTAGAAACAAGCCAAAGTAAGGCTGGGCATTTATAAGAAGAATAAGCCTCCATTTATTTGGGAGTTGGGTAGCAGGCCCCCAATAGATTTTCTGTAACTCGATAGTAGGTTTCACCACTGACTCAGTAAGCCAGATCAAACCAAATTAAAAATAAAAGACCAGTCCCAAGTGACTCNTCCAGCNCCCAGAGATGAGGCAGGGGAAGGGAACAGGAGAGAAATCATAGGATCCAAAGGAGGGGGCTTAAATACCCTGTAGGTGCTGGGTGATGATGCATCCTCCTCAAGCTGGGTTTGTGCCCAATTATGGTAGGCAGGGTCTTGAGCAGTTAGCAGCTTCGGGGGGAGGAGCCACTGCTGCTGCTAAGAATGCAGAACTGTACTCTGGTGGCAGCTTTTCTGAGAGGGCAGAGTTTGGAGAGAGAGAACTAGGGTTGAGCTGGAGATTCCAGCTGAACATCCCCCAAAGAGCAAAAGAGACAAAAGAATAAAAATGACCAACAATGTAAGACCTGTTTCCATTGTTTGGTATTTCCTAGTTTAGGTCTAAATAAGAGGCAGACGTGAGGAGGTTCAAGCAAGACAAATGCAGACTCTGATCCAGGGAGACATTGTTTGCTCTTCAACAAAAGTGCAGGATTTGGTGACTCATATATAGTAGAAACTCAGAAATATGTGTGAGAATTGATTCTAAGAATGTAGGCCCCAAAGAATAAACNAGGATTAACATAGGATATGAATNTATTTACCAGCTATTCTGGTTTTACTCTTTTAAAGCTGGCAATGGCTCTAATGGCTTGCTTAGATGACTAAATTTGAGCTCAGAGAAGGCCTATGTTCAGAGAAGTTTGATGCCAGAAGCTCACTAGGATGATGCATGGACAGACTTAGGATTTTGGAAGTAGGTTTGGAAGTAGGTTTCAGATGTGACTTGCACTGCTTCCCTCCCATATCTTCCAAGAAGTCCTAGAGGAGCTCTTCTTCCCCAAACACTAGGAAATGTGACAGTGAAGGCACTGGGACCCTTGGCAAGCTCTGTCCTCTGAGGTCAGGAGTGACAGAAGATATTTGGGTATTGAACCAGATACAGCTTTTAGCCACCTTTAAACACCAGCTCTCTGCCCCTTCTCTCAGAAACACAGGTGCTCTTGCTTTCCTGGAGAGGGAAGTGTTATGATATATGCATGGGGTCCTGAGAGTATCCTGAGTGTGCAGGGAAACATGCTGGCATGCTNGGCAGACGCAACCACGGGCAGTGGGCNAGACACACCATGCAAACATGGTGGCAGACATTCATTCACAACCCAGCCTCTGCATCCACACAGAAAGAGTTTATTAAAGAGATAAAGAGACAGAAAGACAGAAAGGAGAGAGAGGAAGAGAAGAGGAGAAAGGAAAAGTGGAGGTGTGTGCACCTCATGGCAGGGAAGAAANAGAGCTGAAGAGAGAGAGGAAGGGGAGGGATTTTTCCTTAAAATGAGGCTTTTACATCAGGATGCAGGGCAGCCCCAANGGGTGGGTCAGAATATTAACAGGAAGTTGCTAGAGCAAGGGCAGATGTTTGTATTCCAAATTTCTGGTACTGTTTCTCCTGACTGCTGGGTAACTACTTTAGGGTAGGGTGGAAGTGTGAAAGTTCACTGCAGANAACAGCAGACAAGGGCCCAGATGTGCTCTCTCACACACTGCAAGGGGAAAAAAGGAGGGAGAAATTATGCAAGAAATTGGGATGATATGTTAGCCATTAGAACTGTTTGCCATATTTCCATTGCTCCAAAGGGACATAACTGCACAAGGGTGTGCTTTTGAACACTTCAAATCACATTATCAGAATTGAGATAGATGTTGTGCCCAGGTTAAGACCCTCAAAGAGACCACCAGAGACTTGAGAAATCCAGAATGCAAAAGCAAGTTTTATTGAAGGCGCGCAGTACAAACCGACAGGGAACTCTTGTCTGCCGCACTTGATGCAGCGAGGCGGGGAGGAGAGTTGGTCTTTCTTTTTGACCTTAGCTTTTTAAAGGCAAAACCAACAAAATTTCTTAGAGGGGAGAGGGTCAGTACGGGTTCAATTTTGACTAGCTTATCTTTGCTTACTCTTAGGAATTTCTACAGTTCCTGAGTTATCTCATCCTTCAGCTTGACCTGTTGTTTGTCACAAGACCTTTTTTATAGG
>LZPO01075876.1:313055-336857 GCA_001675575.1 Neotoma lepida
TATCAACAAAGGTTACAGCTGGNCTTCCCAGGACTTGGCCATTATTTCAATTTTGTCCCCTAAAAATGCCTTCACCCACAGACAACAGGAAGCAGTCTAAGAAGACAATGCCCACATTCCCAAGGGATGGTGTGAGTGGTTGTGATTATTTGGTGGGTTATGGATGTTTGTTATCATTTAGGGAAATATAGGAATATAGGATAAAAAGACAACTATTACTCTCAGATATTTTGCATTGGCATGGATTTTGGTATATTNATACAAATTAAAGTTATTTTTATTATACTGTATATATGTTTCTACTCTGGGGTATTGTGCATATGCAGCTCATTTAAAAATGCAATGTATAAATAAGAAATGAGGTTAGTAGTTAATGTATAATAACTTATAGTCACATTAGGTATGTTTTCAAGGTTAAACAGGCATATTTTAGACAGNTGATTTTCAAACACTTCAAAGACCTATAGAATATGGCATTTAAAATGTTTAATAACCTAAAGTTTTTCATGAAAGTGAGACACGTCTACNCCTGGCAGCACCAATTTACTTCATAAAAGGATGATGGGCATGTGGAGTTTGCTTTCAATGTGGCAAGGCTAGCCATTTGGGCAAGAAACTGCTCTTGCCTTGACTGCTGACAGTATGTTGTACAAACTGGACAATCAGGACACAAAAGAAAAAGACTATTGAACCTTTGCCAAGACAAGGCAGGACAGTCCTTCATCTTTCCTGCTTTACTAAAGCTGCCAGATATTCTAGGTCTAGAGACTGAAGAGGGATGCCCCAACATTGCAGAGAAACTTGAGGTGACTGTCCAGGCATTCAGATATCTCTGTTGTTTGGTAATATTACATCTGCTGGGGTCTTTGATGGAGTTAAAGATTAAATAGTTATAGTTTCCTTAGTTATGATAGAAAGTAAATTAGGTATAAAACTTTGGAATCACTAAGATAAGATAGATAATGTAGTATTTTCTCTGAATTTGCTAAATACAAATGGACTGAATATTGTAAATGTAATTCTTACTTGATAACTATTTTTGTTGTATATAGTTTTACTNCATTAAAGTTAAAACCTTTTATTTTTTATGTAGACAAAAAAAGTGGAAATGTTGTGGAATGTTAGTTTAAGATGTGCTACATTCATTTATACCCTGGAATATTTATTTAATGATGCAAAGATGTGTTGCATTCTTTTATGTTGCATTTGTTTAACTATGTAAAGCTGTGTTACTTGGTCTGCCTAAAACACCTGATTGGTCTTATAAAGAGCTGAATGGCCAATAGCTAGGGAAGAGAGAGAAATAGGTGGGGCTGGCAGGTAGAGAGAATAAATAGGAGGAGAAATCTAGTCGAGAGAGGGAGGAGTGAAAAAGGAGGAGAGGAGGACACCTGGGGCCAGCCACTGAGCTACACAACCACACAGCCAGCCAAAGTAAGAAGGGAAGAAAAACATACAGAATAAAGAAAGGTAAAAAAGTCCAGAGGCAAAATGTAGTTAAAGAGAAATGGGATAATTTAAGTTAGAAAAACTGGCTAGAAACAAGCCAAGCTAAGGCTGGGCATTCATAAGTAAGAATAAGTCTTCATGTATTTGGGAGCTGAGTGGCGGGCTCCCAAAAGAGTTAAGAAAAAAAACACCAATAACAAGTGGGGGTTATTGGCACCTCAACTTTAGAGATGAGGAAACATGCACAAGAAGTGAAATCACTTCTTTAGGACNTGTGATAAGCAGGAAGCAGAGCTGGAATCCCCTGGAAGCCAGGTGTAGGGGGCTCCCTCTTAAATCTCTGAGGGAAGGAATACAGGAAGGAAAGTAAATTGGGGTAACTAGGCAAGACTAACAGGAACTCAAGAGTTGAGCCTCACAACTGCCTGGGGGTGAGGGAGGGGCTCCAGAGGTCAAGGCTACTGTGGAGCCAGAAACCAGAGGCAGCACCAGGGAAGCCTAGTGTGGGAACCAAGAAGCCGGACGAGACAGGAGTCCGACAGGGACACTGCAAGCTATCTCCAAGGGGCACCCAGAGGCTGGCTGATTTATAGCGTCCTCTCCCCCGGCCAACAGGGAAACTGTTTTGCAGAAACAAATTGAGTCAGAAACACGTGAGAGGACTGTGGTCTAAAACGGGAGGCCTAAGAGTCACCACAGGGCCAGAGTAGCTTTCACAGCCGGGATGAAGAGCCAGGGAGGTGAGAGGAGAGACAGGAAGTCCAGGGAAACAGAATGGGCTAGAACAGGTGCTGCGTGTGGTTCACTGTATTGGCTCTGCTGGACAAGCTGAGAAAGGAGGGGGGAGTGGGGATGAGGGTGTGGGGAGGGAGTGGTTCCTCTGCNTTTAAGGGCCAGCACAGACACCAACAGCAACCAGGAGACACAGAACCCATTCAGGAGTCTCTCGTGATATCTCAGGCTGGGAACGAGAAGGGCAAGGCAGGGATTCCCCTGGACCTGGAGCTGGTGAATCAGGCTGAGGCCAAGGGGAGGGGAAAGCTGNTTAGAGATAAGGACAAATCGTAGTGGGTGCTGGGGTAGAGAGACAAGTCTAGGCGCTGGAGACTGGGTTCTGTGGATCCTGCGTGCTCAGGCCTGCATGAAAAAGTAGGTTTGGGGGAGAGACTGGATGGTGACTCACAAGCCCAGATGTGGGGCACTCACCACAGACAGATTGTGGTTGCTGTCAGCAGATTTGACCACAGCCTGGATCAGCTGTCAGGCTCAGGACACTGGCCCTGGTTGTAGGCCAGAGAAAGTAAACCCACCCTGCACCTCCAATATGGAAGTCCACACTGCCCCACAGAACTACATCTGGGTAAGCAAAAGTATTCCCAGAGCCAGGCTTTACAAGTTGGTTTTATGAGGCATCTGGGCCGAAGGTGAACCACCCCAGTCATTAGCTCACTTCCCCTGGGGCTGAATTCTGCAATGAGCCAGGGGAACGGGTTTCTCCAGCACACACAGACCTGTCCGTCAGTGTCGGCTCAGAAAAATTCTTGGCACCTCAGAGGCTGTCCCTGGCTCACCTCTGAGACCACGTGCTTTTTCTTGCAGGCAATTTGCTGTTCCAGGAATGGACAGGACAAAGGGACTATATTAAGGATTTCCTGGGTGAGACAAGCCTGGAACACGTAGTCAGATGGTCAACTGCTAGCACATTGTGGTGTCCAGTATCACATACCCTTCCTCCTTCCCTCTCCATCTTTCTGTCTCTGTCTCTTTGTGTCTGTCTCTGCCCCCCTCGTGTGTGTGTGTGTGTGTGTGTGTGTGTGTGTACTTTTAAATTCCAGCTTAACAGCTGCATGATTTCGGCTACTTCTGTCCCCCTAAAATAGGACTCTGACCATGTCTCCAAAGGAGGCCCCTGCAATAAACAGGTGGGCTGGCTGCCAAGGCTGGCAGAGTGAGATGTGTGCTGGAAATAAACATAGGGTGTTTGCTTACAGATTCTTCTCCACCACCTCATGGGTGAGTCAGATGGTTTCTCACCCCACAGTTTGTTCTTACCCACTTTTCTCTTCAGGGGTGGGAGTGGAGGATGCTGTCAGGTTTAAAATACACCCTCAAATTATACACATTTGTATGCTCATGTACAACAGGGATCCCCTCTTTCTTGAATGCAATAAAGGATTATTCTTGGCTTTTTCAGGTTCATTCTGTTTTGAGTCATCCTNGGCTAGGGAATGAGCACTAGTAAGAGTAAGAGAGTGAGATCAAGTCTCCACCCTGCTCCTTAGTAACTGTGGAATTTGGGGCAAGGCAGTTCACCTCTGGAAGCTTCTCTCTCAGCTCTAGGCNTCCCTTGGCCAAGGCCCTCTTTGTAGCCCTGGAGACTGACCCCTGACCTTCATCGCCAGGCTTATCATGACAGTGGGTTAGGTCAGTTGTGGCAATGTTTTGAAGACATGCTGCATTCCTGTGAGGGGTAATTATCTCTAGTTTATCTTCCCCACCTCCAATCTATCTGTTTTCAGAATTCCCCAGTCTTCACAATCACTCAGCCTTGTCAGTGAAAAAAGTGTTTTTTNGGGGGATTTGGAGGCATCACTGCCCTCTGGTTTTCAGGGCACACTAACACCCCATCTCCACTCACAGCATCTTTGTATCTGCTGCTGCTGCTTCTCCCCAGCTAGAGGTGGTTCATAAATTCCTAATGTATTGGATTATCGTGTGGTGAAACAGACATATTTCCTGCTTTAGTCACATGTAGGTATCCAGCTCAATGGCCTCAAGTATGTTCGCAGTGCTGTGAGATCACCTCTACCATCTCTAGAGCTTTTTTATTTTGTAAAACTACATTCAATCATCTAACTCTACACCTATTTATCCCTCCCCTGCCATTTATTTCTGTCCTTTCTCTCCAAGTCTGACNGCTCTCAGCTAACAGAGAAAACTGTCATTTTGTGACTGGCTTATTTCACTTAGCACCATGTCTTCAAGGATCATCCAGATTGTTTAGTAGGGAACTGAGAGAAGTTCTCAGAACTTCTATGGACTAGATAGAAAAGACAGCATTTTCTCCAGAAACTTCTGTGAAGGAAAGGCTGAATGGACTGTATACTGCTTTTATTTTAGGTACTATTTATAGCTGTAGGCTTTTCTTTCTTTCTTTCTTTCTTTCTTTCTTTCTTTCTTTCTTTCTTTTTTTCTTTTTCTTTTTAAAAAGGCACACATGCATGCACACATGGGGAGGTCAGAGGACAACTTGCAGGAGTCAGTTCTNCCCTTCTACCACACAGATCCTGGGGATCAAACTCTGGTGGTTTGTAAGTGCTTTCATAAACTGGCACATCTTTCAGGACCACAGAGTTATTTTCTTAAAAGAGATTCAAAACACATTGTGTATCTGCACAGCTGGACCTCAGCTGAGCAGGCCAGAGTCGAGAGAGACACGAACATATGATGTGTGGAGTGGGATTGTTCTCAAATGTTTACTTCTTTCTGATTATTTTCCTGGGGACCAAAGAGCTCCTGAGAAAGAATGCTTGAGCGATGCCCATGCGGGGTTCAGGCATTGTGATAGTTACACTTAACTGTCAGTTTGGCTGGATTTATAATCATGTAGAAGACACACCCTTGGGCATGTCTAAGAGGGTATTTCCAGAGAGAATTAGCTGAGGAGGGAGGATGCACCCTGATGGGGACCCCATTGCATTGGCTGAGGGGCCCATACTGGATAAAAGTGGGAAAAGGAGAAAGCCAGATGGATTCCCATATTTGTCTCTTTGTTCTGCTTTCGGTCCCTAGAGATGTCAGAAAGCAGCCGCATACTACCACAGATGGGAGCTGAGCTGGTCCTACTTATCATGTCTTCCCCATCATGATGGACTGTACNCCTTGGCCCATGAACCCAAATAAATCTTTCTTCACTTATGTTGCTTTTTAACAGGTATTTGGTCATAGCAATGAGAAAAGTAATATAGGCGTGTACTGCACCCACTTTTTTTTTTTTTCAGAGATAGGAGTGGTTTAAGGGGTTCTGGCTGCAGCCAGGTTTCAGAAGGCAATTTGGGAAGGAGAAGTTATTGAAGAACAAATGCAGCTGACATAAGCTAGATCCAGCAGTAGGTTGAGCCACCAGAAGGAAGCAGCATCTGAGTGGGCATTTAAAAACTATGAAGGTGCAAAGCAGGCAGGAATCCCAGCTCTTCGGCCTGACCAAGCGTGTGTGAGCAGCTCTGGTATCCTAGTTAGCTTCTCTGTTGCAGTGATGAACACCATGACAAAATAAGTAACTTTGGGAGGAAAGGGTTTTATTTTATTTTATGGCCTACAGTCCATCAGAGAGGGAAATTAGGGCAGGATCTCAAGGTAGGAACCATGAAGCAGGAATTGAAGTAGGTACCATGGAGAAACACTGCTTACTGACTTGTTTNCNATGNCTTGCTCACTGGCTTTCTTATAGATCCCAGAACCACTTGCCCAGGGACACACTAATCACTAACCAAGGAAATGCCCCACAGACATGCCTACAAGCCAATCTGATGGAGACAACTCCTCAACTGAGGTTCCCTCTTCCCTTGTGACTCTAGTTTGTGTCAAGTGAACACAACCAGCACTTCTGGTTTGCATGAGTACAGGTTAGCAACCTTGGAGGCCTATGTCGATTCATCTTCGCACCTAAGTCCCCTTCAGAGTCTCCTAGAAAATCTTGAGAACAGCTTCACAGGAAGCTCTAGTTGTTGACTGACCTGCTGAGGTACCAAGCTAATGGGGTTCAGAAACTAACTTGAANACAATCATGAGCTATATGGCTCAGCCATCTTTAGGTTACATATGTTTTAATTTGTTACTAATACAATTATGTGTATTAGTATGTTCTGCTACTAATTCATTAATCTTACCTAAACTATGGTTTTTAGTAAAGTTACAAAATGCCACGATAGAGGGACTATGCTCCTTTTTGACTGGGTTCCACTTTTCCCCAAAGGAGTTGGAGGATAGATGAAACCATTATTAACTATCTGTTTTCTGGATTTAGCTACATTATCAGAGAACAAAACCACATTGTGTCAATAGGAGGCAAGAGAGCCTTGAAACCTACAGAATGGAACTTTCCTGTGTGGAAGTTCACTCGACCAATCACTACCTCAGAGTGGCAGGCCATCTGTATAAGTAACTTTGTTGCAACTCTGTGGTCTTGGTCCCAGGTTTCAGCACCAAAATATAAGTAACTTTGTTGCAACTCTGGGAGTTTGCTTGGGGNTGCTAGGACAGCTGCAAAGAGACAATTCAGCCCTGGAGGGCCAGGTATCCACTTCGAGCTGCTTACAACATCTCTGACGGCTAGAGCTGCAAAGAGACAGTCCAGCCCTGGAAGGGAAGTTATTCTGANTACTCGGGGGAGTCAGGCTTGGAACTGCTTCAGCAGGGAAGGGTATCCTGACTGTTCGGGAGAGTCAGGCTATACCTGGTGTGGTGGGGGATGGTCTCCCCACAGGATGTAGCAATCCTGCTCCTCTCCTGAAGAGCCGCTGCAGCTAAACTTTACTCAGCCCCCACTTAAGTGGGCTTCCTAGCAGAGCTCTGCTTCTCCAGCCTAAGATGTTACTTTTTGCTTCACTCTGCAAAAGGGGAAACCCTGCAGAAATGTAGCAATCTCTGTCACCACCTGAGCAAAGTGTTACTTTTTCAGCTCTCCTTTGCTCGGTCCACTGTGGGAGGTCTCAGCAAAGATCTTCTGTGTGCCAGTGAATGAAGATCTTCACACTCAAAACTCTTTTAAGAAAGAGATTTATTTGGGAAGGAGGAGTCCAGGAGAGTAGCTGCCTATACCAGGGTGGAGAGAACAGTTCACAACTGACCAGGCAGGGCAGTTTATATAGGATGTCCTGGGGATGGAGCCAACAGGGATTGGCTAGTTTTTTTCTGCCCAGGGATTGGTCCATTTTGTGGGCTGGGCAGGGATGGNCTGATTTCAAAGCCAAACTGTGTTTCTTTCACAGCTTTTTGACACTAATTCTAAGGCCAGGGCACATATCTTTCACTGACTCTGATTCTAGGGACCAAGAGTGTTACTTTGGTACTGGTTTCAGAGTCAGGGCATGTTTCCTTGGTTCTGGGTTTGGGGACATGTGGTGATATTTTATCTGTCTTCCCTAATAAAATTTATCTGAGGGTCAGAGGAAAAACGGGGCTGCCAGCCACTAGTAGAAAAACAATAGCCATGCAAGTTAGCACATGCCCTTAATCCATTTGGTTCTCTGTGACTCCAAGGTCACATGGGGAACTAGCAGTAGGAGGTGGTGGCACACGCCTTTAATCCCAGCATCAGCCTTAGAGTTCTGAAGGTCCATGCAGACAAGACAGGAAGTGATGTAGCTTGGTGAGGATAGCAGATGGACAGGCATAAAAAGCCAGGTTAGACCGGAAGTTTCTTCTCTTCCCTCCGCTTCGCTCCTTGGAAGTAGAGGCAGCGTTGGTGAGGTGAGGCTAGTGGTGGCTTGCTCCTAATTCCTCTGATCTCTGTCAGATTTTCACCCTTATTTCTTGTTCCGCGTGTTTATTAATAAGACTGGTTAGAAGTTCTTCTTACAGGGACAAAGTGTTCATTTCTCTGGCTTAGGTCCCAAACCCAAGCTGTGTTTCTTTCTGCCCTGGTCTGAATCATCTTTCCCTATTCTGGGCTCCAGGGTTAGGGTGGGTTTCTTTAGCCAGCCCCTTTTCCCTACAATCTGTGCTTTCTGCTCTCTCCATTGCTTCACCATAGTCCTAGACTTATAGGAACTGGAGGGTGTTTGCTTAGAAATGACATGTTTTCTCGGATCATTGCTTTGACAGCTTCCCTCAGGAAGCTGCTTGGATGTCAAGTGGATAGCTTTTAATGACTCCTGTCTCCAAGAGAAACTCCAGAGTTCCACTGCATCCTTTCCCAGACCAAGCCAATGAGGAGGTAGGTTATAGTCAGGGCCCCATTCTTCTCTTGGTGGCACTAATGAAAGTCCTGAGCCACTGAAAACTGGGTCTTCCACATAGGTAGATCTCTTAGGGTAGGACAATTTTAAGCTGCAGATGAGCATTGGTCCTGCTAGTCCACGGANGGAATCATGGAGGCAGATGTTGATGAGATACTATTAGTTTTAGTTTTACTTTCCTGCTAGTTTTATCTAACGTGACACAAGCTAGAGTTATCTGAAAGGAGGGAGCCTCAGTTGAGAAAATGCCTCTATAAGATCCAGCTGAAGGGCATTTTCTTAAATGATTTCTTAGTGATTGATGGGAGAGAGAGCCCAGCCCATNGTAGGTGGTGCCGTCTCTAGGCTGGTGGTCCTGGGTTCTGTAAGAAAGCAGGCTGAGCAAGCCATGAGGAACAAGCCAGTAAGCAGCACCCTTCCATCAGCTCCTGCCTCCAGGTTCCTGCCCTGCTTGAGTTTCTGTTCTGACTTCCTTCAATGATGAACAGTGATATGGAAGTGTAAGCCAAATAAGCCCTTTCCTCCCTAAGTTGCTTTGGTCATGATGTTTCATCACAGCAATAGTAACCCCAACTAAGACAGATGCCCTGTCCAAAACAGCAAGTGTAGCAGCAGTGGCTTATGGCACAGATGTCAAGTATTGGCTGAGCTCCCCTGAGGTTCCATGCTATTGTCCATTGACAGTGTTCACCTAGCCAAGGTGGACAGTGTGTGGTTTGAATGAAAATNGTTCCCATAGGCCCATAGGGAGTGGTACTATTAGGAGATGTGGACTTGTTGGAGGAAGTGTGTCACTGGGGGTGGACTTGGAGGTTTCAGATACTCAAGGGAGGCCCAGTGTCTCTNTCTCTCTTCCTGCTGCTTGCTGATCTGGATGTAAAACTCTCAGCTACCTCTCCAGCACCATGCCTGTGTGAGTGCGGCCATGTTTCCCACCATGATGGTAATGGACTAAACCTCTGAAATTGTAAGCCAGCCTCAATTAAATGTTTTCCTTTATAAGAGTTGCCATGGTCATGGTGTCTCTTCACAGCAATAAAATCTTAACTAAGACAGACAGTTCTTGTGGGCCTCAAGAATATATTATAGAGATTCAGCTGGATATTAAAGCTATACCTAGAAATTTCAAGGTATTTTTTAGTGGAAGTCATTTATCACAGAATGTTTGGTGTTATCCAGTTTTTAATAGTTCAGCTGTCTTCTGNTATGAAATTCTTGTGTGCCCAAAAACTACTAGATCATTTTGGCAAACAATGTAAATTTCTCAGATGCTGATCCACTAGATAACTAACTCCCTTGCAAGGTCTAGGAGATTAGCAGGCTGTAGATGCATAGCTTTGATTCTTGTGCAAATGAAGCTCAGACCATCCCTTGCCTTCTTGCCTAGTGGCTTTCCAGAGCATTTGACTCAGAACAAAGGAGGTTTTTGCATATCCAGATGGAGTGAAGGGTGGAGCAGCATTCCTGGCCAGGCTGAGAACCATGTGACCAGGAGAAGAAGAATAAGACATTTTCTGTAGATGATAGACTGAGCTGCATGGTCAGAGAGAAGAGAAGGCAGAGATTCTGTAAATGATAAGGCAGATCTCTTGNAGAGTTTTCTGAGAGCCAGGAGTAAGGAACTAGCTAGGATAGCTGGAGGATGAAGGAACAGAAGATGAAGATGAGGCTGAAAGCATAAGGGCTTAGTTGTTACTAGTGCTATGAGGGGACAGTAAAAGAAGGGACAAAGAGGAACTGAGTGTCAGGATGGAAGTGAAGCTATGTAGATAGGATTTTTATCCTAGAGGAANAAAATATACAGACAAAGAGCTTGGTGTACTTAGATTCTTTTCCTGAAAATAATTCTCGCCATTTGTAGTTTCTCTTCTGAGCCCCTGGGAAGTATATTATTAAGGCTGNTCCTATAATAATATATAAGAGATAGTCTCTTGATGCTGATTCCCATCATAACATGGCCACTCTGTTCCCAGTGACTTTTCTGTCCTCATATATTTTATTTTAATCCTTTGAGTGAGAACTCCAACCCTTTGGACTATTCNAGATCTATTCCTGACATGATTAGACAATTGTTAACACTGTCATATTTATTTAATATGATATCTGTGAGAACCATTTCTAAGAATAAGTACATTTCTTTACATAATAAAAATAGTGCACCAAAATATTAATAGTATTTTTCCAATTGAAATGACATATTCACATTTCCTCCAGTATGAATTTGTTTTTGAGATAGTCTTATGTAGCTCAGGCTGACCTTGAATTCACTGTGTAGTTAAGGATAACCTTGAACTTCTGCTCCTCCTGCCATTACCTGGTAAGTGCTGGGATTATAGGTATTTACAAGTACATGCCATTACATCTTGTTTATGAGGTGCTGGAGATCAAACCCAGGGCCACATGCATGGTAGGCAAGCACTCTACCAACTGAGCTATATCACCAGGCACCAAATATGAATTTTTAAATCGACTCTTTAATGAGGGTTTGATCAGAGTCTGTGAATCTCAGTTAGTTACAGGCATTAATCTCTTTCTTCTGAAACAATCCTACTTTTCTTCTTTTTTATTACATTGCAACTGAGGAGCCCGGCCAGTCTGTAGTTGTAATGAAGACTGTTCTATTAAATCAAACACACATACACACACATTTGTTTATGTGTGTGTGTGTGTGTGTGTGTGTGTATGCCATGACATGCCTGTGGAAGTCAGAGGACAACTTTTGATATTTGGAGCTCTCCTTTTAACCATGTAGGTTCCAGGAATTGAACTCAGGTCATCAAAATTGCCTGCAATTTCCTTTACCTGCTGAGCCATCTCCCCCTCCCTAGACTCTCTGATCTTCTGATTTGTCTGATCATCTTTTTTGTGGTGCTACTTAACTTTTCAAAAATATAACCTTTTTGTGTTGTTGTTCACTGGGAATTAATTTTAAAGGCTTGATTCTCTGGCTGACAATTTTGTTATGAGATGGTGTAAATGTACCAACATGACCTTTAGGGTTTGTCTTTTGAATTTCAACCTGGTATCTTTCTCCTTTTTCTCTTTCAAAAAGCTTATTTGGCAAATTGCACCCCCTCCCCAGCTATCACTGTGGAACTTTGTCACATACCCATGGTCTGAGCCTGAGTCCCTTTCTTTGCATCCCCTCAGGTGATGCACAGCTCTCCCAGGAATAGACAGGAGTGTAAGGAAAAGTGAAAACAACCTAAGAAACATTTCAGGCATCCTTCAGGCATCAAGGTTGCACAAGTCTATGAGCACTGTCATCTGCTGTGAGGGTGACAATTCTGAAGCAGGTACAAAGTCAGAGTAAGTAGATGACTTGTCACAGAGCTAGAGAACACTCATGAGAATCCTAGGTCATACTCCTGGGATGTATCACAANGAGGCATGGGCCTTTACCTCTTTCCCAATACCATGCCCCGATGATGAAGCTCATTTTTGCAGCAATTCACCTGTGTCAGCAATGCCACCAACTTCACATGTTTTGCTCTTGACTCAGATCTCAGAGATTTGTAGGATAACTTATCTAGAATGGAATTCCTCTTGATTCTTGATAGAATCTTAAATTGGTTGTGAGACAGGATCTCTCTATGCAGCCCTTGCTGGCTATGTAGATCAGGCTGACCTCAAACTCATAAAGATCCACCTGTCTCTGCTTCCCAGGTGCTGGGATTGAAGNCACGTGCCACTACACCTGGCTTGTTGTGCCTTTCTCTATAGACTTATGAATGTAGAAGAGCAAGGACTGAGAGTTTCCATGTCATAGGGGCCTTTTCAGTTTNACAAGTGTTTATTTAGCTTTGTTGTATATCAGAAGCAGTGTTAGGCACCAAGTGAATTTGAACCCACATGTTGCTTATAGTGGGAAAGATGGCATATATACATNCTATAAGTTCTCCTCTAGAGAACCCCCCACTAATAAATACACTGGCAGTGACAGACTGTCAGCTGTTCAACATCTCACATTGCTGTGGGCTGAGGAGGGTGGTGATCGGTATAACACTGACTTGGACTGTCATACCATTGAGACAGTTCTTCATTGTTATTGTAGATATGATACTTGAATCCCCCCCCCCCAAAAAAAAAAAGAACAGAAGATGGAGGTTGGGAAGATTGCTCAGTGGGTAAGGTATTTGTCTTGCAGGTATGAAGATCCGAATTTGAATTTCTAGAACTCATAGAAAGCTGGACTTAGTAGCTCATTCATCTGTAATCCCAGTGATCCTACAGGGAGCTGAGAGACAGTTATTGGAAAACTTCCAGAAGCTTGAAGTTCAGCTATTCTAATCTACACAGTGGGGAACAACAAGAGACTCTGTAGTGGTTTGAATAAGAATAGCCCCCATAGGCTTATATCCCATGCTTGGGATTAGGAGGTGTGGCCTTGTTGGAGTAGACGTGGCCTTGTTGGAGGAGGTGTGTCACTGTGTCACTGGGCGTGGGCTTTGAGGTTTCAGAAGCCCANGCCAGTTCCAGTCTCTCTCTTCCTGCTGTCTGCGGATCCAGATGTAGCACTCCCAGCTACATCTCCAGCACCACATCTGCCTGCNTGCTACCATGCTCCCTGCCATGATGACAATGGACTAAACCTCTGAAACTGTAAGCAAGCCCCAACTAAATGCTTTCCTTGATAAGAGTTGCCATGAGCAAGGGATATTATTTTTTTTAAGTAATTAATTTTTTAAGTTGAAAATAAGTTCTTCTCTCATACCATACATTCGGACAAGTTTCCCCTTCCTCCACTCCTCCTATCTNCCCNCCACCTCCTATCTCCTCAGATCCACTTCCCCTTCATTTCCTCTTCAGAAAAGAGCAGGCCTCCAAGAGATAACAGCATAACAGGACAAAACAANATACAATAAGACAAGGCATATGCCCTCATATCTAGGCTGGGCAAGGCCACCCAATAGGAGGAAAAGAGTTCCAAGAGCAAGTAAAAGAATCAGCGATACACCTGCTCTCACAGTGAAAGGTCCACAAAAGTCCACCAAGCTATCAACCATAACATATATGCAGAGACCTGGTACAGACCCATATAGGCCCTGTGCTTGCACAGGGATGAGTAAGAGAGTGGGGTGACAAGGGATGTTCTAAAGTGAAGTGGGANATTCCATTCTGTAGGGAAGCTCCTTAAGCTCAGGAAATAATTCAAAGGTTCCAGAAAGTCCCTGAAACTGACAAGATTCACTAGGCTCCTTCCTCCCCAAGCATATATAAGCACATATAAACCTTAAGGACTACTGAGAGACACTATTAAACAAGCTGAGCTGCCTAGAAGACACTCAGTCAAGCAAGCTGCCCAGAGGAGGCTCAGACCAACCAAACTTCCTGGAAAGGATACTCTCCATGTTGAGCTGCTTGCAAGCTGGGCAATGTGCTCCAGGTCATAGCTTTTGTGAGCCATCACCCATGTTAGTGTGGACTTTTGGTCATGCAGCTGTCTTTGAGTCATTCTGTTGGTCTAAGTAACCCCAGTAAACTCTTCAGTTCACCCAGTTGGACTTCGGTGTTATCTTCTCTTTTGTTTCCTGTCTGGGGTGAGTAGACTCATGTCTTCCCAGGAATTGTATATACACAGTCATTCATCTGTGATAATGTCTCCCCAGGAATTGTGTACACACAGTTGTGCATCTGTGATAATGTCCTCAGGTATTGTGTACACACAGTTGTGTGTCAGTGATAATTCGTGGATGTTTGCCCCATTTGAAACCTTTCTTTGGGGATTGTTCTTAACTTCATGGAGAAGGGCTACCCTGCCCTCCTATGGGTAGACACAGGTCAAGGTGAACACATGGACATATTGAGAAAGTGGAACACCCCAATTGGGCCCTCACATTATCTTCGGGGGAATTTGTAGTCGGGATTCACAGGTGCTGTTCTGTTGCCTCAAGGACAGAGGCAAGTGAGGAGCAGGTTTTGTTAGCTGATGCCTGAAAACCAGAGAAGGTTGACATGCACAGAGGTAGGGGGAGAGGAAGAAGAGGAGGAGAGGAGAGGAAAGGAGAGGAGGGGAGAGGAGAGGAGGGGAGAGGAGAGAAAGGCCAGCACTTTAATGTCTTTTTCAAAGGCACATTCTCAGTGACCTGCTTCCTCCAACTGGGCTCCATCTCCCCAAAGGTTCCAGTGCCTCAGACAGTGCCAGTGGGTTGGGCAGCAAGCTTTTAGCATACGAGCTTTCAGAGGACACTCCTGATCTGAACTATAGCTTCTATAAAAAGTATAAACAGTTGGATTGGGGAGTTTCCAGGTTGGTGAATGCAAGGTCAAATTGAGAGGGTAGAGCACCCCAATTCTATGGGAACAGAAGTTCTTGCACTCCAGACCCTTACAGAACTTGCTGTATATATCTCTTCATCTGATAGAGCCTTTGTATCTTTTATGTTACCCTGTATATGAAGCCAGGACATGTAAAGACAGCATTTCCTGCCTTCTGAGAACTGTTACTATAAATTATTGAACGTGGTAAGAGCTGTTTAGTCAACTCAAACTGAATGTATAGATTATTTGGAGAACCACTACACTCAGCTCCTGGCCAAAATGTGGGTTATTTAGGGACCAATTCCTGCAATGGACATTTAAAGTGAATATCCAGTCTTTGGAGATTGAGACAGTGATCATGGGAGTCTGCAGTAACTATGGTTAGCTAGTGTCCGAGTTAAAGGACAGGACATCCAGCTGGTGTCTTCAGNGAAGTGGAAACCCGGCCCTTGGTGTCAGAGTGTGAGCAGGGAGGCACTTTCCAGTTTGATGTTTCAGCATTAACAACCTGTTCCCTTGAGGGTTGTGACATACTGTTACTCTCTTATATAAATTCCTGTATTTTGTTAGTTCAACCTAAAATGACTTCACTAAAGATGTTTTTTAAAAAGCCTTTGGAGAACGGACATNTAAATGGAATTCTCTAGAGAATGCNAATTTATTAATTTCCATGCTGAGTGACTGCCAGTGGGACCAGAATACTCCTACTCTAGGCCAGCCTGTCCTCTCCCAGTAGGGAAATCTACANGGGAAGCCAAATTATAATGAGAAGACTGCTTGACGAGGCCAGACAGAGCAGATAATTAGGGGATCTAAACAGGCTGTCTCCAGCTGGGGATGACTTGAGGCACTCTCTCCTACTCCAGCATGTACTGAACCTGCCAAGTGGTGTGCACACNTGCTTGTGCTAGCTCACCCGTGGAAAACAGGCCAGCTGACTAAAACCAGCTCACTCATAAGCCAAGTCAGCTAANGAGCCATTTGCCTAAAATTAGTATTTGTGGAAACATCTCATGTGTGATGGATGGCTTCCACTGCTCTCTGAGCACTTTCCCTCTAAGATGACTGGTGATTTAATAAGTCCTCTTATTTTTCCTCTTTTCTCCCTCTTCCTGCTTTCTCTTCTGCCCTTATTTCAAAGAGATTGTTGTCCTCTATCCAAAGCTGCCCTCCTCTCCTCCATCATACTCTTGCCTGCTGTATATCATCTAAAAAATAAAAAAATGTGTTTTATTTTTATGTGTGCATGTGCCTGCATGTCTGTATGTGAGCCCTGTGCATGTAGTACCTGAAGAGGCCAGAAGAAGGCGTTGGATCACCCGGAACAGCAGTTACAGGCAGTTGTGAGCCATCTGATGTGAGTACTGGGAACTGAACCAGGGTCCTTGGCAAGTGCGGGGACTGTTGGGAGGTGGAATGGGAAGGTTGGAGGTCAGGGTCTGAAGGCCAGGAGTTAGACACCCCAAATAAAGACTAAAGCGGCAGGACAAGTTCATCAACTGGAAGGCAAACAGGACCAGAGAGGACAAAATGCTGGCANGAAGGGAGAACATTCTGGAATCAGTGAGGAGATGATAGCAGTTGTTTTGTACATCTATTGCTCATTTACTGTGCTAGAATTTTCCACTTCTCTAAAATTGTGGTATGTGCCTTTTGGTAAGAAATTTGTGCAGAATTGAGTCTGCATACATNGAGAGTTGCNCAACTCAGGGGGTGTGTTTTGTTCATGAGTCATCAAATTGCCTCTCTCACTCTTTTTTTAAGCTNCTTTCTTGCTGCTTGTTGCCTGCTTCCCAGAGCTTTGTGTACTCAATGTCATTATTAAGCAAATTGCCCCAAATCCAGTGTTTATAGCTGTGTGGTAAGGCACTTTTGTGTTGACAATGAGAATAAATAAAAAGAAAATAAATTAAAAAAAAGACATAGTCCTCTGAAGCAGACTAAGTGTCATTGTTCTCTATGTTCTGTGACATCTAAATAATGAAAAATATCAGACTATGAATATAACCCATGTAATTGTGTGTGTGTNGTATTTGTACCTGTGCCCATGTATTACTTTTTTTGGAAGCAGAGTTTCTTTGTGTAGTCCTTGCTGTCCCAGAACTTACTCTGTAGACCAGGCTGGCCTAAAACTCAAGAGATCTGCCCACTTCTGCCTCCTGAGTGCTGGGTTTAAAGACGTGCGCCACCATGACTTGCCATGTATTACTTTTAGAGATCTTCTTAAAGCTCCGTTAAAATGAAGACAGTGTCACCCATCTTAGGCTGGCCCCCAACTTNATAAGTGGCAGAGGATAGCCTTGAACTTGTGATCTCCCTTTCTTTGCCTTCCCAGTGCTGGGATTACAGGTGTGCGCCATGGCCAGTTAATGCAGGGCTGGGCATGGAACCCAGAGCACATGCATGCTAGGCAAGCACTCTATTTAAACTGAGCTCCATCCCTAGATCTTAAGGCTTCTTTTAACACAGAAAGCATGTTTTAATCAAATAAAGTTCTTTTTCCACCATAAAATAGTACATATTTGTATTTGTTTTCAATTGCTGCTGTAACTGATTTTTACCATTTAATGACTTAACAAATACGTATCATTTCACAGCTCTGGAGATCAGAAGTTTTAAGATCAAGTCATTGAAAAGGGCTGTGTTTAGGGGGCTCGTGGGGAGAACCTTTCTTTGCCTTTTCCTGTCTCTATGCTGACGTCATCCTTCNGTCTTTAAAGCTNTGTAACATTTTNCAATCTCTGGCTAACTTCAATTTCTATAGCAAAATCCCTAGGCTGAGTACTTTGTAAAGAAAAAAGGTTCATGTAGTTCACAGTTCTGTTGGGTAAAGGACTGACATTGGCACTACCCAGCTCCTGTGATGACCCCATGACAGATGGCATCATGGCAGGAGAGACGGGGAGAGGAGAGATTGTGTGATGAGTATGGGGAGGAGGCTCACTTTTCCATAACAACCCCTTCTTACTGGAATGAACTGGGGTTCCAAGAGAACTGCCTTATTCTCCTCTGAGGGCGCTGCCTCCTGTGTGTTACCACCTCCCATTGGACCTCATGTCTTGAAGATCCCACCACCTCACTGCCCTCACTGGGATTGAGCTTCCANGAAGTAACCTTTGAGGGACAAACTGCACCCGAACTGTAGCACTTTTCTGACCCCAACCCTGTCTTTGAACCTTCCTTTCTCTGCTAACACCCTTGAGACTGTCAGGTCACTCAGTTCATTTAGGCTTGTCTCCCCACTTTATGAGATTTTTTTTTTTCATGAGGTAACACTGTCCCAGGCTCTGGGATTAGGATGTGAGTGTCTTTGGGGTCGTCTACTATAATGCTTTTTATGCTAATTGGCCTATCTTAACACTAATNTATGAAAATATTAATACAATAGAATTCAGGAAAATATATCTTGTGGTATTACTACTGAAGGAGAAATATGGNAAACATTTGCTTCTAGATTAAAAAAAAATACAAACTGTGTATGGTGGACATGCCTTTAATGCCAGCATTCAGGANGCAGAGGCAACAAGGTCTCTGTGAGTTCAAGGCCATCCTGATCTACAGAGNACATTCCAGACCTGCCAAGCTACATAGTGAGAACTTATCTAAAACAAACAAACAGAAACCCAAAACAACTTTTTACATAGATAGAATCATATTACATATAACAATTGAGATACTGGATTTTTACTGTATATTGTATATACTGGTTTATTTTCCATATTATACATAGTCTGATAATTTATTGAGTATATAATATACTATCAAGTGACTATACTATATTTTAGCTAAGCCACTTCTTTAAAAAATATTATTTTTAGTTATGTGTATTGGTATGTGTCTCTGTGTGGGTATGTGCACTTGAGTACAGATTCCCGGAAGTCAGAAGAGGGTGTTGAATCCTCTGGAGCTGGAGTTACAGACAGTTGTGAGCTGCCCAATGTGGGTGCTGGGAATTGAACTCNTCTTCTGCAAGAGCAGTCAGTGATCTTAACCACTGAGCCGCCCACTTCTCTAGGCCCACTTTTTTACTTTTAGAATTTTGNCTTAATCTTTTGATATTATAAATTATCCTGTGAAAAATGTTTCATCTTACACGTATCTTTGTGATTTTAACTTTTTCCTTGGGATAGATCCCCGATGAATGGCTTTATTGAAGACATTTGTTTTTTACAGCCCANGTGTTTCAGAGAGCTTAAAGAAAGTGTTAGAGTCCCTAGAAGTATGTTATCATCTATTTTACTAGGGTTCCACTGCTCCAAATAAAACAGCAATATCATAAACAACACCTCTGCCAGTCAGGGAGGCGGAATTCTTATCTTTTTGTCTTAATTTGCATACATTTGTTTACAAAGAAGGAGCATGAATGATTTTCCTGGGCTTGTTTTGAGCTGGCTATAATTCTTTGATGAAATATTGATTAATGCCTTTCACTCTGGGGAGATCAAAATATTTTTAAAATTAATTTGTCAGAACTCAATATTTTTAAAAGTTTATTTGCTATCTGTGATAATTGCCACATTTATTTTTCTTATATCCTTGCTAGAGATTTTTATGCCTAGAAGTTTAATATTTGTATGGATTTTATTTATCTTCTTCCCCTGCTCTCACCCCTTTTCTTTTTTCCTCTTTTAAAATCCCTCCTGTCTGGGGCCAGCAAAATGGCTCAGCTAGTAAAGGTGCCTGCCACCAAGCCTGATGCCCTGAGTTCGATCCCCATGATCCACATGGTAGAGGGAGACAACTGAGTCCTACAAGTTCTGACCCCACAAACTTTCTGTGGCATGCCCCACCCCCAGCAGACACACAAATAAATGAATAAATGTAATAAAAAAGAGTTCTGAGGTTTTTTTTTTAGGTCCTTCTGTTGAAATGGCCAAATCCATAGTACATGTAATGTTCTAGTTTTTCTTATGGGTTGGAAAGTGTCTTTTCTTTTTTCTCACTGACTTTGTGGTGTGTGTGTGTGTGTGTGTGTGTGTGTGTGTGTGTGTGTGTTGGGACAAGTGCATGTGGTGGCTCAGGGTTGATGTCGGACACCTGATCATTCTCCACCTTACATATTGAGACCCTGGTCTCTCACTTGAGCCTAGAGCTTGCTGAGGCAGCTAGTTTAGCTAGCTAACTAACCATAGGTGGGTATTCCCCTGTCTCTCTCCCAAGTGCTGATTATAGGTGGGCTGCCATACTCACCTGGCATCCTGGCATTTATGTGGTACTGAGGATTTGAATCCAGGCCCTCATGCTTGCAAGGCAGGTGCTTTAGTCACTGAGCTGTCTCCCCAGTCTTTGATAAGTGTCATTAATCATCTGGAGTTATGTGAGAAAAATACAGAGATGCTCTCACTACCTGTGTTATTTTACACAGAGGAGGAGACTCATTTGTACTTCTGAGTTCTTGGCAAAGACACACCTGCCTTTTCTTCCTTTTCAAAAATAAATAAGAGCAATGTCAGGACACTGTGAATGTTTTTCTGTTTCCTCAATTTTCCCTTTCATGACTGTGTTAATGTTCTCCAATAGTCTTATCTTCTGGATATTTTAGTCTAAACTGAGACAGAAGTAGCTTTCAATAAATTGGCATTAGCTGAGGTGCTCAAAGTGAGCAAGTGGGGAAGAGCAAAGCCAGAGTTGGTTTAAGTGACAGGCCAAAGTTCCTCCCTAAGCAGGAGGTCATAATGATGGGTTCCTAATTGAGGTTTCTCCTACATCATTGTCCTAGGAGCATGGGCAACATATTCTAGAANCTCAGGCCTTGGCAGCAAACCTCCCTGTCTTCCTGTTGGNTCCTTTGCATCCTGAAGAGCTTTCATGTTCCTCCTTTTATCANGTAGCACATCAAACCCATCATCATGATGGGCCTTCCACTTCCCATCTGATGAACTTCACCTGGATTCACAGTGCAGTCGTGTCACAAAAGGGCTCCCTGGGATAGTTTCCACACAGGACATACATGTCAATCCATTTTTGTGATTAGTGTCAATTGTCATTAGATGGATTTTAGAATCTCCAGGAAGATGGGTCTCTGGGCAGGCCTATGGGGGCATTATCTTGATTATGTTAGTTGAGGCGGGACGATCCACCCACTGTGAGCAGCACCATTCTCCGGCTGGATCCTGATCTGTTTAAATGGAGAAAGGGAGCTGAGCAACACACATCCATCCTTCTCTGCTTTCTGATTCCTTTTGGCCAGCTGCTTCAAGTCCCTGCCACCTTGATGTCCCCATGCCCTTGAACTGTGAGTCAGAGTAAACTCTTTCAACCTTGAGTTGCCTTTGTCAGATAATTTTTATCACAGCAACAGAAAAACAAACAAACAAACAAACAAACAAAGATAATCTTCTTTAAGTATAGCAACACCATTGCTCCCAGGCCATTTTCTTGCAGATATCCTGTGTTCTGATCATGATTCCATGAAAAAGAACATTATCTTGGAAGCTATGGTGATGGCTAAGCTGTGTGCATTTTGTGTTTTCACAATTATGTTCTAGGAGAAGCCAGAATTTGTTGAAAATCCACCAAGTGCCAGGGCCTGTGACAAGTATTTTGATTTATTTTAATTCTTATCTATTGTGCTGGTTATTATTATGATTATTATTGTGAATTTGACATTAGCTAGAATCATCTGGGAAGAGGGGACCTCAGTTGGGAAAATGCCATCATCAGACCTGCCTATAGGCAAGTCTGTCAGGTAATTTCTTGATTGATGATTGATGTGGGAGGGCCCAGCCTGCTATGGGTAGTGCCACCTCTAGGCAGATGATTTTGGCTTGTATAAAAGAAGCAGGCTGAGCAAGCCATGGGGAGCGAGCCAATAAGCAGCACTCCTCCATGGCCTCTGCATCAGTTCTTNTCTTAAGTTTCTGCCCTGACTTCCCTTCTTGATGGACTGTGATTGGGAAGCGTAAGCCAAAAAAGCTTTCTCATCTCACTGTTGTTTTGGTCATGGTGTTTTATCACAGCAACAGAAAGCAAACTTAAGACATCTATTCTTCATCATAGCTTTGAAGGATGCGTTCTTACTCAGAGTGTAACTGATCAACCAATGAAGATAATGAAAGTAAACATTTTTGGACTCTGTCCTGGCTTTCCTTATTTACTGTAATAGAAAAGATTTCAGCCTNTGGAAGACATTTATAATTTCCAAAAGGTGTGCTTGGCCATCCTCATAGGACTTGGAAATGGGTACTTTAACCCAAGAATGTCTCATATAGGGTTCTTTGGCAGCAAGTAATAGAAAATTCTTNATCAGCCCAAGTGTTGGACTTGATCAGCCCAAGTGTTGGACTTGACTCATACATCATCATGCTAGGCTCATACTACTATGATTTGAGATCTATCTATCTATCTATCTATCTATCTATCTATCTATCTATCTATCACTATCTATCTATCTATCATCTGTTGTGAAGTAATTGTCACAATCAAGTCAAGTAACATACCGGTTGTCTCATACAGTTGCCTTGTGTGCTCATGTGTGCCTCTGGACATGTGCACACGTACATGTTGATAATACTTAAGAGCCAACACATTAATTGTAGTCACCATGCTGTACATTAGACTGTTGTCTTGCAAAACTGAACCCTTGCATCTTTAACCACCTCACACTCATTTCCTGTCTTGGCCCCTGGTCATTATCATTCTAGTCTTTGATTTCTTGACTTTATATATAAGTAAGATTACACAGTGTTTGTTTTTCTTCTTCTGGCTTGTTTCCCCTAAGAGTGTCTTCCTGATTCACTCATATTGTTGCAAACAACAGGATTTTCTTCTTTAAAAAATTTATTTTTAGTTATGTGTATGTGTGAATATCAGTGAGTATGTACCACATGTGTGTGGGTGCCCATGAAGAACACCGGATCCCCTGTAGCTAGAGTTACAGGTGGCTATGGACCACCTGCCATAGGTGCTGGGAACTGAACTCCAGTCCTTTGGAAGAGTAGCAAGGGCTCTTAACCACTGAATCATCTCTCTAGCCCCAGGGTTTTCTTCTTAAAGGCTGAATAATATTCCACTTCCATGTTGGGGAATATTATTTTAAGGTGTGTTACTTTTGTTTATGTTGCATTTGTTTAACTCTGTGAAGTTGTGTTACTGTGCCTGTCTAAAGCACCTGACGGTCTAATAACNAACTGAATGGCCAATGGCAAAGCAGGAGAAAGGATAGGCAGGGCTGGCCAGCAGAGAGAATGTATAGAAGGAGAAATCTTGGAGGAAGGAGAAAGAAAAAGAGAAGGAGCCAGAGAAGGAAAAGGATTCCAGGGGCCAGCCACCCAGCTACACAGAAAGCCACGGAATAAGAGTAAGATTACAGAAGTAAGATAACAGGAAAAGAGCAGAAGCAAAAGGTAGTAGACAGGATAATTTAAAAAAAAAAAAAACTTAGGCCGGGCATTCATAATTAAGAATAAGCCTCCCTATGTGATTTATTTGGGAGCTGGGTGGCAGGTCCCCCAAAAGAGAAAAGAATAAAATACCAACAACAACTCTTCCATATACTTAGACATTGCATTTTCTTTAGCATATGGACTTCTGGAGAACAAGGGTGAGGTAGTTCCAGAGGGGGCAGCTAGGGTGAAGTGACAGAAGAAAGGTCAGTACATCCTGCATGGTGAGAAGAACCAGTGCTCAGAACAGACGGTTCTGTGCCGTCATCCTCCCTTAGGATGGNTTATAGTCTGTTTTTGTTTTTATAAAAGCTCAGCTGACAAGCCTTCTGCAAGACAGAGAAGAGTGCTCCTTGCAAAAGAAGTATTTATCAGTCACTGCCGTGAGTNAGGGCTTTCCATCTCNGTTTAGTGTCTAGAACCCTTGAAGCTATATTGTTGCTCAAACCCAGAACCCTCTTCTCAAATCCTACTGCTGCTCTTGTCTTGTCCTCTTTAGGTGGCCTTTAAAAATCTTGAAATAATGTTCTTGCAGAAAAGTTGGAAAATAGAGAAAACCCCAGGTTAACCATTATGCCCCCTCCATATTTAGGAAATAGGCTTTCATATGTGAAACTGGAAGAATAATCTCCGTACTACATAACTTGAAAAAATCTAGCAGGGGCCAGGCGGTGGTGGCACACGCCTTTAATCTCAGCACTCGGGAGGCAGAGGCAGGCGGATCTCTGTGAGTTCGAGGCCAGCCTGGG
>LZPO01075876.1:349037-359388 GCA_001675575.1 Neotoma lepida
GTAAGGGCTTGACAGAGCAGAGGCAGCCCTAACCCACGGAACTGGCTTCTGGCTTCTGGAGTCCTATAGCCAGAGAAAGGAAAATGGACAGACACAGGCCAGAGCAGGGTGGCCGCTTGTTTGTTTCTAAGAGTCCCAAGGGATGGTTCTGACATTGAAGGTTCACTATGAAAGGGAGGTTAGTTAGGGCTCTCTGAAGGAGGGGACCAGCAGGAGGGCAACCTCCTTGGGAGGTGGGGCTGGCTCTCTGGAGGGAGGTCCGAAAGGAGGTTGGGGTGGGAGCTGAGGAAAGAGTAGAGTCAGTCATGCTATGGGAAGGAGACATGGTGGGTTTGTTTGTAGACAGAGCCCACACAATTCATAAGAAGAAACATTGACTAAGTCCCTTCTCCCTCNTGTATCACCTGAATTTTCTTGCCAATCCGGCTCCAAGCTNAAGTGCTTAGCTGGATAGGGGACACCCAGCTTTTCTAGGAGTNTTTGAATTTCCTGTGGGGAGATGTTCTCACAATGCTGTGCGTGGAACCACCTGGAGGGCCTGTTGATAGCTGTTCTAGTCTCCGCAGGCCTGGAGTGGGACTGGAGAATGAACATTTCTAGAAAGTTCTCTGACAATGCTGACGCTCCTAGTCAGGAGAACTTGGGATTTGAAGGAATCTCTGTCCTCACACGATCTGTCATTATTCCCTCAATGTTGAGAATGATGATGACTGAGATAGGATCTCATGTAGCCTAGGCTGGCCTCCAATGTCCTATGTAGTAAAGGTGACCTTCATGTTCTGATCTTCTTGCTTCAAGCTCCGGAGTGCTGGGATTACAGGCGTGTGCCATCACACTAGTTATGTAGCGCAGGGGATTGAGCCAAGGGCTTCCTGCATTCTGTTGACACTCTTCCAACTGAACTGNATCCCCAGCTCCTCTTCCTTCTGTTTTAAAAGCTCCAAGCCAGAATCCAGGTCTTCTCACCTTGGTGCTCTGTGACCCTGACTTAGCCAGGCGTTGTTTTCAGAACATTGGACCACATGTTTCAGGGCTGAGTTGCAATGATGAGTGGCTAGAAGGGGCAACAGCAGGCTCCTGATGATCTGGTTCATCAGGAAATCTGTATGTCANCGTGATTCCTGTACTTGGTTACCTTGGGTTCTCCTGGGTCCCAAGCTTGGTATTCTAACGTCTCTCTGGTCCCCCAGTGACAACAAATTCCATGCTTTACTTAGCTAGAGTGCTTACAGTTGCTGGCAGTGAGATCCCTGACTCAGGCTCAGAGCAGCCTGGAGGAAACTGAGTCAAGTCAGGTCACACTCAAGTGAGTGACAGAGCTGAGATCTGGAGCCAGAGACCCTGCCCAGTGAGGGGCTCTGCTGTTGTGTGTATAGTCCCTACTTCTTGATCTACAGCAAGTCCCCNTCTGGAATAGCCTTTTGGGGATCAATGTATTAAGTCCCCCAGTCCACGGTAGCACACACAGTACATAAAGAAAGCTCTGCAGCATCCCACATCCCCAGTCTAAAGCTCTAAAACACTACACACCCAAGACTAATGCGTCTCTTAAAAACATAAAGCTTTTAGCCCTTTCTACAATTGTGGGCAGTTTAAAAAATGGCAGAACCCATGCTATGCTTGGTTGTTTGTCATCAGCTTCCGCTTGTTTCAGAATTTCTGAACTCCCTGGAACAGGCTGATTTCCTACAGAAATAAGCTCTTTTGTTCAAGTGGGTTCCTCTGCTCCCCCCTCCCCCCTCCAGTATTCCTGGGATGAAGAGGAAGAGGAGGATGGACACTCTGGGGCAGGAGCTGGCCTTTCTCCCTATGAAGCTCTGAGCTCCCACTGGTAGGGTGGTGGAGGACAATGGTTTTGTCTTAGTAACAGCGATTGCTTTGAGTTTTACCTTCTGCGTCTTGTATTAGTTTCTTATATCACAGCAAATTAACACAAATGCCNCATCTTAAAACAACACATGTTTATTATCGTGCAGACAGCTCTGGGCCACAAGTTTGAAGAGTGTTTTGTGAGGGTGAAGTCAGTGGTTGTGTTCATTCAGGAGGCTCTGGAGAGAATATAATCTTTGCCTTTTCAAACTTTTTGAGGCAGTCCACACAGACTAGACCCCTGGACACATCATCAAGACATCCCTGATAAGAACTCTGTGGTTGTCTGGCAATCAATCTCACCTACAAAGTGTCATTTGCTAATCAAAGTTCTTAGGTTATGGGAAGCAGAATATAGACATCTTGAGGGGAGTCTACCATGGTGCTGATTTAATAAAAATCAATTAATTTTAACTTAAATCAACTCAACTCAATAAAACACAACGAATAAGTGGACTGAAGAAGNATATGGGCTGGTGAGAGGGTTAGATGTTNCAGCATTTGCCTGTAAACANGCAGACCTGAGTTCAGATCCTCAAAGCCATGTAAATGCCCAGCANCCATGGCCATCTGCCTGTAATTCCAGTACTCTGGAAGTGTAGGCAGNGAATCCCTAGGGTAAGCTGAATAGCTAGACCAGCTGAATTGGTGAGNTCCGGGTTNAAGTGAGAGACTCTGCTTGAAAATAAAAGGTGGAAAGCATTTGAGGATGTGACCTGATCTCAACCTTTGCTTTCATGTGCACATGCATTGGTGACCTGCATTCCTTCCACATGTGGTATGTATACCATACATATATGCTCATGCATGAANGCATGTGCGCACACACACATTCTCTCTCTCTCTCACACACACAAATACATAGAAAAGTATAACTCATGGATTCACTTCTGAAAGATAGTTATTTCCTACTGTTTTCTTTTCTTTCTGTTTTTTTAAAGATTTATTTTTAATTATGTGTGTGGAGGTATGTACACATGAGTTTTATTTTTAATGATGTGCTTGTATGTGGGTATGCGCACATGAGCACAAGTGCTGTGGCAGCCAGGAGAGGGAGCTGGAGTGACCGGTAGTTGTGGGTCACCTGATGTAGGTGTTATGAACCAAACTCTGGTCCTCTGCAAGAGCAGTACATGCTCTTAACTGCTGAGCAAACTCTCCAGCCCTTCTATTNTCTCAAAAACAATTTTTACCTAGTTATTTGATCTGAAATCCTATTTATTCATCAGACATAGACCATGATTTATATTCTATGTTAGTACAAAGTGTGAGTATACATTTTTATCAGTTACATAATGTTCTGTTGACAAGATGTAACCAATTTTACCCAGGCCCTTGCCTACTTTTGGAAATTTGTTTTGATTTTCTGACATAAATAACTGTGGTAAATACTTTTGTCCATGAGGAGTTTTGCATTTGTGTGTATAGTTGTTTTTTTTTTTTTTTTTTTTTTTTTCTTGAGATAGATTTGCGGATGTGGAGTTACTGGACTGAAGACTTTTTATACAAAATGCTTTATAGAAGGGTTCTATCAATTTCAAAACTACCAGATTCTGAAGATTAGGAGATGGGCACCTGTGAGGAAGAGTTATTATTCTGTCTCCTGCAGGCTTCGAGAGCCCATCTGTGAAATGAGGATGATAGTCAGGATTGCACAGGCAGCTCAGAGATGAGAAAAGATGCTTGGGTCTCTGAAGAAGGCTTGTTAGATATTTAGAGTCCACAGATCCTGTTGCTCTCATGAGCTGGGGTTACTTGGGTGGGTGGCCTGGGAAAAGGGGTTCATGTTGACTCAGTTGTACAACAAGCTTGTGTGTGTTGTGTGTGTGTGTGTGTCTGTGAGCACACACACATATGAAAGTCCCTTGGAAGCCAGAAGAAGGCATCAGATACCCTAGAGCTGGAGTTTTGGGTAGTTATGAGCTGCTGGCCATGGGCCTGGGAACAGAACCCTGAAAGACCTGTAGAGCTGAGTTATCTTTTCAGCCTCCAGGGCAGCAGATCCTCTCTTTCAGGATTGTCTAGAACTTGTGGTTCACACTGTCACAGTGTCTCAGGTTCACTCCATGAGTTTTTAGAGATTCTCTGGGTTCTGGTTTGGTTACAATGGCCTGGGGTCCAGGTGTCTTCTTTACCAAAGTTCCCCTGGTGATTCCATAGCTGAACATAATGGACTTGTATTGTCGACATAAAAATACCAACTCTGGGGCTGCAGCTATGGCTTAGCCGTCAAGAGCACTGGCTGTTCTTGCAGATGACCAGGCTTTGATTCCCAGCACCTACATAGTGCCTTACAACCATCTATAGCTCCAGTTCCAGGGGATCCATTGCCCTCTTCTGACTTCTGCAGGCATCAGGCACACATGTGGTGCACACACATACATGCAGGCAAGCTCATCATANACATAAAATAATAAACAAATCCAACTGTGACTAAATAAGAAAACAGTCTATTCTGAGCTAAATGTAAATTGACCATGGCCTGGGAACATGGATGCAAGTCATCTTGAAAGCCATGAGTCAGTGCTTACAAAGTCTACTGGCAGATCATATAATGGACAGACTGTGGCAAGATGAGGGAATCTACAGGATCCAGAAGTCGGCTTATCACATTCCTGGCTTTGGTCTGGTAGAGGCTAAGTATCAGCTCAGCAACTCTTTCCTAGGGTTTTATCTAGAAGCCAAGAGGATATTAAGTCAGATTCAGAGGTTGATAGCAAATGGTTATCTAAGGCGGCTAAAGATAGCTCTGAACAGTTTAGTTCTTGACCTACAACATATCAACTCTCCAAATCAGGGTGTTTTATTTGGCCAAGGTCAAACAGGGTTTGTAGTGGAAAACTTTAGTTCATAGCATTTTGGTAAGTACAAGGCCCCAAACATGCTTGGCCAAAAAAGTAAAAGAAAAAAGATTTACCACCTGCCTCAGATCAGGTGACCATAGGAGTTATTTCTAAAGCAATGCCTTCCCTGAAAAAGGAAGATGTGGAATTATTCAGGGAGCTTATGAATATTCATATGGGCTGGGTACAGTCTGCAGCATGCTCAGTTAAGGAGTGGATTGTTTGAGTACTCTGTTTAGGGTCATAGTTCAAGAAGGTGGAAACAGTCTTTTGGTATACTCAGCTCAAAATCATGGGGCACACAGGTTCAAAGGGTTAAAATGGCAGGCAGGGATGCTTCTGGGCATGCTCAGCTTGCATCGTAAAGATGACGGACAGGAACACCCTTGGTCATGCTCAGTTTTCCTCAAAAAGTTTTAGCTGTAACAGAAGGAAAGGGTACTTTGCAAATGAAGTCACATGGGAGATGGCCCCTAAAAGCACCTGTCTCAGCAAGCAACTAACAATTCTGATGCCACAGAGATAAAACACTCACTTCTCTAGACAAGCCTGTGGACAGATTGCAGCCCTGTGGAAAGCTGAGCTGGGTTACANCAAAGGTAAGATGCACTTTAGTCCAGTGGCCCACTGAAGCCAGATGAAGCACTCTGGATCAGTGGGACAGTTAAAAGGGCTTGCTTTGCTCCAGTTGATGGCGCCATTTTCCTTGGCCCAAAGGGAGGCCAAGCCGATCCTCTGAACACACATCACCAAACACTTCCAGCTCTGTGAAGGGAAACATTCCTTTCACACTTCTTGTTTACAGTTGGGGGTGAAGGGGTGCAAGCAGAAGACTCCATGATTGGCAGAGTCCAATTTCCCAGTGAGGAGGAGGGATGGTATTCAATCTCCTGAGGCTGAAGCAGGGTGAGGAGGCAGTGATAGGGGACTTGTCCCTCTTACTTTCTAGGCTTTCCTGGCACCAGCAGCTCCCTCAGACAAATAAAAAGAGTCCTTTTTCATCTGAGTAGCTAGATATAGAAGCAGTGGCTTAGGGGGTTCCATCTGCCCTGGCTAAATCAAATTTTAGCTGCCAAATCTAGGGCTTTAAGATAGATTCTGGGTTCTGCTCTGCAGACTTCATACCCTTTGCCCATAAGCCCAACTCATTTAATATAAGAGCTCTGGAAACATATACAGATACACATACATATACACACAGACACAAGTACATATACAAACACACATAAAGACACACATACATATACAAAACATACACACACACACACTGTGTTAATCTCTCTTAGTAGCACTCACAGTATTATCTCACTCTTCACAACAACCTTTGGGAGCAGGTATCCTCATCTCTCCCATTTTANAGATGAAGAAGCAGTGGGTGGNGGGTTGCACCGTTTCTCTAGAGTTGGGAAGCTGGTGAATGTCAGGGTCATGATGTAGACCCAGCATCTGATCCACACACAATTATTATTTTTTACAGCATTTCCCTTTGCCAGCAGATGGGCTCCTTCNGTTGATAAGGAGTGGAGGGGAACANGGTCTCTTTCAGGTAACAGNAAGGGTCAGGTTGGCAAGTGCACAGTGTAACATCTGTTGCATTGTCCAAGCACATCTGGGCTCCGAGATCACTTGATTTGAGGGCACAGACACCACTGGGGACTCCGACCCATGAGTGGATGGGTCTGTGTGATGGTTAGTCTTCANTGTCAGCGTGTCTAGATTTAGTCACCATGGNGACACACCTCTGTGTGTGTCTGTGTGGNTGTTTCTAGATAGTTGAACCAAGGCAGGAAGGCCCACCTTGAATGTGGCCATCAGTATTCCATGAACTTGGTCCCAGACTGAACAAAAAGGAGCAGGTGAGCAGAGCACCACATTCTTCTCCCTCTGCTTCCTGTCTGTGGATGTGATGTGACAGCTGCCTCATATTCCNCCTGCCACGCCTTCTGTGCCACGATGGACTGTATACCCTCAAGCTGTGAGCCAAAATAAAGCCTTTACAGTTCTTCTTNNCAGTATCTGGTCATGGCTCTGAGAACAGTAATGAATACAGTAAGGAATTCCTAGCCAGGAGCTTGACAACTTCCCTGCTGCGACTCCAGTGCCCACCAAGGCAAAGGATGCCCAGCCTTTATCAGGCTGGTCCTTTATCAGTGAGTTCAGCCTCCTGTCTTTCTCCTCACACTTCTTCCTTCCTTTCTTCTTTTGATATCCTTTCCTCCCTCCTTCCTCTTCTTTTGACAGCCTTCCTTCTGTGGAGAGATTCTGCACTGCGAAGAGACCGGTCTCCTGACTTGATCTCACTCTGTGCTTCTCAATGTGCAAACGNTGTCTACCTGGGTGCCCAGACATGCTGGCTCCCGGGAAGGCAAGCATGGTGGCTGCTTTATTATCTCAACTTGGAATCTGCATATTAAAACACACTGTCCCTGGAGAGGGACTTCAATAGCTCCAACCCACCTTCCTCCAGGGACACCCACTAAGTGANCATGTATTGACTAAGAGTTGGGACTTGGACTTGATTTGGGACGGATGCTTCAGTTACTGTCAGATGCTAGAAGTCTCCCTGGGAAACCGGAGGCCATGATGGGGGGATGGGGTAAGGTTTGCACTGGCAGAGGCTGACTGCAGTTTTGGTACCTCTTTCTAGTTCAAAAAATTAGCATTCAGTGTACAGCCGGGTTCCTTTCACAGAGAAATCACCAACCATGCTGCCAGGGGTGACCCAGTGTGGTACATTCTTGAAGAACAGCAAANAGATGTCTCTCTGATTTTTACCTTCAAAATCCATGTTGNGTGNGTAGCCTGGGAAATACTGTCCTTTGAGGGAAGGAGCTGCTGTTAGCGAGAAGCTAAGCTCAGAGGGACAAGAGACACATGCTTTCTTTCACATGCAGAATCTAGATTTAAAAAATCTCCTGAAAACAGCTATTTTGGAAGAGAAGGGAGCCAGGAGGAGGGTCAGGAGGACAAGAGATGGTAAGAGGTGGGGGTCTCTTACTATACGCAAACTATGCTGTATGTGTTATGGAAATGTCCCAGTGACAGCCATTATTTATATCTGTACTATATACTAAGGGAAAAAGAAAGAAAGGTAAGAATTTTAGTTGCTCGTTGGCTGTTGCCAAGTCACTGGAGAAGGAGCTGATGATAAGGGCAGGCTGCACGTTACATCATTCCTTGCAAAGAGAAGCTGAAATCCTAAACCCTAGCACTTGTGCATGTGACTTTCTTTTGCAATAGGGTCTTTGTAAATATAATCCAACCAAGATGAGATCATTAGGGTGGACTTGATCCCATGTACCTAACTGGTGTCCTTATAAGAGAAAGAAGACACTNCTGGAAGACGGACACCTAGGGAGAATGGCGTGTGATGAATGAGGCAGAGGGNACAGAAACATTTGGGTGATTCAAGTGATGGAACCCAGGGCAAGNGATATATTTACACTTTTACTTCCCATTTACTTCCCAGGAAATCATGTTGCTGGATAGCTGAATGTCCACCCAGTGGGCTGTCCAGGTCTTTAGTGGAGCAGCAGGAGGGCTGACTGAGAGGGCTGGTACCCAGGGCCTCTGCAGCCTCAGGCGGTGGAGCCTGGCCGTCACTGTTGGCTCTCCTGGGCCACACTCTGTGAATCAGTGATGCTCCAAGATGAACATCACTTTCTTCTCCAAAAGCCTCAATTTCACCCACTCTTTGTCCAAACTTTGGGACTTGGGAAGAAATCATCAAAAATATCTGTGTTTAACACAAGTAGGACAGGTCTAAGTTAATTGGTACATATGCTGCCATGATCTCAGGGGAGTTTTGTTGTATAATTAAGTTCACTTTACAGAAGGAGAAAAAAATCTTAAAATTTATGTGGAAGCACAAGAGACTCTTGATAGCCAAAGCAATCCTGAGCAAAAAGAACAGTGCTGGTGGTGCCATCATCCTGATTTCAAGTTGNTCTACAGAGCCACAGTAACAAAAACAGCATAATGCTGNCACGAAACAGACACTTAGATCAATAGAAAAGAATAGGGACNCACATAGCTAAAGACACCAGAAAACACACAACATTATAGGAATGGTAGAGTACATCTTTAATCCCAACAATTGGGAGGCAGAGGCAGGTGGATNTCTGTGAGTTTGAGGCCAGCTTGGTNTACAGAGTGAGTTCCAGGACAGCCAGGGCAACATAGAGAGATTCTGTCTCTAAATTAAAACAAAAAGAAAATAGACACCAGAGAAAAGACAATCTCTTTAACAATTAGTGCTGGGAAAACTGGTAATCCACATATAGAAGAATGGAACTAAATCCCTATAGCTCACCCTGCATTAAAATCAACTCCAAATGGATCAAGAACACAAGCAAAACACCTGCAACTGTTAGGAAAAAAGTATGGAAAACCACTTTGAGATACAGGCACAGACAAGGATGTTCCCAACTGGACATCAGTCACTCAGGAAATAAGGCCAACAACTGACAAATGGGACCTTATGATATTTAAAAGTTTCTGTATAACACAGGGACAGTTAGCTGGGTGAAGGGACAGTCTACAGAATGGGGAAAATTTGTTAGCTATATATCTAACAGAGNGTTAAAATACAACATATAAAAATAACTTTAAAAAACTTAAACCCAATTGATAACTGGGCTAATGAAATGAATGCATGTTTCTCACAAGATGAAGCAGAAATGGCCAATAAACTTATGAAAAAATGCATATTAAAGTTACACCGGGATTCATCTCACCCCAGACAGGAAGACAGTCACAAAGGAAACAACAGTAACAACAAATGCCAGTGAGGATGTAGACAAAAGGGAACTGTAGGAATGTAAGCTGGACCAGCTGCTGTGGAAGTCAGTATGGAGGTTTCTCAAAAACCGAACTCCCATAGGACCCAGTATACCACTCCTGGGTATTTACCTGAAGGACTCCATCCATGTCAACACATCACAGAGATCCTTCGACAGCAGTGTGTATTGGGGCTTCTGTTCACGATAGTTAAGTTGTAGAACNAGCATAGGTGCCCAACCACAGAGGAATGGATAAANAAAACATGGTTTAAATACACAATGAGATTTTTCCAGCCATGTAGTTTGTAGGAAAATGGGTACAACTGGAGGTAATTATATTAAATGAATTGAGCCAATCCCAGAAAGACAATATGCTATGTTTTCTTTAATTTGTTGTTTCTGTATCTTATATAGACACACAAAGTCATGATTGCATATATGACATAAAAGTATAAGTTTAGGGGGATAGCAGGGACCAACAGGGGGGGACAGGAAAAGGGAGGNTAAGACAGTAGGAGGAGGAGTATGTTCAACACACATAATATACATTCATAAAAACTTTTTAAAAATTCAGTGTTTTTTCCCCTCTAGCTAGTTCTAAACAAGGAAATACATAACCATCAGTGCTTTTGGAGCTGTCCTGTGACAATGAGGAAAACAATTTTAAAATGGTCCCTTGAATAACAGCAAAAAAGCCAGAAAGATATTGGGTCTTTGATAACTCAGTGATACACTGGATCAGTCAGTCCCCTGAAATCTGCCCTAGCTCTGGATTGTAGTTAAGTGAGTCAAAACAGTTTTGTTTTTCAAACCAAGTGATTGTGTGTGTGTGTGTGTGTGTGTGTGTGTGTGTGTGTG
>LZPO01075876.1:439167-452917 GCA_001675575.1 Neotoma lepida
GTGTGAGTAGGAAGAAGGGCTCTCTTTGGAGGAGGGAATCAGGTGTTCTTATCTGAGCTGGTAGCATTGAAGATCTGAAGCCAGAGGGACTTTCAATGAACAGGGTGGTTCCTTCACATTTTGTTAGGTGACAACAGTGAAGTCACCTGAATGCCTGAGTCAGCACTTGCCCAGGAAAATGGAGATAGTGATGGTTACTGTCAGCATTAGAAGGGGACAGATGGCATCTGGCATAGCACCATCACATGGTAGCCATCCAAGAGCAACTTCTCTTCTGGTCCAGAAGACAAACGCTCTGTGAAGGGGTGTTCTCGCCGAGGGAGGGTCTGGGCTCAGGGTGCAGGCAGTCACATCTGGCTTTGAAGCTCCTCTGCTGTTTATACTGCTTAGCATGTAGATTTTTCTTCTAAAAGATCTTTTCTCTTTTAGTGCCTTTCATTTCCACTCACATTATCATATTTCCTAATATAAATTATTCAGCTACGTTTTAATCTTTTATTCTTAAAAAAGAGAAACAAAACATACAGTGTGAATAACCTAGTCCTAACAATGGCATATTTTTAATTTCATANATTATATTTATTTTGTGTGTGGGAGGGCGCACCTGACTGTATGTGGCAGTTGGAAGGTAGCTTGTGGGAGTTAGCACTCCTCTGCTACTGTGTGGGTCCTGGGGATCAAATTCAGCTTTTCAGGCTGGGCAACAAGTGTCCTCTGCTGCTCTAACTCACTGGCCCTTATGGTGGCCTAATTTTTAAAAATTATTTCTTTTTTTTTGAGATTATAATATAATTACATCATTTCCCCTTCCCTTTCATTCCACCAAACCCTCCCATGTACCCTTCTTTGCTCCATTTCAAATTCATGGCTTCTTTCTTCATTAACTGTTGTTACATNCATACATGTATATATATCTATATTNTTAAATATATCTTGATCACAATTGCCTATTTTAGGTCAGAAATGNAGTGTCACTTTAGTAATTTGAGTAATTGATTCATGGCCTAATCATGAAGTAGANGAAGAAAATATGTATGTACCTATAAAAGTTAAATGTNAGGTACAGTCATCCTAGGGTCCTTCCTGCTAGGTAGCCTCCCTGGNTCTGTGGGTTGCAGAGTGATTGTCCTTTGGTTTATATCTAGTATCCACCTATTAGTGAGTACATACCATGTTTGTCCTTCTGAGTCTAGGATGACTGTAGCATAAAATAAGTTTTGGTTTCGCCCAATCACTGGGCATGCTTTAGTGAAACATTTCACTATTAGGATAAGAATTTGTACCTCTATTTATGTTCAAGATATCTGTATATTATCTCTCCTGCAGTTGTACATCAAATGTTTTAATAGTAATAATAATTATTATTATTAAAAATAAATAAAAAAGAAAAGAAAAAAGTTAAATGTTATTATATTAGTTACTTTTCTCATTGCTGTGATAAAATACCTTATGAAGGCAACATAAAGGAGGAGAGTTTGTTTTGGCTCACGGTCTAGAGTGCACTCCGTCATANCATGGGAAGCACGGCAGGAGTGCTTGAGGCCATTGGTCACATTNCATCTGTATCAGGAAGTAGCAAGATGAATGCTGGGACTTAGTTTTCTGTTTTCTTTTTTGTATTCAGCNTGGGACNCCAGCCCACTGAACCTTGTCACTCAGGTTTGGGGGGGAGTGTCTTTCTTCCTTAGTTTAGCCTTTCTGGATGCACCCCAGNGACACTTCTCCAGGTGTGATTCTAAGTCCATCATGTTGNCAATCAAGATTAAACACTGCAATTGTAANTTTTTCTTTTTCTTTCCTCCTTTTCTTTTCTAGTTTTGCAAATCATCAAATTTATACCCTCATATATAATATAATGTCTTGGTCAACAAGTATCCACATTAACAATGGTGTCTCATAAGATTATATAGCCTAGTGACACTGTAGCTACCTTATTTTNAAAAATTAAAAAAATTAACACACAAGGCACTAGATATCATTGTGACTCTAACTAACGAAATGTCACAGTGGATTATCCGTTCCTCTCTCCTCTCCCACCCCAGTGCTACCAGCACAAAACCTCTCTTCCTATGTCATGGCCCACATGTCCTTTGTACCCCATCCTTCCTCATTACCTAATTTTCTTCTCTCTTGGTCTCATTTCTAGTGTTTTAGGGTTTACCTACATTTACGCCACTGTACTACTCCTAGACGAACACCCAAAGGATTCNAGCTCCTACTACAAAGACNCTTGGGCATCCATATAGTTGCTGCTCTATTCACCACAGCAAGAAAATGAAAGNAGCCCAGATACCCACCAACAGATAAAAGGATAATGAGAATGTGGTAGATACACACGATGGCATTTTATTCAGCTCTAAAGGAAAGTGAAATCATGAAATCTGCAGGAAAATGGATNGAACTGGGAAGTATAATATNAAGTGAGGTGACCCAATTTCAGAAAGACAAANCCACATGTTCTCCTTCATAGGTAGAACCNAGCCACNTTGTTTTTGTACCCACAGTGTATGTTCTTTGTNTAGTGATGAAGATACCGGATGACGCATCTCTAAGCAAGGATTCCCGTTGTTAAGCAACACANGACTGGATTTATATCTCTTTTCGCCACATTGAAAACACAGGCTCCAAATGACATCAGTATAATTACAGCTCCATCNTATGTTATACATGCAATAGTCTCAGAATAGCAGATAGCAGTGGTAGTCCCCCTCTAACAATATGACAGCCCAGCACAACTTCAGATTCCTTTTTATTTTTAATTNAAAAATATGNCTAAAGTCATTTGGAATAGTTCATTCATCCAAAATTAAACATGGGTAGGGGTGTGTATGTTATTTGACTTTCAATTTTAGGAATTAGCCTTTGAAGTTTGATTTTTGTTTTGTGATGATGTNAAATACTTAAACATATCAGAAGCCAAGACTAAAATGNGAAGGCTATTTGTAAAATGTCATTTCTATTCATGCTCTCTCCGCCCNACTCCCTTTCCCCGAAGNGTAATCATTTAGACTCTGTTTCTGTAGTCTATCCCTTGCCATAATTGGGATTTTGTTGCAAGGCAGACTAACACAATGAGCATACACTAGTAATTCATGCCATGATGGCCACTAGGGGCAGTAATGAGAACCATGGGGATGAGAAATGGAAGAACAATCTAAACTCGTGTTATAGAGCTGATGATTGTGATGGGCAGTGGGCTCAAGCCTACAGGGGACCTCTGAGGCCCTAAAAAATGTGCCTNGATAAAGCCTGCTCCATATGGCTGAGGACATGGATCCTTGGCTCTAGGCTCTCATCTTGTATTGGCTAAAGGTTGCTCCAGGAAGTGTTAATCCTTTGGACTTCTTCCAGATGTGCTGAGAGTAAAGGACTTCTCAGAGGATGCTGTGAGAAGCAGTGCAGCTGGGGCGAGGGCTGGGTCAGGGTGCGGAGGGGATCAGCTGTTTGAGCAGCAGTGGCTGGATGACACTTTAGGACGCACCAGGAAGCAGTAGGATGGGACACAAAAATCCAGCATGGCCTCCTCCATTATTGCACTAGTGGGCTTACTTGCCTAGAGGATGGTATTATTTATTGCATCCCCAGCATCCCCAGTTGAGGAAGACTGTGGACAGTTCTTCCCCCCGCAGCCTGCATGGCACCTTTGGTTACCATGAGGGCTAAACAGCAGGGGAGAAGCTGCCATCTCAGTTCCAGCTTGATTTCTCTGTATCTCGAGATGAAGGCATGGGGCAACTGTACATCTGACAGGATTTCTCTCCAAAATCTACAAAAAGCTCAAAAGCCTAAACAGCAAGGAAACAAACAAATTAAAAAAAAAGGGGGGGCTGAGGAACTGAACATAGAATTCTCAAGAAGAAATACCAAATGACCAATAAATATTTTAAAAAGTACTCAACATCCTGTCACCAATGAAATACAAATTAAAACAACTTTGAGATTCTATCTTACTTTAGTTAGGGTGGCTCTCATCAAGAAAAATAACAAACCAGGCGCGGTGGCGCACGCCTTTGCTTCCAGCACTTGGGAGGTAGAGGCAGGTGGATCTCTGTGAGTTCGAGGCCAGCCTGGTCCACAGAGTGAGTTTCAGGATGGCCAGGGCTGTTACACAGAGAAACCCTGACTCACAAAACCAAGGGGGAAAAAAAAAGAAAAGCCAGACAGGGTGTAAGGAAAGAGGGAACACAATTCACTGAGTGTAAACTGGTACAGCCACCACGAGTACCAGGACGGAGACTGTAACGTGAATCTTAAACGGTCTTATTAATTGAAAACACCAGGCCAGGTGTTGAGGTAAATTCTGAAAGGTCAGAGAAACAGAACAAGCCACAGCCAACCTCACCTCAACAACTCCTCAGCTGATCTTGTTTCCTCACTGCAGGCTTCTGAGTCCTCATCCGAATGGATCTCAGCTGAACTCTGCTCAAAGCCTGAAAGCTTAAGAGGCCTCTAGTTTCTGGTTCTCACGCTTTATATACCTTTCTGCTTCCTGCCATTACTTCCTGGGATTAAAGGTGTGTACCACCACGCCTGGCTCTGTTTCTAGTGTGGCCTTGAACTCACAGAGATCTGGATGGCTCTCTGCCTCTGGAATGCTAGGATTAAAGGCGTGTGTGCCACTATTTTCTGGCCTCTATGTCTATCTAGTGGCTGTTCTGTTCTCTGACCCCAGATAAGTTTTATTAGGGTACACAATATTTTGGGGGACACAATATAATCACTACAGGAGATTTTTCAAAAAACTAAACCTAGAACTTCCATAGGCTGTAGCTGTTTCCACTCCTGGGCATGCACACAGAGGACTCCGTATCCTACCAAGCAGATACTCGCCTATTCATGTTTATTGCTGTTTGTAATAGCATATAGTCAGTCTGAATGCCCACAGCTGATGAGTGAATAATGAAAATTATCCACACACAATGGAACTTTGTTCAGCCATAATGGAGAATGAGGCTATGGAATTTGTAGGAAAGTGGACGGAACTGGAAATTACTATATTAAATAAGGTGACTCAGGCTCAGAGAGACAAATGCCGCTCATTCTCTTGTATACAGATTCTTGTAGCTCTCTCTAATGTTTGCTTTTACAAATCTTTCTGCAGTGTAAACTGGATGGTATGGTGCATACCTGTAGCCCCCCAGCACCCAGGAGGTAAAGGAAGGAAGACCAGAAGTTCAAGGCCAGCCTAGGCTACATGGTATCCTGTCCCAAGAAACAGAAACAAATACAAAATCAAACAAACAAAAGCCCAAATATTTCTGCAAGGACTGGCCTCATTCATTACTTTTTTTCTTTCAAATTTAGATCTGGGAGATATGGGATCCTTACTTAGAAGAAGAAGGAACATGTAATGTTCCTTGGCGTTGCCAAGTTTCCCCCAAGGGAGTGCAACTTTCTCCATTCCCACCAGTGAGGTAGAAGGATGCCATCTCCCCACAGTCTCACCAAGAAAATTTATTGTCCAACTTCTGGATTTTTGCCAATTGGATTATGAGAAATGAAGTTCCCATAGAATTCTCATCCCTATTTTTCTATTNATGAGCAGGGAACCACTCTTTTATTTCCGCAGCTGAGATGAGCCCCTTCCCCCAATTTTTTGGCTTTTATTTTGATCCCTAATTATATCTAAGCTTTTGCTTTGCAGGGTCAGCTATGGCATCTTTGGCCAGCAGGGGTCATGANGGACATCTGGGGACACTTCTTACGGCTTTGACCTTGACTTTGCTNACTGGGTCTTAGAAGGTGAAGATCAGCCCCAAAGACAATGACAGTGTTGGTCCTCACTTTCCATCCTGTTTAAGGCACTGTCCCTGCTCATCTTTGGGATAGCAGACTAGCCCACCCGTGAGTCTCCACAGCTTCTCCTGTCTGTGTCTCCCATCTGCCCACGACAGTGCTGGGATTACAGGTGTGTGCATGTGTCTGACTTTTGCATGAGTTCTAGGGCTCCNGACTTGGGGTGTCAGGCTTGTGTGGCAAATGCTTTAACCACCCAGCTATTTTACCCTCCACCACCCCTCCTTTTCTCGGGTTTTGAGAGATGATGGATGATTGGTTTGAGACTTGTTCTTCTTCAGTGTAGGCTTCCATATACATCCATCTCTCAGGACTTCTTTAGTTGTACCTCACGGAATTTGATATGTTTTATTTCCTTTTTCATTAAGTTGAATGGGCTTTAATTCTTTGAGCCATTCTCTTTGGTTNATGAATGATTTAGAAATATATGATTTAGTGTCCAATTGATTAAAGATTTTCATTATTGATTTAAAGTTTTATTACAATGCCGTCATAGGATACATTCCATGTGGTTAAAAACTTTAAATGTGTTGCTGTTTGTTTTTTTGCCTCAGAGGGGTCTGTCTTGGTACNTGNCCCNCAGGCCCTAGGANAGAATGTGCACAGCTGAATACATAGCCTACAGATGATCCATTCAGTTGAAGGTCTTCACAATCTTTTTTTCTGAGTACTTGCTCTATAAATTGCTGAGAATGAGATGTTGAAATCTCCAACTATATAATCTCGTATTTAAGCTAGGCATGGTGTCTTATGCTGTCCTCCTTCACCTCATACATTTGCTCTGATGTTTGGGCCATGTTCATTTAGCATTATTTTATCTCCTTAGNGGATTAGTAGATTGTTGCTCTTACTATTCNATGAAGTCTCAGATAATTGTTTTTTTGCAGTGAGGTCAGCTTTACTATCAGTAAGTCCCTTCTGCTTCCCTTNGCTTAGGATTTGAGTAGTGCTTTTAAAAAGTCCATTTACTTTCATCTTATACTGACATTGTATATTGAGCCTTTTGTAGGCATCATGTTTGGGTCATTTCTAAAANTCTATTTTGATAAGTCTCTTTTTTTCTTTTTCTTTTTTTAAACATGTTATTGATTCTTTGTGAATTTCACAGCATGTACCCCAATTCCACTCATCTGCCTGTCCCTCCATATCCACCCTCCACCCTTACCACCTCCCCACAAAAAGAAAACAAAAAATAAAAATAATAAAAAAGTGAAGAAATGAAAAAATATAAAAAACCTCATTGTGGAAGCTGCAGTGTGTCATGGTGTGTCACACAGTATGCCCTTTTGCCCAGACAGCTTTGCTTGCAAATGTTCANTGCAATGAGTCATTGGTCTGNCTCAAGGCCTCTGGCTTCTGCTACACTATCAATATTAGATCCTCTCTGGGACTTCCATCAGGTAATCCTGTTGTTGCCCTGTGGCNTGGAGATCCTGCAGCTGTGGTTCTGCAGGACCTGTCCCTTCACATGCTCCAGCAGGTCATAGATGGGGTAGATGTTGGGGTGGGCCAACTCGAAGCCCTGGANCTGGGCCTGGATGGTAGCTGAGTTGGTTAGCCTGCCTGCTTTCCTGTGTCCATGCCACCAGGGCCAGCTCTACAGCTTTGCCCAGGTGAGGGGTGGGGCCAGCTCTCTTGCCTGTGGCAGCTGGAAGGGGGCAGGACGGGCTCTCTCACACTCACACCTTTGGGCCAGCTCGCTGCACCCATACCGTTAGGGCCAGCTCTCCAGCATTGTCCTGGCAAGGGGCTGGGCCAGCTGACCCAAGTGCCAAAGCCAGCCAGGGGCAGGGCCAGCTCTCCTGAGCGCAGCGAGGGGTGGAGCCAGCTCTTTGCATCAGCCCTTAGACACCAACATGGCCCCCGTCAGCATCCCACACCAGGAACATCTGAATGGCCTTTGGCGGTAGCATGGGCCACTGACATCTACTCAGACCCTTGTTGCTGCAAGGCCACAGACCCAGACATGGCCCTTGGCTGCAGGAGGGCCGGCACATCTCCCTGGCCTCAGGTGGCAGAGCAGGCTGCTCACATCAGGCTGTTCCTCACCATCTTCACATCTCCAGTTCTGCCTCACTTCATAGTGTCGAACTGTTCCGCTTCTCTCTCTCTCTCTCCCCCATCTCCACCACGTACTTGCTCATTGTACCACTCTACTCCAGTGTCTCTCACGCCAGGCTCGCCACTAGGAAGTGCTGGAAACTGAATCGGAACTTAAGTCAATCTCCATGATGGTTTCTCTATAAGGTACTGGGCCTCTTTTTTGGGGGGGGGGGGTCAATCCTATTTATCATTATTGGCTCTCTGAAATTTGTCTTCAGTATCTGACTCTAAGCTCTATGAGAGCAGGAAACCGCATCTGCCATGCTCCCTAATGCCAAGAAGAGGACTTGGCCCAAACTCAACACTGGTCACTACCACCACTCCTCTCTCAATAGAGTGTACCACTCCATTTTTCTGTCTTTCTCAGCTCTCCCTCACATATTTGCTCTTTGTAGTGGTGTCTGGCACAGATGTCCTAGGGCTGGTGAGGGCGCACGGCACAGTGCTTGATTGTCCTTCCAGCACCCAATCTCTGGATTTATTTAGACTATCTAAGACAACATTTAATGTAATTATGGACATCTTAAGAAGATTTAAATATGTTCTTTTTTTCCTTCATCTTTCTTTTCTCTAGTTTCTTTTTCTTTCCTTTCTGTGGGCTAGTTGAACATATTTTTGAACTCCATTTTGGTTTATTTATAGATTTATTTATTTATTTTGCATGCATATTGTATTTGGCTGTGTGTATGTGTGTGGGCATGCTTACATGCCTCTGCCTCTGGGGCCTGGGATTAAAGGCATGAGCCACTGTACTGGGCTATTTGTTTATAATTTACTTATTTTTTTACTCATATTAGGTAATATTTTCTCTTATATTTTCCACTTCACTGATTTCTCCACTCTGTTTGCTCCATCCTGCTATTGGAGCTATTTATGGAGATTTTTATTTTAGTTACTGTATTTTTAAGTTCTCAAATTTCTATGTCTTTCCTGAGGTATTCTATTTCTCTCCTGTTGGTTTCTTCTTTTCATCAAGGATATTTGTAATTACTCATTGAAATAGCCAACCAACCAACCAACCAACCAACCAAACATGCAAATAAAAGAAACCTTAGCTACTTTAAGATCTTGAATCAAAACCTTTTCTGTGACGTTGGCATCTTTTGATCATTATTTTTTAATGAAATTAAGATTTCTTGGTTCAGCCAGGGCATGGTTGTGCATGGTTTTAATCCCAGCATTTAGGAGGCAGAGGCAGGTGGAACTAAATGAGTTCAAGGTTAGCCTGGTCTACAAAGTGAGTTCCAAGACAGCCAGGGCTACACAGAGAAAACATATCTTGAAAAGACAAAAACAAACAAACAAAAAGACTTCTTGGTTCTTGTATGAGAGATTTTCAGTTAAAATCTGTACTTTTTTTTTTTTTACATTTTGTGATAAGGCTCTATTTGGATTATTCAAATTGTTTATTTTAAATGGTTTTCTCTGATACAATTCTGGCAAGTGGAGGAGATGGAGGCTCTGGTACTATTAAGAAAAGTGCATACTCTCTGCACTCTTGCTGACCTGGGAGGTAGCCTTGTTTCTGCGGGGCAACAGTGGCAATCTGCACTCTCATTAGGCTTCCCTTGACATCACTCTAATGACCAGTGGAAGGAAGTCTTACTCTTGCCAGATGGGGGTAAAAGTTCAGAATTCCCATATGGTCTCCTCTCAGAGGGGAGCACAGCTGAGGTCATTGTTAACTCTTTGGGGTGCAAATCTCACTCTCTACCTGTCCTTTGACACTATCACAGATGCAGTCCTAGGGTACTTGATGATTAATTGTGTCAACTGAGTTAAGAGATGCTCAGATAATTAATTGGTAAAACATTATTTCTGGATATGTCTGTGAAGGCATTTCTGGGAGAGAATAGCATTTGAATCAGCAGACAGAGGAAAATGACCCACCTCATCAATATGGGTGGGCATCGCTGATGACCCAAATAGAACAAAAAGGCAGAGGGTCATCAGTTCTGTCTTCTTCAGTTAGGACACCCTTTTCCTGCTGGCCTTTGGATTTGGATTCAACTACAGCACCAACTTTTCTGGTTTTCCAGTTTAAAGAAGGCAGATCCTGAATTTCTCAGTTAATTTTCATAACCATGAGGGCCAGTTCTTTTAAAAACACCCAGGTAGTAGGTATGTGCGTCCCATTGGTGCTGTTTCTCTATAGCATCCTGACAAACGCAATTGCCTTGATACAGCCTCCTACGACAGAAGTCGAGGCTGCTGACTTGGTATTTGTTGCCATAAGTGAGATGTAACTGGATTTAAAAAGAGAGCACTTGTTATTAAAGATTTTTGTTATTGTTTTTTGTTTTTCAAAACAGGGTTTCTCTGTATGGCCCTGACTGTCCTGGAACTCTCTCTGTAGACTGGCTTTGAACTTAGAGATGTGCCTGCCTCTGTCTCCCAAGTGCTGGGATTAAAGGTGTGCACCACCACAGCCTGGCTAAAGTTTTCTGTCTTGTATTGTTGCCCTTTTTTTCCCCTAGAAAGTGTAAATTTTTGTTACAGCTTTTATTACCTACACTGTTTNGCATTTTCAAGTTGCCTTCTTTTGCTCCATATGACATGTGAGGCAAAAAATANAAACCAGAATACTTACCTCCCTGCCATCTCTTGGTTCCAAGTTCTACTGATCTGCCCACTTCTCTCTAGCCATCAAACTCTTCTTTGGTTTGTCTTTATACAACGTTAAGAATTCTTAGTTACACATAGGAGTGTATGCATATAAATGGCTGACTTTCTCTCTGGGGACCGACTTTTGGTTTCAGAAAANATTAGTGCAAGGTCCCAACCCGAGGGAATAATGGGTGCCTCTGTCATGAAGTACTCACTGAGCCCTCTTCTATGATAGCTGTTTTGGGATGCCTTTGTCACCTCATACATCTGCAGCTCAGATTTGCCTGCTTGCTCTAGGAATTGGCAGAGTACATCTTTTTCTTTCTTGCGCAGAGGACAGCTTCAACTGCAGGAATGAACTTTCTGATGATCAGCTGTTTTTCCTGTGGGAAACTCCCCCTTGGAGAGTGTGAAGTCTCCATCTTCAGAAACATCCAAGCAGAGGCCCAAAGTTCTAGGGTAGAGGGAAGACACACTAGACAAACTCTGAGGCCTCCTTACAACTAAGATGGTGAGAGTTCACTTGCTTTTTTTTTTGAGCTGTAAGAGAACAGAGGTAAAAACCTCCATTTTGCTGGCCCAGGTCCCATGTTGAGCTTTGCATACAGAATGTTCAGTTTATGTGCCTGATGGAGTGGCTGAAGGACTGACAGTATGGGCTCTAACTGGTGTCCATTCAGACCAGCCAGATTCAAACACTTGGTGGGAAAGTAAGCAGGGTTGAGCCATATTGATACCTGGATTATGCTGTAGATGAGAGAAGAGTATTGGAAACAACTCCCCCATGTTATGTATTACATAGTGTGTAGTCGGTGCCCTCATAAGGCAGACTTAAAACTCCCAGCACAGCAGGTATCCTTAGAGAGGCCATAAGCATTCATCTTACCTTGCCACATCATCCTGGCTCAGGACAGTTGATCTCTCTCAAATCTTACAGCACAAGGGTCAAAGAGACATCCAGGGCTCTGATGCAAAGATTTAGAAGTCCATTAGGGAGGGAAGGGAACCAGGNGATAGAGAGAACTGACTCAGCATTTTGTCCTCTGAGCAACGTGCAGACATCAGCTAATTAAATAAATCCATTAGAAAAAGAACTCGAGAATCTTCAAGAGTGTGGAGGCCTTCTGCAAGAGGGCTTTGTGTCTGGGGGAAGGAGAGCCAGGTATCTGGGGGGTGTAAGATATCTCTTTAAAGCACTTTCTTGGAAGGAGACGGAGGATCAGCTATGCTCCAGGGAGTTTCTATATAGGTTGTCTCAGCTAAGTCTCAATAGCAAGTGGGTGAGGGCATTATTAAATCAGTTTTCAAGTAAGGAAATAGGCTTAGTGAGATTAAGAAATTTCTCCAAGGATGCGCTTGGCAACTGGCAGAAGCTGCAATTTACGCATGAGTTCATCTGACTCCAAAGCTTAGACTTCAGCATGCCACCATGTGGGTGTGCTAAGGGACCAGAGGGACAACATCCTGGAGATTTACCTTTCAGGCACCAGGCTGAGGAAGATTAAAGAAGGGCATGACTGCTTTTGAGACTCACTTTCCCCCTTTCCTCACTTTTCCTCCCGGACCACACATTACTTTGAACAGGGAAAGTTTAATAGAAAGACTTGTTGGCTGTAGTAGGAATTGAGATAACTAGGGACTGGCTAGTAAGCAATAAAGGGAAATTAATGAGTCTAAATATAGTAGCTATATAGGCTGGCAGGATGGCTCAGTAGGTGTGGTGGTTTTAAAGAAAATGGCCCCCAAAGGGAATGGCACTATTAGTAGGTATGGCCTCGTTGGAGTAGGTGTGATCTTGTTGGAGGAAGTGTGTACTGTGGGATGTCTTTCTGTATGTTGTGAATATATGTTGCTTTGATTGGTTGATAAATAAAGCTGTTTGGCCTATTGTAAGGCAACTTAGAGGCAGGCGGGAAATCCAGGAGAGAGACAGGAAGAAGAAAGGCAGAGGCAGAGGAGACGCCATCCTGCCGACCAGAGAGCAGCATGTAATGGCACACAGGTAAAGCCACGGGACACGTGGCAACATATAGATTAATAGAGTGACCTCGGGGACGAGGAGGACCTGAGAAACCTTCTGATTACAAGTGTGTCACTGTGGAGGCGGGCTTTGAGGTATTGTATATGCTCAAGCCACATCCAGTGAGACAGTTCACTTCCTGTTGCCTGCAAGTCAAGATGTAAGACCTCTCAGCTCCTTCTCCAGCACCATGTCTGCCTGCATGCTGCCTTGCTTCCTGCATGATGATAATGGACTAAACCTCTGAACTGCAAGTGAGCCACAATTAAATGTTTTCCTTTATAAGAGTTGCTGTGGTCATGGTAATATTCTTCACAGTAACAGAAACCCTAATTAAGACAATGGGTAAAGGCATTTGTGGCCAAACCTGATGTTTGCTCCCTGGGACCTATGTGATTGAAGGAGAGAACAGACTCCCAAAAGTTGTCCTATGACCTTTGAACTTACATTGTGGGGTGTGTGTGTATGTGTGTGTGTGTTGGCACATGTATGTGTATATACACATACATGCACACACACAACAAATGTAAAACAAAACAGAGAGGAATAGCAGATACAGGAAGAAGAAACAGTCTCCTAGGGCTGACATGTAGCATTTGAGGACCAAGTCCCTCAGGGCCGAGATCCAGAGGATGGAGAGAGTATGGCAGCCTGCTGACTGGCAGAGAGATACCACTGAGGTATTGTACTCATGGAACTTACTGGAAACATTCTCAGATTTATGTTTCCCTATTTTTAAAAGATTTTTTTTGTCTTAGATGTTTTGTAGATTAACCATTCTTTTTTCTTTGATTATCCAAGAGCAGACCTTGTTTTAATTATTCTGAATTTGCTGAATTGGAAGATGAATGCATTTCATGCTTTGAAAAGCTGCGGCTGCCAGTCAGCTCATCCACTGTCATTCATCTTCTTTCCTCTTTGAAAACTTGGTGAAATACAAGTTAGGTGTCCCTCCACCCTGCAAACCTCAAACTCTCATATTTGAATTTTTTAACCTTTGTTGCATTTTCAGCATGTTTTGTAGATTTGTGGTTTTCTCTTGGAGTTTGGAATAATCTCTCTTTATGCATATCTTTTTACCCATTTATTAACTTTTGATTTCAAATCTTACATTTTTGTTTATAGATGGTATATTTCTTTCTTTTTGATATCCTGTCTTGCTTTTGTCTCTTGTCTTTTTAAAATTTATCTTAAAGTTATTTTTATTTATATATTTATTTATGT
>LZPO01075876.1:493318-506485 GCA_001675575.1 Neotoma lepida
ACACACACACACACACACACACACACACACACACACGAGGCATGTGTGCACACATTATTTTAAATTTGGATTCTATATATGAGACAAAACATGCAGCATTTGTCTTTTAGAATCTGACTTATTCCACTAGCATAATGATCTCTAGTTATATCCACTTCACCTACAAATGTCATGATTTCATCTTTCTTTATGGCTGTATAAAATTCCATCTTTTATATGGACTACTTCTTTAGCTACTCATTTGTTGATGGACATCTTGGTGGTGTGATTTCTTGACTATTATGAACAGTTCAATACAGATGTGCAAGCATGTTTGTGGCGTGTTGACCTAGAGTCCTTAAGACTTATCCCTAGGAGAGGTATAGCTGGGACACGTAGTAGTTCTAGTTTTAGCTTTTTCAGAAATCTGAACACTGACTTCCATAATGACAGCACCAGTTTACATTCTCACCAGTCGAGAACAAGGATTCCTCTTTCCCTGGATCCTCACCTGCCTTTGTTTGTGTGATTTTTCCATGACAGCCATCCTGACTGGGGAGAGATGGAATCTCAAAGCAGTTTTAATTTGTATTCTTCTGATGTCTAAGGATGTGGAACAGTTTTCAAGTATTTATGCCATTCTTATTTCTACTTTTGAGAACTGTCTGTTCAGTTTATGACCCAATTTCTGGATTGGATGATGTTTTTCTGTTGTTTAAATTTTGCAACTCTTTATTATGGGTATTAACCCTCTGTTTGAGATGTAGTGGGCAAAGATTTCTTTTCCCATTTTGTAGGCTACCTCTTCACACCACTACCTCTTCACACCACTACCTCTTCACACCACTACCTCTTCACACCACTGATTGTTTTCTTTGCTGTGCAGAAGCTTCTTAGTTTTGTGCAACCCCACTTTTCCATTTTTGAGATCATTTTCTGTGCTGTTGAATCCTGTTCAGAAAACCCTTGCCTTTGCCTCTGTCTTCACATATTTTACCCTAGTAGTTTCTGCTGTGGAATATTTCTTTACACTATGTGAATATATGTCATTGTGATTAGTTTAATAAAGAAGCTGACTGGCCAATAGCTGAACAGGATAAAGTTAGGTAGGAGAGCCAAACTGAGTATGATGGGAAGAAGAAGGGAGGAGTCTGGAGTTGCCAGCTGTTATACCCAGAGAGTGGGGACCCCTCAAAAGACCACCACGGAGACTGACTGTATGCAAAAGCAAAGAGCCTTTATTCAAACTAGAGTTTGGACCCTTCGCATGATTGGAGAGCAGAGAGCCCCGAGCCCAGGTGGGGTAGGGTTTTTATCATAGCAGATGTTGGGGTGAGAGGATTTCCAGGGTTCAGGACCCTGATTGGCTGACATTTGTCTAGGGGTATAGGTGTGTGCTGGGAATGTTTGAAATGTCAGATATTTCCCCTTAGATGCTGGCCCTCCCTGGGTGTGGTCAGCTTATGGCTTTTCCTGGGGACCAGGTGGTACCTGCCTGTAAGCCTGTCATGGCAGCTGTGACTGGGCCCCTAAGTATGTGGTCAAGCTGTTTTAGGCCCCCTACACCAGCCAGATACAAAGGGAGCAGGAGATGAATGTGTCATGCTAATAAAGGTACCACCATGTGGCAGAGCATAAATAAGGAATACGGGTTAACTTAAAATACAAGAAGTAGTTAGTAATAAGCCTGAGCTATTAGTTGAACTTTTATAATTAATATTAAGCCTCTGAGTGTGGTGATATTTTATCTGTGTCCCCCAATAAAAATTATCTGAGGATTAACCACTATTAGTAAAAACAGAAGTCAGGCAATGTTAGCACACTCCCTTAATCAGTCTGGATCTCTGTGAGTTAAAGGCCACACTAGGGAACAGAGCCAAGCGTGGTGACACATGCCTTTAATCCATGCACCAACCATAGAGTTCTGGAGGTCTGTGCAGACAGACAGGAAGTGATGTAGTTTGGTGGAGAGAGGAAATGAGTTAGCAGAATAGAAAGATATATTAAGTCTGCTTAGACAGGAAGTTGCTCTCTCTTTGGAAGCAGCGGCGTTGGTGAGGTGAGGTTAGTTGGTAGCTGTTCCTAATTCCTCTGATTTCTGTCAGATTTTCACCCCTATTTCTGACTCCATGTTTTTATTTAATAAGACTGTTTAGAAATTCATTTACATCTGAGTCAGTTANTTAGGAAGNGGCTGCTGGTTATTTGGGAACAGGTGATTGGGACAGACGAACTCTGCCTACAAGTTTCAAAGTTTTAAGTCTTATATTAAGGCCTCTGCTCCATTTTGAATTAATGGATGAGAGATACAGATCTTGTTTCACTATAACTAGAGCTACTCCGCTCTAGTCCAACATGTCCATCAAGAGCCATGAACTCGGAATTCACAGACAGCTGTGTCCTAGGACATATGGTCCCAGAGGACAGTTGGTTTGCTTCCAATCTTTGGAGAAGACACAGGACAGCTGGGGCTTCTCAGGCATGTCCACTCTCTACCCTAAATAGCCATTGGAACCTGGCTGTGGCAGCNGTGGGTAGTATACTCTGATAGTCCTATTACTTATATGGGTTTGCTCATGTCCCACAAGATTCTGGGGCTTCCTTGGCTCAGGGCTCCCACCTCCCATGGATGTCTGATATCTTGCTTTTGCAGGCATCTTTTGGTTCCTCTGCTATTGGAACAAGTCTGGGAGTTAGGAAGCTAGGGGAGGCCTCTGCCATGAGCACACCCTCCCTTTCTCTTTGTGAGTTCTTTCCCTCAATAACCCGGGTGAGCGTGAGGGAGGCTCTGACACAAGCTGCACATATCCCAAGGGAGGGTAAGGGAAGAACCAAGACTGAGGCGCGCAAACCTTAGGGAGCTGGGTTTATTTTTCTGAAGGAGGCAACACTAAGAATGTGGGCTGTCAGATGACTGGCTGCCAGGTAGAGAGAAGTTGAGTAGAGGCACAGAACATCAGGGAGACCTTAGTCACCCTCCAAGAGTAGTGGTTCCAATAATCCAGACCCCGGGCTAGCAATAACCCATGAGCAGTTTCTGCTGGATCCTGGTGAAATAGGGAAAGTGCACACATTTTTCTCATAGAGCTCACTTTTTTTTCCAAATGCTAAGATTGCTCCCCACCCCCCTTTTTGTATCAAGATGCAGTATCTTGGGTTTGAGGTACCGCTCAGTTGGTAGTGAAGCCCTGGGTTGGATTCCCAACACTACATAAATTAATTGTGCTGTTGCATGCCTGTGGTCTTATCACCTGGGAAGCAAAGGCAGCAAGTTCAGAAACTCAAGGTCAACCTTAACTATACAGTGAGTTCAAGGCCAGCCTGGGCTACATGAGGCCCATCTGAGGAAAAGAAAAAAGATGTAACATTTTGTATGAAGTGATGGCAGTAACATATTATTGTTAATTTTTTCGTTGTTTCTTACTCAGTTGCCAATAGTATCAATTCTCCCAGAGTATTTTTGAAGCTATAATGGTCCATGAAATTCAAANGTGTGCTGTCTTATTTGTTTTCCCAAATCCAAGCCATCAGAATGGCTTCCATTCCACTCTGCCAGTATAACATCAAGGGAAGCCCCAGGACTTCTCACCACTTATGGGAGAAGGTAGCAGCAATCCCAGTGAGCATTCCAGCTGCAGGAGGTTCTAGGAAGGGACCAAGGATCTGAGGGTAGAACAATATCCCTGGGGAGAAGGTGCCAAGAAAGGGACAAAGGCCAGGGGTCTGCTGGATAGAGTTGGGCTCAGNTCCAGCAGAGAAATCAAGCGCTTGGTAGGGAACCTGGACAAGAGGGGTCTGGCTATGTGGATGGAGCCAAACTGTGGATAGAGAGGATTGTGAGCCAGAGTGGCCTCTGGGAGTCCATGCTACTTAGCTATTCCTGAAGCTTACTCAAGGCTCCCAGCATCATTGATGTTCTTCTTCACTGATCAGCTTGTCTGCAGACTTGAGCTGGGTGGAGTTTGCTGGGAGAGGCCTCAGCAGCTAGAATGTTGAGGAGAGAGAAAGATAGGAGCTCATGCTGCAGACAATAGCACCTGTGTGTCCCATGTGGCAGCCCAGGGAAGGGAATTGGGTAGTTCTGCTCTGTTATCCTCTGGAGACTCATTGCTATACGAATACATTCTAGGCCCTAAAGAGTTTGGTGAGATACAGCTGGCTTTGCTTAATCCTGTATTCCCAAGATGGTTATCAAATGGGACCTTGTGTTAACTAAACCTAGTGACCTAGCTCATCACCATCATCCTAGGAGCGATGCTGTGCAAATGTGCTCCAGAGGCCAACCGGATTCTTCCTCCTTTGAGTGTGTGTGTGTGTGTGTGTGTATGTGTGTGTATGTGAGGGGGTGTGTGGTGTAGTGTATGTGCATGAGCAAGCAAGCAACAGATAGGTCTTCCAATTAACAGTGAACATTCTATGGAACCACCATCTGCTCTCTAAGATGGTCACCTTAATGGGCTCTGACAAGGATACTGAAGCTTTCTTTGCTTTGGCTGTGATTTCAGCTTTTGGGGAAGGCCTTCTTGGCTCACTTTCACAATTGTGGGAAATTCAACAGGATGGGTTTCCCACCAGTGTCTCCGATTCTTTCATTTCTGCTCTGTGTCCAGGCAGTTTGGTTGCTATTCATTTTCTACAGTATTTATGACCAGCTGGTGCTCTGTGATATGTCCAATACAGCTAAAAAGCGCTCAGCTCAGCATGGCCACCTAGATGTGACTTAACTATTACCTTACCTTCCTGGAGTGGGGGGGGGTCAGTGTCCCCTGGTGGCCCCAAGTCTGACTGTCTACATCTATTACTTTGGCCTTGGGCCAGTTATTTAACGCTTCTCTGCGCCAGTTCTCTGATCTTCAGCAACATCTGTCTCACAGGATTGTATAGAAGCTTGAACACACACAGGTAAGGAAGCATGGAAACTGCCAGTCACCATTGTCAGCAGAGGGCTTCTCACCCTTCGTAATTACTGATGTGTTTCTAGTGTGGCGTTTAGAAGTGGGGGAAGAAGCTAATTCCCTTTTAAAGTTTGGCTCATGTCCATAGAGACTCCATCTTGCTTTCTGAAGAAGGACAACAGAAATAGTAGCAACATATAAGAAGCATTATCACAACCCAGTGTACATGTACACAACACAGCCTTGGACTCAGTGTGGGGGTCAATATGACAGTGTGTGCAGAGTACTCAGCACTGAGGATCTGCATAGTGAAGGGTTACTATGACAATGTGCGCAGAGTACTCAGTCCTGGGAAATATGCACAGTGAAGGGTTATTAGATTTAATTAAATAACTAGTTTGCTCTCCAGGGTCACCAGTGGGTAGATCTGGGGAGGAATTTATGCAGTATCACATGTATTTCCTAGTTTAATTCCCTGTAATAAAGTGTTCTGATGGAAGATCCGGGCTCACAGGATGGTCAACACCCATTGTCTCGCCAGGACCTGCTTTTCTCCATTAATATGTAAGGAGACTTGGTTTTCTAGTGGCTGCCATCAGAGGCTACAGGAGGAAACAAACCAGGACAAAAGTTAGGACTGTTGTTACTGCCTGGCCTTGAGAGTGTCTGAGTGCTGAGCTCGGAAGGTGAAGTCAGAAGGGGGGACACTTTGACAAGCTNTGGGTGGGCACCAGTGGAGCTNCTTTGGAGTCTTGGGAAAGAGATGAATACAGAGTTGGAATGCTTTGCTCTGTCCAACTCTAGGTGGGCCCCACCCTGTTCTGGTGCAGAATATTCCAGGCACATTGGGAAATGGTACCCTGGTTGGGAGATGGCAGCTTTTTACAATGTGTACCTGCAGCTTAGGCAGCAGGAAGGGCTTCAGATGGCCCAAGTCAGGAAAAAACAGAGCAGAAGCAGAAAGTATGATGGCACTGTGGGTGACAGTGGGGATATTTTTGTAGATCTGTGTCCATCCCAGTCCTCCTACATGTGCCTACACGAGGAGAGCTGACTCTCTAGCAGAGACGCAAATCCACAGTATTCTCGTTGCCACTTGTCACCCTCTACCAGGTCTCATAGCAGACATCACTAACCCATCGCTAGCCTCTTCCTCATGAGCTCAGTGCTTTTCAACCTTGAGTCTACCTCAGACTCCACCAGTGATGTCGAGAGAGATGAGAAGCTGTGTAGTCTCTGATACATCACCTGACCTGAGCAGAACCTTCAGGGCTCAGCAGGGCCAAGTCCTGCCTGATGGCCAAGCCTCTTTCCTCAGTCCCTTGTCACCCAAGCTCTCTGAGTCTGACCATTCCATACAACCCTATTCCCATGATTTTGTCCAAAGAGACAGAAATACTCTGTGCCATTCTTTCAATCAATGTATGATGTGTGTGTCCTTTAAGCTCCCTTCCCTGTGACACTTTCCTGGACCATGCCAGTTCTTTCCTACATCTTTGGAAATCTGAGCTGCTCTGTCTCCACTGCTGCNAGAGTTTACTCCACATAGTCACTGAGACAGTGGGGTAGCCTGCTTCATTACTATAAACCTAATCTTACTGTTTCAGCATACACATTAACTTTAAGTCNTTAGAGCTGGGCATGTGGCTTAGTGGTAGAGCTTTTACCTTGCACTCTCAGGGTCCTGGGTTCAATTCCCCATTCTGCACATCTAACTCTTAAACCTTCAGTATACTGAGGTAGTTGAGATTAAGTGAGAGGGTAAGAATGCCGTTTGAAGCAGCAGAACTAATGCTCTCTGAAAGGAAGAGGAGAACCAGGAGTTCCTGCTGTTTGAAGAAATGGCAAAGAGTATCTGCTAGCTGGGAAGAGNAGACACAGGTACCAGACCCCACTGGAACCTGTATCTTGTTGGAGTTACCTGCCTCCTCAAAGCCAATGTCTTCTGTTGCAGCCCAACACTGTTATTTTGTTATGGCAGCTGAACTGAGCTAAGACACTCAGGTCACCCACTTCTCAGATAACACACAGAGCCCTGAACCATGCACAAGGTTTACACTAATAAGAGGTAAAAAGCCCTGGGTTCGGGGATTTCATTAATCAGTTTTACTAGGAGGGACAGGTAGAGACAAACACATGATCCAAAGCTAAGGACACTGGAGATGGAGCCTTGTAAGCACAGTGTGCCATGGGCATGGAGACTGTACCATCATGGTTAGAATACTAAAGTTTGAAGTCACCGATCTCAGCTTGACTCCTGTGATCAATATGACCTTGGCCACACTACTTGACCACCTTGAACTTCAGTTGTTGTCACCTATAAATAAGGATAAATAGTAATAGTTCTTCAAAGGTTAATTAAGGATGAAAGGAGGTGCAGCAGGGAAGGTGCTTAGCACACACATAGATAATTATTTAAAATATTGCCAGTAGCACATAGAAAAGATGCTTAAGTCATAGTGGAAGTGCGGTTAAGAAAAATCTCAGGAAGAGATTAAATTGGAAATGACTTTCATAGGATGGCTAGCAGCTAACCAGAGGAGTGTGAGAGACACCACAGGCAGAAGAAATGGGATTTACCAGTCTAGGGGACAGGAAAGAGCATGCTATGTTCTGGGGACTTCTGATTGGTTGGTAAGATCTGACAAACTTAATGAGTGCCAGGAATGTGGTCAGATGACACAGGGTGTGGCAGGGGGATTGTCAGGAGCCTGGGCTTGGGGTCCTCAGATTTGGGAAACAGGGAGGTTAAAGACGTAAGGGGACAGAAAAGNAGTGATGTCCAGTTGNTTTGGATTCTCTATGGGGTAAGAGGAGAGGAGAGGCCACCAGAAGAGATAATTCTGGCAAGTGACAGTTTGTAAGAAGNCTGCAAGGGCTGGGCTGTGGTGGTGCACGCCTTTAATCCCAGCACTTGGGAGGCAGAGGCAGGCGGATCTCTGTGAGTTCGAGGCCAGCCTGGGCTACCGAGTGAGTTCCAGGAAGGGCGCCAAAGCTACACAGAGAAACCTTGTCTCGAAAATCAAAAAAAAAAAAAAAAAAAAAAAAAAAGATATGAGCTATGCAAGGTCCACATGTTGGAACTTTTACAATAGAGAGCAAAGAAGGAAGATTACAGAGGTGGAGGAGAGCATAGGGGTCTAGAGTCAATGGTCAGGAGGCTGCTAGATAGGGATAGNGATGGTGAGGTGCAGGGACCTGGCTGTGCCTTGCACATCAAGGATTCCTAATTTTAATATGCATTGGAGGCACAGGGGAGTTTGTGAAAATGCAAATTTTCTCTCTTGAGGTCTGGGGTAGGGCCTACAGCTGGGGATTCTGCATTTTAATGAGTGACTCCACACTCCCCAGTTGGAGGGGCAGTGCCTACAGGGACAACGAATGGCCAGGATGCAGCAAGCTCAGGGAGGAAAGGAAGCCCATGCCTTTGGCTTCACTGATCAAATTGTGCCTGGCTACTATCACGGAGNAGAGATGGAGTCCAAGACAGGAGACATGTGGGGAGCCAGCCCTGCTTGGCTGATCCCATAGCAACCTTCCACAATAAGCAAGAAGGCCGCTAATTGGCCAGCGGCACTCAATATTAATTAACGCGATAGAATAGGTCCCCAGAAGCCTGTTTTGCATAATTAATGAATACTCAGCTATAAGCTGCCGAAAACACTGAAACCAGAGTGTTACAGTTTTCCGATCAGCTAAGCAGAAATACCACAATCCATATTGTTTGTGGACACAGCAAAAACCTTAACTCCTGCTAATTAGTGAGACTGGCTGGAGAGCCCTTAGCTTTGCCGGATCCTGGAGCTGGATGGGGACATGTGGGCACTCTAGGCAGCCCGATAATTTGATGGCACTTCTGCAAACTAGTCTTTAAATATTTGTCCAACACTGAGCCCGAGACATTGAGCGCCACTGTGAGGAGGGGCCAGGAGGAGAGAAACNGGCCTGGCAGAATTTTTCCTTTGGTGAGTTGGGTAGTTCAGCTGTGGCCCAAACTTTTGTGACACACTTAATAAGTCAAACTGCCTAATAGCCCAGCCTCCTTTAAGGGAGGTGTGCTGCTGTCTTCAAAGACTGTTCCTGGGAGGGTCTGTTTCCTGTCCCAAACACTCACCACAGGCTTCTTTTCTGAGAGTCCTTAAGTTTTAGGAAAACACTTCATTGTGGTAAATATGCATTAGAAAATTTACTNTCTATATTACTGTACTTTTATCAAGGTGGTCCTAAAATACCCGACAGAAGCGATTTAAAGGAGGAAGGCCTTTTTTGTGTGTGAATTTGAGGGTACAGTCCATCATGGTGGGGAAGGCATGGTGCCTGGNGTGTGGGGCAGCTGGTGACACCACACCTGCAGTCAGAAAGCTGGGGGCAGAGGATGAATGCTCATCTCCAGTCATTGGCTGGAGCTGCTCACATTTAGGGACAGTCTTCTCATCTCAGTTAGCTCTTCATGGACGAGTCCAGAGACTTGCCTCCTAGATAATTCTAGAACCTGCCAAGTTCACAATATTAACCACCACATTATCATAACTATTTTTTAAGCAGACAGTTCAGAATTGTTAAGTGCTTTGATCATGTTGTATAATCTGTTTTCAAAGCCTTCATCTTGCAGAACTGAAGCTCCACCCTCATTAATAACACCCTTCCTGCTTCTTCAGCCTCTGGCAGCCACCACTCTGCTATTTTATAAGTTTTGACTGTNGTTACTTCATACAAGATTAGCATACTGCCATTGCCCTTGTTATGACTGGCTTATTTCACCATGTAAGATCCACAAGGCTGATCTTTTGTTGTAGTGCATACATCAGAACGTCCTCTTGTTATTATTATTGTATGTATGTGTGTATGGTGTACGTATGTGAGAGCAGGTACATGGATGCCACAGCACACATTTGGAGATCAGAGGACAACTTTGGGAGAGTCAGTTTTCTTCTTCTACCATGGGTTCTAGGGATCTGGTCATCAGGCTCAAGAAGCAAGTGCCTTTACCTGCTGAGCCATCTTACCAGCCTGGAATTGGTTGAATTATGGTCCTCATTTTGTGTCTGCATCCATCTGTTGATGGACACTTAGATTCTTTTCTTTCTTGACTTATTGTGAATAACGATCCCATGAACTTGGCTGTACAGACATCTCTTTGACACNCAACTTTCAATCCCTGTGGGATTGAAATTTTTGTATCATGGTAATTCTGATTTTGATATCTTGAAGAAGCAACACACCATTTAACAGAGAGCGTACTNTTTTAATTTCTGTGAATAGCTGATGAAATTTTCAGTTTCCACATCCCTTCCACCATTTATTTCCATTTTCATTTTTAAATAGTACAAATTGAGTACCGTTTCACTGTTCTTGTTCTGGTTTGTTTTTTCTTCTTTTTGTTGTTGTTTTTGTTTTTTTAGACAGGGTTACACTCTGTAGCACTGACTGGACTGGAATTAACTATGTAGACCAGGCTGACCTCAAACTCACAGAGATCTGCTTGCCTCCTGAGTGCCAGGATTTAACTGTGGTGACTGCATTTCTCCAACAGCGAAACTGAGCATCCTTTGGGATGCTTCAGAGAACTGTCTCAGTCCTTTGCCCATCTTCAAAGCAGGCTTGTTGTCTTTCCACATTGAGTTACAGGTACTCACTCTATACGTTCTGGATGTAAGCCTAACTAGCTGCTCAGAGACCACTTCCTCTCACCACATGGGCTGCTTTTCCTTGTCTTCCCTGGTGTCCTTTGATGCAGAGGAGGTTGTAATTCATCCATTTCTTCTCTTGTTACCTGTGCTTTCCACAGCAGTTCCTCTGTACAGGTCATAAAGTAGGAGCCCACTGACCTGTGTGTGGGCATACAGGTTTTCCTACACTAGTTTTGAAAATGGACACCTAAATATGTTTTTGTTTTTACTCTTGCTACTTGAGAGGCTTAGCTTCACCTTTGTATTGAAAGCATGGATGGCTGAAGAGAAAGTCTTGTCATTAGAAGCATGTATTCTGAGCTCCACTGTCTAGATTCAAAGTCTACCTCTGTTTGTTACAAATAGTTACCTGGAAAGTTAACTTCTTTGAGCTTCTTTGAGCCTCATGTTATCCACCTATAAAATGGGGATAATAGTAACCTTTTCTGATGCTCTTGTATGGACTGAGTTAATAGTCGGGAACATATTATGATATGCTTTTGTCTTAGTTTGTAGGTGCGTGCGTGCTCGTGGGTTAGGCTGCATGTGCATGTNTGTGAAGGTCAGAGGACATTCTCAGGTATTGTTCCTTAGGGGTTGTCTATCTTGTTCTTTNGGAGGAAGTCTCTCTATGGCTTGGATCTCACCAAGTAGGCTAGGTTGGATGGCCAGTGAGCCCCAGAGATCCATCTGTCTCTGTCTCTCCAGTGTCAGAGTTACAGGTGTGTACTACCACACCAGGCTCTAAAAAATTATTTATTTTTGAGATTATAATGTAATTACATAATTTCCCCCTTTCCTCCCTCCAAGTACCCTTCTTGCTCTATTTCAAATTCATGGCCTCTTTTTAATTAATTGTTGTTATATACATANGTACATATGTACATACACACATATGCACATACATACACATTTCTGAATACACAAGTACAACCTGCTCAGTCTGTATAACATGACTGGAATGTATGTTTTCAGGGCTGACCATTTGGTATTGGATAACCATTTGGTGTGCTCATCCCAGGGAAAGACTATTTCTCCTGTTCTCAGTATTCCTTAGTTGTCTATAGTTCTTTGTGTNGAGTTGAGGCTTCAGGAGTTTTTCCCTGTTCACATAGCATGTCTATTGTTGTTGTCCTTGTTCAGCTCATGTTTAGTCAGTCGTGTTGGTGAGACCTCATGGGTGTAGCTTCTGACACTCCTAGGAGACACAGTCTCACAGCAACTATGATCTTTTGGCCCTTACTCACCCCCTTTCCCTCAGTGTTCCCCGAGGGTATGGGAGTTGTTTTGNAGATGTATACATTAAGACTGTCTGTAACTCCAAAATCTGACACCCTCACTCAGACATACATACAGGTAAAACACCAATGCACGTAAAATAAAAAAAAAAGACTGCACTCCACAACTCTGCATTTTGGTTGGTTGTGGTTTCTGCAATGGTTGCCATATGTTGTAAAGAGAAGTTTCCATGTCCTTTTGCTTTATTGATGTTATGGGTGAGGACACTTACCTGTGGGTATAAGGACAAATATTTAGAATGTAGTTAGGGATTATGATGGCTTAGTAAAGTGGTGGTTGTAGGTTATCCTCCAAGATCCATGACTTCACCAGCCCTGGGTAGTTGGCTGGGTTTCTAATACCAAGCATGTTTTCTCTCTCGTTGAGCAGGTCTTAAGTTCAATTAGAGAGTTGTAGGTTAATGCCAAGGTATGCATGCCACTACTGCACCCCCAGGGTTATCTCACCATGCTGGTCATTGTGACTCATAGGTGTGACTCATAGTTGGGTAGGACTGTTTGTAGCTTCCCTCCTTTGGAAGCTTGCATGACATCTTCTGGTACCACGAAAGCTAGTCCACAGGGAGGACACTTTCAGATCAGTTCCAACTCAGGGGCCTGTGAGCCCTTTGTCTAAAGGCATGGTGTCTTTGGCAATAACCTTCCACCTCTGGAGCGTAATCAAGGACAACATCAGTAGCCTGTAATGTTTTGGAAGTCTTGGGCAATTCTGACCAACACCTCAAAAGGGGGTTTTTCATGTCTGGTGTTGGGGTCTTTTGTTTGATGGTCTTTACTCCAGGCCTTTTATGTGGGTTCTAGGGGTTGCTCTTGGGTGCCTGTGTTTTACCAACCAAACTGTCTCCCCAGCCCCATGCTATACATCGGATAACTTTAACTATTACANAGATTTATGCTTCATACAAAATTATCACAAGTATATTAGTTTAAATTATTAAACCCAGATAAAAATCTTCATGACCTTGGGTTAGGCAACAGATTCTTAGATATGACATCAAAATCCTAAGCAACAAAAGAAAGAAAAAAAACTGGACTCAAAACTAAAATCCTTTGAATTTCAAAGGGTACCATCAATAAAGCAGAAAGCCAGCTCACGGAGTGAGGGGAAATACTTACACATCACACATTCACTATGTCATTTGTATCAAGACCACATAAAAGTCTCTTAATAATGAAACAGCCAACAATACAGTTAAAAAATGGACCATGAGCNTGAATAGACATTTATTCAAAGCAAATATGCTTATGTACAAAATTCACCAACAAACATGAAAGGCTGCTCCACAGGAACCAGACACTGAGTCCACAGCCTGCCACCTTATTTTT
>LZPO01075876.1:506514-516524 GCA_001675575.1 Neotoma lepida
AAATGGGTAAAGGAAAATGATTTTAGTTTTAATTTGAACAAACCAAATTTGAGCATAGAGAAGCCAGTTTCTTCCCCACCATACCTGTGGCCATCTTACAGTTCCTAGAAAACCATCAATCAGGCCAGAATCTCTTTGAGTTCAGCTACCAGACAGGCTAACTGGTCCTTCCCTGGGGGNAGCTGACCCAGGTTGACGCTGCCCCATTAAGAGACAGCTCTTTATATATATCATNTTTTTAAATTTATGTCTGACTGAAGAGAAAGGGTTGTAAAGATTCTCTATCAGGAAGGAGACAAGAAATGGGTNCCCTGGGAGGTAAAATTCCCACTCATTCCAGGACCAGCAGAGTTCTTTGCCATGCCACTCCTGCCTTCCTTAGGACTAGTGTCCAAGCCTTTTGTAGCTTTTCTTTGGAGGTCAACATGAGCTCTAATTAATTTTTTAAAGATTCTTTAAAAAATATGTGTATTTGATTGTCTGTATGTATGTCTATATACCACAAGCATGTCTAGGTCCCAGGGGACTAGAAGTGGGCATCAGATCCCTGGAAACTAGAGTTATAGGCAGTTGTAAGCTGCTTGATGTGGGCAATGGGAACTGAACTCAGGTCCTCTGCAAGAATAGCAAGTGCTCTTAACTGCTGGACCATCTCCTCAGCCCAGCTTGAATTCTTGAATGCCTATTGTAGACACACCAATTTTGCAAGTAAAANAAGAAAAAGAAAAGGAGCAGCACAAGTATCTCTCTTTAGAATATCTGCTCTCCTGCTAGGGCTTCAGTACAGGATTGTGATTACAAAGTGATTACAAACATTCTCTGGTCACCAGGGAAATGCAAATCAGAACTGTGATGAGATATTTCACACATTAAGATGACTATAGTTTAAAACAAAGGCATAATAACAGATGTTGACAAGACTGTGGAGAATACAAAACAATGCAGTCACTTTGGAAAACAGTCTGTTAGTGCTTAAGGTCAAACACAGTTATATAACCCATCAATGCCAGTTCTAGGTACACACTCCAAAGTCATGAAAATGTATCTANACACAGACTTGTATACACAAATCTATTGAGGCATTATTCCTAATAGCCAAAAAAATTGAAAAAAAAAATAGAAATGTTCTCCATGTAATGAATAGACAGACAATTCAGTATTACTCAGCCATAAGAAGTGGTACAGTACAGTATAGACATTTGCTCTCTCTGCTCTCTGGCTGCCACAGGGTGAGCTGTTGTCTACTCTGCACGATGGACTGAAACTTCGGAGACAATAAACCCAAATAAATTCTTCCTCCTTCAAGTTGTTTTGCTCAGATAATNTTTCAGTGAGGAAAGCCTGTTAGTACCAGAGAAAGGGGTCATTGTCATGGTCACCTGAACATGTGGTCAGAAGAAGCCTCTGCAACTGGTTTGTGGGAGGAATTTGGAATATTTTAGAGGATGTAGGCAGAGAAAGCCTGGAATTCTGTAAGCAGTACTTAATAGACAAATACAGTATGAGCTCAGAAGCCCAGAGTGCTGATGGGACTGCAAAAGGAGACACTGTTCATGAAGCGTCAGGTGGGAACAAGGGTCTGTTGANAACTGGACTAAGGACAGCTACGTTCTTGTCAACATTTTCTCCGTGTCCTAGAAGTTTGTGAGAGGNTGACTTTGAAGGAGACGGACTAAATAATCGTGGAGGAAATTTCAAGGTAACCCAGCATAGTTATTGCTCATTGCTTTTAGCCAGATTTATGATGCAACCAGAAGCAAAAATTAGAGCGGAAAGATGTGAAAACTTGCCGTGTATTCAGAAAGGTTGTGTATAGGAGACAACGAACGTGTTATGTCTGAAGATGTTAGGAACCATCATGAAAAGTCCGACTACTTTGTATTGGAAAAGATGCCTTTGAGGCTTCTCAGGAATCGGCTACACTCAACAGTCAAAGGCTTAGCCTCGATNCCACAGTGGGGTGGGATGGAACAGGACTGGATGGACTATGTGATGAGTCACATGTGGGCAGGAATGTATTGAGTGATGGCCTTCCTGGAAGGACTTGGATGTTAGAATGTCATTTACCCTCCTTGGGAGTCGGGGAGGGGAGGCAAAACCCCAAGCTGAGCTCACAGTATGCTGAGAAGGGGGTGCTGTAGTCTAAAGGAGACATAAACATGGGCAGAGAAAAGGAAGGAGACAGAAAGTCTTAATTATCTTTCTGCTTCCCCCACGATATATGAGCTTGCCTTTCTTCAGATTCTTCTTTTAGATTTTACTTATTATTTTCATTTTATGTGTATGAGAGTTTTGCTTCTACATATGTCTACACACCATGTGTGTGCAGTGCCCATGGAGGCAAGAGAGGGTCAGATCTCCTGGAAATGGAATTACAGATGGTTGTGAGCCACCATGAAGGTGATGGGAATTGAACCCTGGTCTTCTGTAAGAGCAGCCAGTGCTGTTAACTGCTGAACCTTCTCTCCAGCTCCATTTTCCAGATTCTTCGTCCATGTGGTAACTGATTTGAAGCAATGTGTGCACTGGGCCTAAAGAGACAACAGGAAACGACCCTTCCTCTGAATAATGTTTTGGCTACACCCTATAGGTTTCACTATACAGCATTTTCATTAGTTATCTTTCTAGTAGTTTTCACAGCAGTTAGGGTTCTTTCTGCAACAAATAATGGAACATTTTGATCCAACAGCCTCAAGATGTTCTTATCTTCCATAAAGGAAGGCTAACGGATGAGGATTTCAGGGCCGATCTGTTCAGAAATTCAGTAACTGTGGACTTGGTCTTCCAGTGGTCAGGCTCTGCCATCACTTGTACTGGGGGCTTACCTCAGGCGAGCTCCTCTTCAAGGTAGTGGGATTCAGCTTTGGCGGGGCAGGAGCTCTTCATAATTTCTAGGTACAGGAAAGGGGCTTTTCTAAGAAAACCATTGTCCAACTTCACCCTTCCGATGATGCTCCTTAGAAATTCATCTGTCAGGGTCCCCTGCCCCCTGCCCAGCAGATGGCTGCGAGGAGGAGAGGGAAGCTATGAACATAATCATGCGAAGCNTGTAATGGGGAGAGAGGGAGGAAGCGAGGGAAATACTGAAAATGTAATTGACACCGACTCTTCTCTCCAATTGTCTCATTTCTTCTTAAACAGTCACAGGTTTGAGTTTGTTACTATTTAAGTGTGAACTGTAGCTATATACTAGCTAGGTTTCCATGATTGTAACAGAATACCAGAAGCAATTAATTTATAAAGAGAAAGGCTTATGTGACCAAGCTTGTGAAGGTTCCAGTACAAGAGCAGATGGCTCCAGCTCTTTGGCCCTCTGTCAAGGGGCTGTCTCTTATACACATCTAGATGTGTATAAGAGACAGGTCAAGGGGTGGCAGATGACAGGGGAGCATCGTACATCAAGCCACCTACTGCAAGCCAGGGAGTGAACAGGAAAAGGAAGAGACTGGAGTCCCATAACACCTACTAGGGACAATTCCACAATGACCTAACAACCTCCCACCAGGCCCCATCTTCTAAAGACCCACAGCACTTCCAAACATCACCACTCTGAAGATCAAGCCTGAACATAGACTTTTGAGGTACACTACCCATATTTAAAACTCAGCAGGCTGGTAGCGTGCTTTGATCTTTTTANNTTTTGAGGTTTCTCTTATACATTCTCAAATGCGGTTGGGTGTATTTTTGGCTTTTTGACTGGTTTCTATGATCTCATTCATTTATCTCAGTGTTCTACTCTTCCCCAGCGCTCCAACCCTGCTGAGACTTCTGGGTGTGACAAGAGAAGCCACCATTCTCACTTGGGTGCACTGTCCCCTCTCCTCACGTGAGCTCTCTTCCTTGCTGGCCTCTTGAGTGCTCCTTGCTCCCAGGGGCTTCTGAGTCTGCTGAGGCTCCCTGTGAAGTCTCCAACAGCCCAGGTGAGAGTTCTAAGAGGACAGGAAGACTTCCAGCACCAAAGGTTTACAGAGTGCAGGTTTCCAACCATCGTCTGCCCCCAGGTTCACCCATATCTTACTCCCAACACAGCCTGGCCACAGGGAAGCTGACACCTCATGTTTGTCATTTTGCCACCAACAAGCTCTGGTCTTCTGACTCTGAGGCAATGTACTATTGAGTTTCAAGGGGAGACCGGCTTTAGAGAAGGAGCTTAATTTTCCCCAGTCCCATGCATGCATGGACAATTCCATAGCTCCAAGAAGGACGGCAGATGATGGCAAATAAACTTTGCAATGGGCCTCTTCAGGGTTTCACAAGGACCCTCAATCTTTGATCATTTTCAACTTTTCAGGAATTCTTAATCTACCAGAGAGGAGACATTGACAGGAATATAATTTTTCCTGTTTCATTTATAAAAGGCAATTTTAGGGAAAATTGAAATTTATGGTATAGTTACTTTTTTAGCACTCCATAAATCTGAAGTCATCTTGATAGCTATGGAACGNAAAAATGTATTATGGATAACTTGGTTCGCTCATAAAAAGATCAGGTTTGGCATATTAAATGTCAAAATANAGTTTATGAAGATAACAATTATATATTTAGTAATTGAATTGGCCTTCCAATGCATCCCTGTTTATAACAGGAAGGATGAAAGCATGGCAGTATTTAAGGAACAGAGGACCTCAGAGCACCTACAAAACAGCACATTTCTGTTTTTCTCCCTCCCTTCTTCCCCTCCTCCCTCTTCTTTTTTCTCTATCTCCCTCTTTTTCTCTCTTTCTCATTGTTACCTGAGATCCTCATAGATGCTCATGAGTTCAAGTGGTCCTCCTGCCTCACTCCCCCAAATATCTAGGACTCCAGATATGAGCCACTACACACCCAGCTAAAACCATAACAATGCTTATTACTATTCTGAGACATCATCTCATTATGTAGCCCTGCCTAGCCTGGAGCTCTCTATGCAGACTGGGACAGNCTCAGACCCACAGAGTACTGCCTGCATTTGCCACCATGGAGTTAAAAGCATGCACCACCATGTCTGGCTTAAAGCCATCGTTCTTTCTGTCTCTGTGGATTTCATGGTTCCTAAACAAAGTAAAATCCAGTCAAGAGTTTTAGGGACTAAGGAAATGATCCAGTGGGAAGAACAGTTGCTGTGTGAGCATGAGGAACAGAGATCAAGCCACAGCACCCACCTGGGAAANCCAGGCATTGTCTCTTGTGTGTCCATAACCTCAACACTGGGACAGACAGGAGAGTGGTTGGGGCCTGTCAGCCAGCATAGGACAACAGGGAGTGCCATGCTTAGTGAGAGATNATCTCTCAAGGGACTGACACAGACAGTGATAGAGCAGGACACCTATGTCCTCCTCTGGTCTCTGTCTGTGTGTATGGGTGTGCACACCCTTTACACATCCACATTCACACATACCCCCCAACATAACACAACAGGAGAAAGCGCTAGCTTGCTGAACCTCTAGCCTTCTTCCTTTGTGTACCTGATTTCTCTGTCTGTGCACTGGCTAAGATCACAGGCTCTGGAGATAGAACAGTCTGGTGTGAACCTAGCTCTGCGGTGGACAGTGGAGGGACCTCTGGCAACCCATTACCTCGTAGTGCTTTGCTTTCCTTGGGTATAAGGCTGGTTATGAGAAGCGTCTACACAGGAGTGAGATGTGAAGTTAAGGCATCTGAAGCCCTTAGAGATTCGAATCCTGTGATAGAGACTTTATAAATAAGCTGTTGTTAAGCATCAAGATTTCACAGTCATTATTTATGAACTACCTTGTACTGTGAATAAATGGAAGCCATGAAGNGCAGAAATACGTTAATCATACGAAGGAACCACAACTGTGTGGCATTGGGAAAGCAAATTCAGTTCATAGATACATTTTGTTTGACTGGAAAGAATTTACAGTTTTTCTATCTGAAGGCCTTTGAATGGGATGTGCTAGCCACAGTCCTACCTGTCCCTATTACCTTTTATTGGTTTAATTTACTGGTTTCTGTTTGTAGACCTGGCCCAAGTAGAAAATTCATTNAAGCCAGCCAGAGGGCATCTATGATGAAAAGAATTCCAAAATNCTCATTCTTCCCCCTTAGCACTGGAAATGCAACTGAAGAAATAATTGATAACAGTAATAATCCTACAGGTATCTAGAGAGTGATGTTAGTAGATAAGACTTAAAAGTAACTNGGGCTATTATGTTCTGGAAGAGATCAGGGGCTGAGGCTATTGNTTGGTGGCAGAGTGCTTGTCTGGCATGCATTAAGCCCTAACTTCAATCTCCAGGACTACCAAAGATGGGATAAAACCAAGAAAATCAAAAAGATAACAAANATTTGATGGCATTGGCAGATATTTGGGAGCTGTAAAAAGAAACAAAGTGGAAGGAAAATACAACAAGCAAAATTAATATCTTAATTGACAGCAGAGGGAAAAACCAGAGAGACGAATACAGCTTAAAGGAAAACACGAAGAAAGAGACAAGAGAGAGAAAAGGATGGACGTATGCAACTGAGGGCAAGAAGCAAAAAGGGGATAACTGATGAAAGACTTTCAGTTGTAAGAATTGCATTAAAATATATGATTGAGAAAAAGAAGTCCAAAAATAGGGCAACATCATAATAAGTTATGGAAACAGACAAATAGTGAAAATCAGAGTGGCCAGAGGAGATAAGTTCCTTCTGAAGATGTAGTCCCTAGACTGTTGGCTTCTCAAGAGAAACAAGGAAATCCAAAACAATGTCATGTAGATGTAAAACACCAAAAGAAAATAACTGCCGATCTAGAATTCTATACCCAGTGAGACTATCCCCTTAAAAGNGCTCTAGGGAGCCACAAGCNGCAGAAGCACAGCTAACATCCCTGCCTTTTTCCNTACACAGGAATAAACTGGAAATGGATNAGGTATGTAAATGAACAAAACTCAAACTGTGAAAGTGCTAGAAGAAAACATGGGTAGAGTCTTGAGAATGTGAGTGTAGAGATTTTCAAATTGTGACTCAAAATTCATATGCAATAAAATACTGATGAGTTGCTTACAAAAAATGATCTTAATCCAACACCTTTGTGTGTGTGTGTGTGTGTGTGTGTGTGTGTGTGTGTGTGTTTAGAAACAGGGTTTCACATAGCCTTGGCTGGCCTTGAACTTGCTATATAGCTGAGGATGACCTTGAACTCTTAACCCTCCTGCCTCCATCTCTTACAGGTGCATGTTATCATGCCCAGTTTATGCAGTGCTGAGGACTGCTCTCAGGGCTTTGTTCATGTTAGGCAAACACTCTATCAACTGAGCTACAGCCTCAACCCATAAACCATGTTTTAATAGCAATTTTACTGTCAGTAAAATCTAAACACAAAAGGAAAATATTTGCAACATACACCACAGATATAAGTTGTANCTTTAATATTTAGGTTTAAGTTAGGTGCATAATAATCTAGAGAAATAAACCCAGGAAAGCTGAAGATCTGTGTATCTTTGGGATACAGTTGCCTGAGAAAAGGGATTAGTTGCTTCCCTGTTGTATTAGTTACTTTTTCAGCTTTGTTAGTTACTTTTCTGTTGCTGTGATAAAATACTAGGCCCCAAAGCAGCTTACAGAGGGAAGCAGTTAATTTGGCTTACAGTTAGTTCCAGAAAGATAAGGGTCCATCACGCTAGGCAAGCATGACAACAAGTGGCAGTCATGGCAGCAGGATCAGGAAGCAGAGTAACCATGCCTTCAACCTCAAATATGAAGCGGAGAGAGCAAATTGGAATTGGGGTGAAGTTACAAACTCTCAAAGCCCACTCACTCCTAATGACATACTTCTTCCTGCAAAATTGCACCCCACAACCTTCCCAAATAGAGCAACCAACAGAGGGTCAAATGTCCACATACTTGAGCCTGTGGGGGACTTCTCATTTAAATCACCATAAGTGCAAAATGGAAAAACAACAACAGAACAAACAAACAAACAAAGAACAGGCAGGAGAGCCGAATAGACACTTCACAAACAAAGCTATCGCAGCGAACAATAATTGCATAGAAAGGTGTTTGGCCCCAGTGCTACCTGGGGGATATGAATCCAAACCCAGAGTTACCANCATGTTCACAAAAATGAAAAAAATTGAAAGTTGGCTAACACCAAGTACTGTAGTAGAAGTGAACCAACTGAAACTTTCCTCATGTACCTCTGGCCAAAATGCAAAACCCACTTCTCTGGAAAAAGAGTGGTCCATGTCCTTTATAAAATACATACCTNAAAGTCCCCAAATACCCTCCCTAGATTCATACCTGTGTCAGCTACTTTTATTATTGCTGCAACAGAGTACTAGCCCAGACANCTTAAGGGAGAGAAGCTTATCTGCTCATGGCTTCCAAGGGGTCAGTCCATCATGGCAGGGAGGGCATGGCCATTCATCAAGGCACACAGGAAACAGGACAAAGGGAGTGCCAGCACTTGACAAAGCCACAGTTTTCTTTTTCCTCCCTTTCATTCTGTCCAGGCCACCAGCCTGTGGGATGGCAACACTCACTCTCTTCCTCAGTTTACCCTATCTGGAAAGCCCTTGAAAGACATACCCAGTGATGTATCTTGACAACTCCTGGGTGATCCTAAATTCACAGTGAAAATAAAGCATCTTAGTACTCAACAGAAATCCATGCATGCGTGTGTGAAGAGATTTGCATGAGGAACGTGTAACTGCATTATTCATAATGGTCCTGGAGTAGGAGAACACATGTGCCTCAACAATAAAATTTAACGATCTGGAGTGATGTGCTGGTAAATGTTTGGGGAAAAGCCAGACTAAAAAGAGTAAATACTCTAAGATTCCATTTATATCAAGTGAAACAACTAGGCAAAATANTCAGGGCTGGAGATGTATGCTTAAGTAGTGAAGCTAGAAGGGAGAGTGTAGAAGTGATTGTCAAGGAGAAGGTTGCTCTTGTTGAGAGAATATGACATGGCATATGAGAATTGATAGCCACCTAAGTTAAGGCTCAGAGACTGACAGCCTGTATGTCTTTGTGTGTGCACGTGCACACACACATGAGTGAAAGAGTCCACAGACTCCAGAAGGCAGCATTGGATCTCTTCTGGGGGCTGGACTTGTAGGTGGCTGTGAGCAATGTGTACTTAGAATTGAACTCAGCTCCTCCAAGAGTAGTGCACACTCTCAGCTACTGAACCATCTCTCCATCCATTCTGCTTTTCCTTTTTCGAGACAGGGTTTCACTCACTATGTTGTCCTGCCTGGCCTGGAGCTCGCTCTATAGACCAGGTTGATTGGAACTTACACAGATTTGTCTGTCTCTGCCTTCTCAATGCTGAGATTAAAGGCATGAGCCACCACACTTGGCTTATGCCTGTTGCTGCCTTCACAGTGGCAGATGGTATGACCTAAATGTTTGTGTTGTCCCCACATTCATCCAGTGAAACCTGGTCATCAACATGATAACATTAGAAGGCCAGGCTTTGGAGAGCTCATTAAGCCATGGAGTGGAACCCCTGTTAAAGAGGGCCTGGCGGGCTAGTTAGTCTTTCCTACCTTGTGAGAAGTAGGGCTTTGTGGGAAGTCATTGGATGATGCCTTCAAAGGGGCTGTAGGACTCTGGCTGTGCCTTCTTTTCAAAAAAATTAATTTGAAAGTTTATGCTTATTTATGTGTGTAGCACGTGCATGTATTGCCCAAGGAGGCCAGAAGAGGGCATAAGATCCTCTGGAGCTGGAATTACAGGCAGTTTTGAGCCACCTATGTGGGTTCAAGGAACTGGACTCTGATCCCTGGAAGAGCAGGATGCAATCCTAATGACTGAGTCATCTCTCTAGCCCCCTGGCCTTGCCTTCTCTGTTTTTCACCTTGCTCCAGGCTCATGACATAAGTAGTTCTGCTCTATTACCCACTCCTGCTGTGCTGTGTTGCCCCAACGGGCCCCAAACCATGAGGCAAATCAATTAGGGGTTGTGTTGGTTAGTTTTTTCGTTGACTTAACACAAAATAGAGTCGTCTGAGAAAAGGGAACCTCAACTGACAGTTTGCCTCCATCAGTCTGGCCTGTGGGCATGTCTATGGCGC
>LZPO01075876.1:524687-538929 GCA_001675575.1 Neotoma lepida
CTACCCCCACAACTCCCCCTAACCCACTGTGGACAGGCCCTGGAGCACTCATCCTGGTCCCCTTCCCTTGCCTTCTGAAACTCCTGACTGATGCCTTGAAGAAAGAGAACATTCCAGAGCAGAGAAGTCCTTCCCTGCTGTGGCTGTCAAACAGGCTTTTCACAGAGGCACCTGGCAGCCATATTTCAAAGGTCACAGTTTCTTCTCAGCAGTTTTCTATAGAGTAGAAGTCTCTGGGACTCTGAAATAAATTAAAATATTGATTGATTCTTAATATTCTCTCAAATCTCTCAAAATCTCCAGGTCTTACATAAATCAATGTGTCGGTTCCAGGGACTTACTCAATAATCTGCGAAGTATCCTGGTAATTACTTTTGGGTATGCCCCGTGGAAGAGGCTGGCCACCTCTCCATCATTTTTAGGGCCCTGGGTACAATAACCGATTAAGAGACTCTCATTTCTTATTTTAATTGCTGAGATTCTTCCACTGTGTCTCCCACTGTGTCTTGCGCAGCATGAGGAAGCCCATAAGTTGGAGTGAATCTGTCAGACTTAGCCCATGTGTTGGAGTGAATCTGTCAGACACCCGTGGGCCAGGAGCTCTCAAGCTCAGCCTCATTTTTACCAAGTCCCTTGCCTCCTCCTCTGTCTTTTACTCTGGTGTCCTTGGCTTCCTGGCTATGACAGTTTAGAAAATATTACTCCTCTGTTTCTCCAGGTTAGATGAGTTTGTTTTATTAGGGGAAAAGGTACTTCTGACGGTACCCAAGGCAGTTGCCTGGATTTCGGGAGGAGAGGAGGGTGATGGGCCATGTGCCTTCCAAGCAGCGCTGGTTTATACTGCAGATAGAAGAGGAGGGCTTCAGTGTATTGTGGGCTAATATGATCCTTGGTTGAGTGGGTATTGTTTCAAGGAAAGCTAAGTTAGGGCTTTCTCCAGGATCTTTCTCCATCTGACCTGGCATGTTCACAGCCTCATACTCACTCTGCCAGGGCATTCTCCAACACTCTCCAGATGTCAGCCTGATGGATGGTCAGCCAACCATGGGACCTGTGCACTCTGGTGTCACCCTTGCCTTTGAACATATCCTATTTCGATGCTTCCTCTGCCTCTACTTCTAGTCATCCTTCAGTGTCTAGTTCACATGTGAATTCCAGCATGAGCTCAGAGGCTTCTACAATGCCCTGTTTTCTTCTGCATCTGGGGTNCAGAAAAGCCTCAAAGGTTCTTTCAGACATGGCTGTTGGCCTGACTTCCCATCGCCATGGACTAGAGCTTTCATGTGACCTACAAGAACCTCTGTTACTCGCTCTTCACTGACTCTGTGGGTTTCAGTCATGATGGACACATGGCTGTCCTTCCAGTGCTAGCATGCCTGGCCCTCCTCAGGGCTGTACTGCTCCCTGTTGCACCTGCAGGTCTTGATCCTTCATGCATGGCAGCTCTCTGCCCAGATGCTGTCTCTCTGGAGCATTCTTCGCTGACCAGCATACTTCAAAGAGCCCATTTCATCTCTAACTTGACTTTTCCTCCTAGCACTTACTACGATCTGGTGATAAAATACATCCTTTTATTTACCACTTCTGTTTCAGATTAAATAGTAATCTGTATGAGGGGAAGGATGCCAGTCCACTGTTTTACACTATTGGATCGATGGATCTAAACAGTGTTTGAAACATAATAGGAACACAGACACACACACACACACACACACACAAGTGAATGAATGAGGTTGAAGCTGTTAGTGAGAGAGAGAGCTGTCGGTTGCTGTCTGGCCCATCACCATCCCCTGGAAAAGTATCTGACCTCCAGGAAAGCAAGGATGCAGGCAGAGGCTCTAGGGACTGTTTTCAGAGGTGGCATGGAAGTCCCATAGTTTAGCCCTCCAGGTTGAATGTCTGAGATAGTGTCAAGGAGTGGGGTTGTCTGTCTGCCTCTGCTCATGGGGTAAGCTTTGGACACGAGGTTGAGAGTGACTGGTGGGTCAGCCTCAAGCCACAAGACCTGGTGGGAAATGGGAGGGGTAACCTAGAGCTCAGAAAGATATGCTCATGACACATATGCTTGTGACACACCTAAGATAACACATGAGATTCCCCCAACTTTCAAAGGGGGTTTTAGAATGGGCTAGAGTCTTACATGAGCGGAGAAGTATTAAGACAGAAGGGTCCCATGTATTACTCTCACAGGGACCCTTCTCCCATCTGCAGGCTAGAAGAGGGGTTTAATATGTTAATAGGGTAACTTGGGGTTATTTGCACAGGCCAAGCAGTCTTTACCACAGGTAGCCAGGAAGTTGTATGATTCACAGAGGAGCTATGTAACTGTAGGTGATGTCTTGGTTACTCTTCTGTTGTTGTGAAGGGACATCATGACCAAGGCAATTCTTATAAAAGAAAGCATTTAACTGGGGCTTGCTTACAATTTCAGAGGTTAAGTCCATCATGGCAGGCAGACATGGTGCTGGAGAAACAGCTGAGGAGAGGTCTACATCTGGATCCACAGGCAGTAGGAAGAGCCAAGCCACTGGGCTTGGCTTGGACTTTTGAAACCTCCAAGCCCATCCCTAGTGACTCACTTCTTCCAACAAGGCCACACCTCCTGATCCCTCTCAAGTAGTGCCATGCCCTGATGATTCAACATTCAAGTACATGAGCCTATGGTGGCCATTTTTATTCAAAGCTCCACAGGTACTGAGAAATCTTTCTGTCCCCAGGCAGGTGGGAAATAAGGAGGTTCTCATAGAGGACAAATGTTTGCTTAACATCCCTTTCTTTCTTGAACCACCTATTCCCCTGTGCAATGCAGCCTAGTTGTTGCTGTTTTTCTGCATATCTGTCCCTATCCCAACACTGATGCCACAACTGAAAGTTCTTTACCTCCTTGATGATGTCATCAGCCTATGGGGGCACACCAGAGGTCAACCAGAGAGTCTTTGTTTCTTTTCAGACGGTTGTCTCTGAGGAGGAAGACTGGAGTATGTTGGCAGTCTCTCTTCCTACAGCAGAGGAGGTAGCTTGTCATGGGAAGTCTTCACCTAGATAGACACCAGGAGGAAGGAAAGGGGTGGTGTGGGGAGTAGCAGAGCCTTGCTGGTTCCATGGGAGCCTGGTTCTAGTCACTCCTGAGTGATATTCATCCTGTGCTTCTAGGTAAATATAAAACAAGTTCCCATTTCACTTTGGCTAATTTCAACTGGACTTTGTCCCTTACAACCCAAATACCCTGACAAATACAAGTTCTCTCTCCTCTGCAATCCATAAGAGCACAATGGGAGGAGCTGAGAAACTGGGAGCATCAGTGTAATCATCTCTTCTCATGCCACCTGCCTCCCCTAGACTCTACATGTGTGCAAATATATGCACAGGCACACATGCACTCAAGCACACACGCACGCACACCACACCCCTATGCACTGACAGCAGGAGCAGCAGTGAGGCTGGGATGTAAAACAATGTAAAATATGAATCTGAAATGTTCTCCTCAGCCTCATGTGCCCCAACAGGTGCTCCTATCTGTGGGGGAGAGGGTCTGTGGGAAATTTAGGAGGTGCAGGGGGTGGGTCCTGGCTACTTTTGAGCTTGCTTTCTGCTCTCTGTTTACCATGATGTGAACAGCTGTCCTCTGCCACATATTCCTACAGCCATGACATTCTGCCACACAGTAGGTCCAGAAACACAGAGCCAAATGGCTGTGGATTGAACTCTCTGAAACTGAGTCAAAGTAAATCCTTCCTCCCTTAGGCTGTTTCTCATAGGTTCTTGGTCACAGCAATGAGGAGCTAACAGTTTCCCTTTCCAGCTGGGAATCATCTGTGCCCCACCCCACCCCCATTGCGCTAATTGAAGCAAACTCTGTGGTCATTCATTTTTGTCCCACAGCTCCTAATTCCNAAGAGACAGACAAAGAGAGTTGACATAACTTCATTCATTTTCTCCTGGTAGGAAGTTAGGGTTTGTCTTAGTTTCATTTTTGTTACTGTGACAAAAAGAAACCNCAGGGGAGAAAGAGAAAAGGTCTATTTTAGCTCACACTTGTAGACTATAGTCCATTGCAGGGAAGCCAAGATGGCAGAAACCTGAAGCCGTGAGTCATGTGACACCCCAGTCAAAAGGAGAGAGGAATGGATTCATGCACGATGGTTTGCTTGCTTGCCTCCGTTTGATCCAATCCCACACAGTCCAGGACTCCTGCCAAGGGGACAGTATTCCTCACAGTGGGGTNTCCTCCCAAAATCAACCATTTTAACCAAGATATACCCCGAAACATACCAAGTAGATCTAAGCAGTCCACTGAAACTTTCTTCTCAGGCAGGTCTAGGCTGTGTCAAGTCAATAATCAGAATGGACTGTCACAGAGTCAAGACAAAATGTCTAATTTTTTTGTTTTTTACTTGAGAGTATCTTGGGCCAGGCTGGCATATGGGCCTCATTCACTTCTAGAGCTAGAATGGGACAGTAGGGGATGCTAAAATAATACAGAGCTCACAGCCAAGAAGAGAGCCAAGGTCCAAGGTCGTGTCTAATCAGAAAAGGCAGGGGAAAGGTCAAGGCTGGACAGCAGATGCAGGAATCCCAGAGCCAGCAGCCTAAGAGCAGACTAAAGAGGCTTTAGAGCAGTGGTTCTCAACCTATGGGTTGTGACCCCTGGGGGTGTTAGGCACCCTTTCACAGGGTCACCTAAAATCATCAGAAAACACGGTTATTTACATTCAGATTCCTAACAGCCACAAAATTACAGTTATGAAGTAGCAGTGAAAATAACTTTCTGGTTGAGGCTCACTACAACATGAGGAACTGTATTAAAGGGTCACAGCATTAGGAAGGTTGAGAACCACTGCTCTAGGGCAACTACCTGGAATGGGTAGAGCTTCTTGCTATTTCTTGGGCCTGTGAGGATGTGGTAACAGGGCTGGAGCGATGGCTCAGTGGTTAAGAGCACTTGCTGCTCTTACGGAGGACCAGGGTTCTGTTACCTGCACCCACAGGAGGGATCACAACTATCCCTTAACTCCAGTTCCAGAGGATCCGACGCACCCTTCTGGCCTCTCTGGACACCAGGCACACACAAAACTCATATACAGGTGAAAACCCCTTACACTTAAAATTGAGCTCAGCTGCTGGGACATGGCCTTGAGCAATGAACTTAGGAGGCTACTAATGTCTTCTTGTCAGGACAGTCTCTGTTCCTTTTTCTTTCTTTAAGCAAAGGAAAGGAAAGAATTATTAGAATTTTTTTTTCCTAGAAAGAATGCCACCTGAACTTTACCCATTTTGCTTATTTTTTCTTGTTTTTCCCCTCCCATGGCCACAAACCTCTTTATCCCATGCTTCCTTGAGGACANACTCTCGAGACTTCTATTACTCATAGAGCCCTGAAGCAGAGATTTAGGAAAGTGGAGTTCCAGACCCAGCCCAAGCATGGGACCTCAAGAATGTCACTGACCCTCTCTGGTCAGTTCAGCCGATCATTTTCTGCCTCTTGTCTCCTTTCATTGATCAATCTCCATGCCACCAGGAACCNTAACCCCCTACTCCCAATCCAGAATGTCACTCCAAACGCTTGCTGGCATGCAGGTGTCTGCCTGCAGACCACACTCCTGAGATGCTACAGGCAATTTGGGAACTATATTTTTATAACACCACAGATGGGAGACCAAATTGAAATGAGATTTGCTTGAAACTGCTGCTTTGAGCATTTTAGGCCTGTCCCTTCATCCGTCACTGCATTCAGCTTTTCCGATGGCCGCCTCAAATAGCCCATGGTCTTCCTGATCTCTCTATGATGGTCTCGGAAAAAAGCTTGGGATCGATGCCGACTAATACCTCTCCTCCCTGCACCCCACAATCCTCACTCTAGACCGTGCAGAGCTATAGCAATTCCACAAGATGTATGTTCTGACCTCTGTGCTGGCTTTTCCATCATGCCCTGCAGGCCTGGAACAGCTTCTGTTGCCTTCCCACTGTAGCTGGCAGTATCCTTGGTCTAAGCTGTTGGCTCTGCAGGTTCGTTTGCATGCACGTCTTTGAATCTGCACTACAATGCTCTTCCTGCCTCGGTAGTGCTACTTTCCTTTACTAGAAGTCTTCTGTCTTCAGACATCATCCTTAGGATAGGTGTCATTTTCAGCCTGAGCAAGTCTGCCCCAACTTGTTGAGCAACATGTCCTGCAGGTATAGCATTGTCCTTGGGGCTGGCTTTGCCCCAGGGACAGTGTGTCAGTGGGCAGAGACTCAGGTACACTGGGTACTGGGTTGTAAGGTAGGCCAGAGTGCTGGCTTAGGCAAGGGCTGGGGTGCTAAGGAGGGTTGAGATGCAGGTCTGAGCATCTCAGGAGGCAGGGAAGAAAGAGTCAGGCAGAAAAGCCATGCTAGGAACCGGGGTCCAGGAGTTCCACGGAGAAAATCAGATGTGGTGACTCTGGTATCTGGGTTGAACCCAGAAGGACTGAGACCAACTATATCCCAAGCTGCCCTGGGAACCCCAACATCGCAACGTATGGACAGGACCTGGAAGAACTCCTCTGGGGACCTCGAGGAAGCAGGCTGTCAGGCTCTGCTCCATGTCGCTGAGTATCTGACAGTAACTGATTTTACTCCTGTGTGCCTCAATTTCTCTATCCATCAACTGGATGATTAGAACACTATCCTTTTCATAGGGCTACTTAAGTGGNTTATAACAAATGAAGTTCTTAGAAGTAGGCCTTGGCCCCTAATAGCATCAGATTGAGCTATTTCATTGAAAAATTACTCATTAGGCCATTTTGTGCCTGGAGGATTTGGCCCCAAGGGTGTGTTGTAGCCTCTGTAGAGCTTCTGAGGAAGCCATAGAACAGTTCTCCCCCAGGGGAAGTTTGCCTCAGTCTAGTAGTCTCCTTATAACCGACTCAATATGTTTATTGATAATGGAACAACTGTTTACAAAGTTCCAATAGAAATATACAAAAACAACCACAGCCTTTATGTGCAATAACCANAAGTATAGGCCTCAGTGTCTGTCAGTCTTGAATGCATAGTTCCACTCTCCCATTCATTGCTANATGACATTTGGCAAGTTTTAATCTTTTTGGGTCTACACAATGCAAATGCTGACATCTACCTCACGGAATAAACTCTGGGTCAAGAGAAAGGATGTGGGATGCTTGACTCAACTCTTCTTCCCTCTCCCTAAGCCCATGTGTTGGGTGCAGACTCATCTGGTGGCCCCAACAGGCCAGGATCCGCTTCAAGACCACTTAGTTGTTGGAAGTTCAGTTCCTCATCACTGGTGGCCTGGGGCTACCTGCTGGCTGGCTGTAGTTGGTCCTCTCANGTCCTTGTCACTTGCATCTTTCCATGGGATAGCTCCTGACATGGCAACTGGCTTCCTTCAGTGTCAGTGAGATGGAAGCAGAGTGCTTCTGTAACATATTACAGTTGTGATATGATATGACTGATATGGTTTTGTGATATGATATTACTCAAAACTGTTCATTTGAGCCCAGACTCAGGGGGAAGGGATTAGACAAGGGTAATAGCACAAGGAAGGATGGATCCCAAAGGCTGCCTACCACACCCTGAACCCCTCCCCAAGGCAGGCCCCGAGTGGGCTTGCACCTCATCAAAGCACCAGGAGTCCCAACATCATAGTAGTTTTGGCTTTAACTTGTATCTCCCTCAAAGTTCTTAGCCAGAGTTTTCCAAACTTGGAGTGAGAAATTTATCTTAATAGATGCCCCTAGTTTACGGAAATTGATATTTTATTTTAAAATTTGTGTGTGTGTGTGTGTGTGTGTGTGTGTGTGTGTGTACGTGCATGAATGCAGGTGTCTTCAGAAGCCAGAAGAGGGAGCTGGATCCCCTGGTTGTAAAGTTACAGGCATTTGTGAGCTGCCCAGTGTGAGTGCTAGGAAGTTAATCACTGAGTGTCTCTTCAGTCTGGAATTGGTATTTTTCACAGGAAGATTTCTTTTNCCCCCCATAGCGCTACATTATCCACTTCTTTAAACAGAGAAAGGACAGCTTACCCCCACCCAACCCCTAAGAAAAGCCATAGCTTGGTTCTGTAGAGCTCACAACAGCAAACTTGACTTTCACACCCAAAGGACTTCCAACTCTAGTCCTGCTAAAGGGTCTGCAATACCTGCCCCACTCAGAAGACAGCCTGGATGTCTTTTATAAGCTAGATTAGCCCTGCCATTCACTGCCAAGGCTGAGCACACCTGTCAAGTAGGCAAACCTCCTCTGCCAGGCTACAGAAGCTGCCAGGTTGAAAGAGATAGATCAAGGAGATACCAGGGAAGGAAAGCTGGCAGGACAGAGTGACTGTCTCTGAGGGGAAGTGGAGAACTGTGGGATGGAGCTGGACATATGAGACCTAAAAGCCCTCTAGATCCATCTCAGGAGCCTGTGCTTCTGGTGTTAACTCAACGCAAGGAATTAAAGGGTCTTGGTCCTTGCGCCACTCTGAGGCAGCTCCACAGCATAACCTCAGCTCCCAAAGTTCCTGTAGCATCATCTGGGACTTTGNTGGCTACGCATTGCACTTCAGTTCCTCCCCCTGTGCAGTACCACACCCTCCCTCACTCCACAGACGTGGATCCTGACAACACCACACACACCCTTTGTCATTTCAGAGGTGCATCTGGAAGAATCTGGCCAACAGTTGTGCCCGTGTGCCATTTCCAGTCACTGACTTGGGTTTCATTCCTTAGAGAAGCCCTGTCCCATGACCTCTGCCCTAACCTCCAGAACCCTAAAAACATGTGAATGTTGGGAATTCCCCAACTCCCTTCCCCAGGATGGGTCTGATACCCCACCCTAGCTATGAGAATCAGGAAAATAGAACAGGTAAGAAAAGAGACTTGATTGAGGGCATAGAATAAGGTCATGGGCCTCAGTTCTCTTCTGCCTCCTGAGTTTGTCCCACTGCAATACCTGGTTCTTCACCCTGACAGATTCTAGCCAATCCAACAGCCTTTCTTGTGTTCCCACTCCAGGCCCCCTGTTCCTGCCGCACTATTCCTGGCCTTCCGTCACCACAGACATCATTTGTGTTCTTTGCTTCCTTTCAGCTCATGCTTTAGAGAAAATCTTATCTACTATTCACTCTTGGCTTGCAGATATTAACAAATTTATCTGCCTCATCTTATTTATCAAAGCTGTCTGTAACTTCTAGAGTTTCTGATTCATCAGAGATAATCACATGTGGTATAAACATTGGATGGCTAGAAATGGAGGCATATTGCTTATTTTACTTTTAGCTCTGAAGTACACCAGGAAACTTGCCAGTCTTGTATGACATGGCATGTTATGTCCAGGTCAAACTGCTGGGATCTCCTTTTGGCACACCATCCCCAATTGAGAAGAGTGGTCACATCACAAGGCTGTCCTCAGCTGGAGGGCCAGAACCTGGGTGTGAGTTGGTAACCCTGAACTTTTCACATCACCTCAGGTACTATCACAGCTCAGGAATTTACTCCCCTTGCTTCGAGACACTGCTGGCAGGTACATACATCAAACAAAGGTTGGGAAAGTGGTCTCCATAGAGACAGAGACACCCAGAGAGCCCAGTTCTGTCTCCTTCAGCTCTGTCTCCTTTCATGCTGGCGTGCTGAGGTCCCTGTCAAACCCACTGTAGATGTTTTACTGCTCTCTCCAGAGCCTGGGGCCCAATGGGATCTTCACAGGACAGTATGATACCATGAGGCCATCAGACATCACTGGAGAAGGGCTCATGCCACAGAGCTATCTGTCGTTTTTCTTTTAACTTCTTTTGTTTTCCTTCTTTGCAGGTGTATATGTCTGTATTGTGCACAGGTGTATATGAGTGTTCATAGTTGTGTGGGAGCATATGTGTGTGCAGGTGCACACACTCATATGTGAGAATATGTATTGATGCTCAAGGTTGATGTTGAGAGTTTTTTTTTTTTTTTCATTGCTTTTCCAACTTATTTGTTGAGGCAAAGTCTCTCAATCAAACCCAGAGCTCACCGATAGGATTAGTTTTCCTAGCCACCTTGCTTTGGGGAGCCCTTGTTTCTACTTTCCGAGGCTTGAATTAAGAGGGGATCCACTTCACTCACAGAATTTATGTGGGTTCTGAAGATATGAACTGTTCTCTTGCTTATATGGCAAGTACTTTAACCACTGAGCCATGTCCCCAGCCTTGTCTGTCTTTTGTGACTGGGAAACAAAAATTGGACATGACCTTATCCCAAAGGCCCATATAGGGACTGAATATTATGTTTTTCTGATAAAATGGGCTATGACAGATCAACTTTGCCCTCTAGACTAAAACAATACATAATTAAATGTTTATTGTTTAGATATGTGCACTTCAATCACTTAATATTTATTAAAGGGACCACAAGATGTATGCATGCAGTCCTTTCAAACAATATTTAAATTAAAGCACTTAAAATATTTTTAAAGTTAAAAACCAAGTTTGCCTTTTTTTATATTTGTAAATATTCTGGTTAAGGCTACCCAGGAAAACAGAAGCAATAAAAGATAGACGGAGAGACAGACAGATAAACAAATAGATAAATAGAAAGGTGATAGATATATAGATAAAAAAGTTAGAAAGATAGACAAATATACAAAAGAAAGATGATAANTAGAAGTATTTTTTCTGATGATTGACTCACAGCATTACATTGGCCAAGAAGTGTTATGTCTGTATCTGCAAAGCCNAGCCTCTGTGACATGATTTCAGTCCAAGCCCAAAGGCCCCCAAACTTAATGGCAAAAGTTGTGGACAGGCTGTGATGGTTAGAGAAGTAGCAGTGCTGATGTCTTTGGCTAGGAGGAGATGGATGTCTCAGATCAAGAAAAGAGGGATTTCCTTTATCTTTTTGTTGTTTTTGGCATCTTTCTTTCTATTTTTGAAAATTTTATTATTTATTAATATATTTATTTTATTTTTGCTTTCAATACATCCTGACTGCAGTTTTCCCTCCCTTGACTCCTCCCAGTCCCTTCCCCACCTCCCTTTCCCCAAAATCCACTCTTCCTCTGTTTGCCTTCAGAAAAGAGCAGGCCTCTCATTGATATCAACTGAACATGGCATAACAAGATACAATAAGACCANGCACAAACCCTCATATCAAGGCTGGATGAGGCAACCTAGCAGGAGGAAAAGGATCCCAAGAGCAAACAAAAGAGTCAGAGACATCCCAACTCCCATTGTTAGGAGTCCCACAAAAACACCAAGGTAACAACCATAACATATCTGCAGAGGACCTAACTCAGACCCATGCAGGCTCTGTGATTGCCACTTCAGTCTCTGTGAGCNCCTATGAGCCCAGCTTAGTTGATTCTGTGGGCTGTGCTCTCATNGTGTCCTTAACCCCTCTTCACAGGGTTCCCANGCTCTGAGGGAANGGACTCGACGGAAATCTCCACCTAATGTTTGGCTGTGGGNGTCTGCTCCCATCGGCTCCTGGCAGAATCCTGGTCTCTCAAATTACAGCACTTTTTAAAAGTTTTAATGTTAATGATGAAGACTGGGAAGCCTGGATGAGGATTCAAGCTAAGAAAGCCAATGTCACTGTTTTAAGAGACAAATTTTTGCAAGTAAATTTTTACAGTGAGCAAAACAACAATAATAACAAACCTTTTGTCTGGATGTGGGGGAGAAAAGGAAACAGGTGATGTAGTTCAGCTGTAGAATACTTGCTTAGCGTCAACGAAGCNCTGATATCTCCATTACTGCATTAACTGAATGTGGTGGTGCACACCTGTAATCCCAGCATTAGGGAGCTGGAAGTAGGAGTATCAGAAGTTTGGGGTCATCCTCTGCTACAAAGTGAGATTTAGGACAGCCTGGAAAACATAAGACTATCTCAAAAACAAGCAGAAAATCCTTAGCTGGGCTGAGGAGATGGGTCAGAGCAATTGCTTCATAAGTGTGCAGGCTTGAGTTCAGATTGCCTGCATCCACATAAGAACCTTGGTGTGGTCAAGTACACACCCGTAACTCCAGATCTGTAGATGAGAGGATCTCCAGGGCTTGCTAGCCTCCAACCTAGCTTTGGCTTTATCGAGAGACTCTGTTTTAAGGAAATAAAGGCAAAGAGTGAAGAGCAGGATACTGGATAGTTCTCTCTCTCTCTCTCTCTCTCTCTCTCTCTCTCTCTCTCTCTCTGTGTGTGTTTCTTTCTCTCTCTCACACATACACAGTCTTTTTGACAATTGCCACAGAAAAAGAACAGCTTATGTTCATAGTGTCTTGGTTTTGAGAAAGGTTGCATTGTTATAAGGGGAAACCATAAATACCAAAATGCAACTATAGTAATAATAAATAAACCAAAATCCCAAGGGCAAATGGCTAAGACTTGTCAAGTAGTCTTCAAAGTGGGCTTATCGCACGCANCTTTCTCTTCCCATTTTCTTGATCAGATCACCTACGTCCTGCTAATTCCCCTCTCGGCTGCTCCCCAACCACCCTACCCCAGCAATGCTCCCTTTTTACTCTCCTGCTTTCTGCAGTGACCCCAGGATACCTATGTCCATCTGGAGATTTGGAGCTAGGAGCCTCCAATGAGAGAGAACATGTGACATTTGTCTTTCTGGGTCTGGGTTTCTTCACTCAATATGATCTTTCTAAGTTCCATCCATTTACCTGCGAAGTTCGTGGTTTCATTTTTATTTACCGCTGAATAGTGTTTGATAGTGTGTGTGCGTCACATTTTCATTATCCATCCCTCAGCTGTGGGTCATTTAGGTTGTTTCTATTTCCTGACTATTGTGAGTAGAGCAGCAATGAACGTGACTAAGCAAGCATTGTGGACTAGGATGTCAACAGCTCTGGGCTTTAAGAGTCCATGGCCCAGCATTCAGAAGGTAATGATGTGGCTCTGAGCTCAGGCTGTTGGGACCCTTGGCTCTTAGTATCCCAGCTCCTTGGCAGTCAGAGCTAGTGACTCCATGGCTTTCTGGGACTCTCCCAGCAGCTAGGTCCCAAAGCTCTTCACAGCTGTCTGCTTTTCACAGAATCAGCTCTCCACCCTCTCTCCCCTTCTCAGCCTTTCTGCGGTCCCTCATGGTCTCAGCTCCTGCATTCCCTGCTTGCAGGCCCCTTATGAAAGGCTTTAGCCACCTCCTAGTCAGCTAGGTATGCTGGGCAGCCTGGGGAGTCGTCTGTTTTTTGTGTTCCCAGCTCAACCTTTCTGCCCATAAAGTGCTGTAAAGTGCTTGGATGTGATTTTATTGGGGTCTAGGCTACAACATCAAGGGTGGGTGCACAGGAGGGAGACCTTCTGGAATGTTCTGACAGAACTTGCCAGCCACACATGCACACAGCCTCCTGCCTGTTAAGTACAGTGCTTTTTATTTTACTTAGCCACACTGTTTACACAGGACAGGATCCCATGTAGCAGCAAATAAGTAGCTATAAATAATCCATTTCATGGCCTATAGAACAAAACTCAAAACTTCCCATTGAGAATCCCAGAGAAGCTAACCAACTGTGGATGCNTGGATCTCTTAGATGGGAGAACTCAGTAGACTAAAGGTGTTAATTTTTCNGGTGAATTGATAATGTGTAGGTTTGGGGGTAGATGATAAGGAATGCTTTAAGACTCATCTGGAGAAACAAACAGGGAGAAACAGATGGAGGAAAGTATTTCAGGGGTTGAGGAGATGACTCAGTCTAGTGCAGTGCCTGCCCCACAAGTACCAGGCCCTGGTGGAAAGTAAGTTTGCCTTCAGTTTCCTTTCCAGAGACTCCCCCTGGGGCTCATTTCATTCCACCATGGCTTTGTTTTTGCTTTTGTTTTCTTGACTACTGGCTGTGTCAGATAAGACTGGGGCATGTGGCTAAGACCCCAGGGTGCAACCTGTTGTTTTCTGAAGCCCTGAATGCAGGACCAAGAGCCCTGCAGCTGGTGCAATGTGGCAGATCTGACTGGAATATCCTTTTTCCTTGAGCCTTTAAAACAATGGCCTAGCCAACCTTTGGAAGTAAGAGACTTTGTTCAAAAGAAATCTTTGAAATGTTAGTGGGGCAGTGGAGAGGGTGGGACACTGTGTGGCCTCCTGATGCCGGGGTGCTTCATCTCTATGCTGCAGGGCTCTATGCCCCTTTCCAAGATGGGGCCGCTGAAGATCTGAAATGTCTGCAAATAGTTGTCATAGTGTCTGGTTCGGGGAATAATTACAAGGAAAATAACTGTGCTTGTTCAATGTTTTTCTCTAAGTCTCACCAGAATAGGGGTTTCTTCACACTTTTCTAAGAGGAGAGCCACTCACAATGTACGAC
>LZPO01075876.1:539634-563864 GCA_001675575.1 Neotoma lepida
CCACCATCACCACCTCTGCCTGCATTGCCACCACACTACCACCATTGTCACTACCACCACCACCTCCACATCACCACCACCACCTCCACCACTACCTCCTCCTCTTCTGTCACCACCATTACCACCACTGCCACCACCAACTCCTCCACTATTACCACCATCACTACCACTATCACCATTGCCACCACCACCACCACCACCATTACCACACCTCTACTTTCACCACTATCTACTTTGGTATTTCTAGACTGGTCATGTTCTGACAGCTTACCTGCCTACCTTCTGCCTCCATTTCCTTGTGTTGAACTCTGGTCTATCATCTTGAACTCCCTGTCCAGCCTGGGAGTAAAGCTGCATTTGCTTTACTTTCTGACACGGGCTGGNGCTCTGAGGTGATGGAAGTACACTTTAGAGCCATCTGTAACTAAAGAGTCTTATGTTCTCTGGACCACATTGCTGCATCCCACCCTCAGGTTCCGTACATCCACTGGCCGGGTCTGCACTTGTCATCATCTCTGACTTGTGACCTTTACCTCCTGACTTCCTGGAAGGATTCTTGTGGTCATTCCTGTTTCAGCAGGTAGGGGTTCCTCTTGCTTCCCATCAGCAGGTATAAGGGAGAACCCCACTGTCTCATTCTCTTGCTGCTCCCTTCCTGCCTGAGAGGAAGTGCCTGTGAATCCCTGAGCTAGGAATTAATGGATTGATTTTGTTCAGCAGCGTGGATTTTGTACAACAAAGTATTAATGGGGTCTCTGCTGCCCCCAGTGCCTTACTTGTCAANGAAAAATTGAAGAAGACCAGGGCCTGCTGCGAAGCCAGCTGGTGATTTAATTTCACCTAATTTTTCTACCTCTGGGGAAATTGCCAAATTAACGAGAAGCCAGACCTCTCAGCCATTCTCTGATGGAACAAAGCGAGAGTCGCTGTCCTGGAAATGTGGGACATAGCCACTATGTCCTCTGATACAGGGCACCTGGGGGTCCTGAGGTAGCCATAACCATCCTGCCTGCTGCTGGGACACAGGATCCAGGCACACGGTGAGAATTCAGCTTCTTGTCATGGTGAGAGCAAGTTTTCCCTCAGGTCTCCTCCCTGGAAACTTCCATAGCATTCCATGGCTGTTACTATTAAGGTGCTGATTTTTCTTGACTCCTGGCAATACCAGGCACCTGGGAATAGGGACAAATAGCCTGTTGGTTTCTGCAGGCCTAAACATAGCAAGGACAGGAAGAGCTGGCACAGTGACAGGGCTAGTTCCAGCTCTGGTCCTGGGGACTGGGCAGGTCACTTCTCACCGGTTCATCTCAGCTGCTTCCTCTCAGCCCTGGGACATCTCAGGGCGCATGCAGCCTTCCGGTTCTATTAATCTTTATTTTATTTGTTTTTCAGAGCACCCTGTAGCCTTGAGCACTAAACAGTCTTACAACTTTTATGGCTTCTGCCACCACAGACATTCTGGCAATGAAACTACTTTAGGAAAAAACCTGCTACATCTTCTCTCTCTGTTTTGAGGGATGGTAGCAAAGGGATTCCTTTCTTACATTAAAATTTTAGGTTAGCACAAAAGGTACTGTTTCATCATGGCATCTTTATACACGTGACTTATACTTTNTTCTCGCTCAATTTCCCCCTCCACTTTCTTCCCTGGGACCCTTGATAGCCTACTGCCTTTCCTCCCCCAGTTCCTCCCCTTCTGCTTTCTTTCTTTTGTGTGTGTTTGTATGTTTGCTTTAGTCAGGGATATGAGTGTGTAAGGGCATATTCATGAAGAGGCCAGAGCAGGATGTCTGTGGTGGTGTGTCTTCCTCATTCTCTTTCCTTCTTATTGCCTTGAGAGAGGGGCTCTTCCTGAACTGGAAATTCATTGTTTTGGGCTGGCCAGCCAGTGAGCTCTTGGAATCTGCCTGTCTCTGCACCCTGCACACCTTAATGGAGATATAGGCCGGTGTAGCCATGCCTGGGCTTTATGTGGGTGCTGGAGATTCAAACTCAGGTCCTCATGTTTGCAGATCCAGCGTACTCTCCGAGCCCTCTCCTCAACCCCCACTGTCTGCTTTCTTATTGGTTGTGTTCCATCACCTTCTCAGCTTCCTGCTTCTCTCAGGATTGCCTCCTCCCCACTCCAAAAGGGTTGGGAAACCTCACCACTAAGAGGCTGTCATACGCTTTGTCAGCATGCTGCCTCTTGGATTTGTGAGGAGTTCTTTTCTTCCTTTGTCTCTCCTGGCTCCCAGTATAGTCATCCCTCAGAGGATTAGTTCCAGAACAGCCTGAAGAGATCAAAGTTCAAGAATTCTCAAATATTGGAGATAGAATATTTATACATGATCCATACACATCTTCATGTACTACTTGTTTACTTGGTATTTTTGAGACAGGGTCTTACTAATTTGCCTTGAACCCTTGTTCCTGCTGCCCCAGCCTCCTGAGGACTGGAATTGCTTGCCTGCACCACAGTACTNAGCTATCTTCCTGTGTGCCTAAACCATCTCTACATTACTTACAATACCTAACACAAGGCAAATGATATGTTAGCAGTTGTCATAATTACTCTTTGGAGAAATTTACACATTCTCAGTACAATTTTCCTTAAAATAGAATTCTCAGTGCATCATTGGTAACATCTGTGGATGCAGAATCAGAGGCTATGAAGGGCTNGTTCTANTCCCTGTCTTTTGAACTACGCAGCAATGCCAAATGCATGGAGGATTGGTGGCTAATGTTCACCCCAAAACTTGGCCAGTGTAGACCATCTACANTATCTCAGGATATTGGTTTCTTCTGGAATCCTCAAGATCCTGGACTCCTTACCTGGAGGGGAGTTGGCCTAGGCAGGATGCCAACTCTAGTAGCAGCTTTTCCTGCTTCTGATTTTTCCAAGCAAGGACACTGCTCTGTCCCAGGGTTGGTGGTATTTTGTTTATGCTCTAACAAATAAAGCTTGCCTGAAGATCAGAGGGCAAAGCCAGCCAAAGAGGCCAGGCAGTGGTGGCACACACCTTTAATCCCAGCACTTGGGATCTCATGCCTTTGCTTCCAGTACGTGGGAGGCACACATGCCTTTAATCCCAGCACTAGGGAGGTTGAGACAGGAAGTGATATGGCTGGGCGGAGAAAAGGAATATAAAGCAGGAGGAGACAGAAACTCAGTCCTTTTGGCTGAAGAGTTGGTGAGGTGAGAGGTGGCTGNCTGTGGCTTGTTCCTTTGTCTCTCTGATCTTTCAGCATTTACCCCAATATCTGGCTCCAGGTTTTTATTATGGCCAGTTAGGATTGGTGCTACACCAGGGACCTCTTGACTCATTCATAAATTCTTTCAGGGCTCCCCCGACTGAACAAAGATTCTGCTCAAAAGGAAGTGAACAGAGATGCCACTACATAAAATCTTCTAGCCAAATAGGGTTTCAAAATTTTTTGTGTGTTAATTATGAATCAAAGTTAGTCAAATTTCTTTACTTGACAATCTCATGACATTTCAAATATTAGCTTGTCCTGGGAAGCTGCTGAGTTAGAGGTCTAGCCTGCAGCCTTTCCCAACTTAAATTTGCTTGGAACAGTTTGGTTTCTAAGATTGGATTAACATCTCCCTCAAACAGTGTTCAGTGGAACACATTTAGGAAAACGGTTTTCTATTATAAGATTTATCACACTGTATTGGAATGATTCATTCACATGTCTGCCTCCCCCACTGGGCTGTGATTTCCTGAAGGGCAAGAAATGCATCTCATTCTTGTTACTGTCTCCAGCACTTAGCACAGTATTTCCTAGCATTGGTCCCCTCCTCCCATCTTGTTAAGCTCACCAACAGTTTCCATCTCTCTTTTCCTCTTATGAAATTCTGGGCATCATTATTCTCAGTTTGGGCCTCTTTCTCCTTTAAGCATCCTTGTTTTTTGGTCCCTGTGACATCACACCCTCTTTGGCAATATTACTATTGAATCGTTCTCTATGACCTGTTAGCTAAACACTGAAATGTCCAGAGCTCTATGGGTGGACAGTTCCTATANTGCAGTTACACTCTATTTCAGGTAATGTCAAGTTGTCCCACTGCATCCAACATTGTATANGCTAATGGTAGCAATGTCTGTGCTGCTATATGTGCCTCCTCTCTTGTGTGGAGACTCATATTCGAGATCNCCCTTTAGATACTGTGCTTAGCAACTCCAGAACGAAACTTTGGTTTTACTCAGCAAACCTGTTCATTGTTCAGTTAGCACACCACACCTGCCAGCAGCTCACATCCAAGTTCTGGAATGTCTCTTCACTTTCCCTTTCTATCCATTGGCATCTTGCTCTGGTGCCAGGTCTGTGATCATTAAGATTAACAGTTGGCACAAATCCACACTCCCTCCNCAGAGGGGATNTTCACTACCTAGTTGGTAGTTAACTCACTCTGGCTGCTGGGATGTTAGCAAGGGTGTCCAGAGCTCCAGTCTTGAATGTCTTCAGAAAATGTGGTTTGTCTCTTGTAGCCAGTGTTAGTCACTAGATTAGTTAATTTTCTGTTGCTGTGATAAAACACCATGACCAAAAGCAACTTTGGGCTTACAATTCCAGAGAGATGGAGTCCATAATGGCAGGGAGGGCATGACATGGTGGCAGGAGAGGGAAGCTGGCTGATCACATTTTTATCCACACATAGGAAGCACAGAGACAGGGGCTATCAGCCCTCAAAGCCCACTCCTAGTGATGGACTTTCTCCAGCAAGGCTGCCCCTCCTAAAGGTTCATAATCTCCCCAAACAGCACCACCAACTGGGGACCAAGTTTTCAATACATGAACCTATAGAGGATGTTTCTCATTCAAACCACCACAGGCACCAAAACATTGCCTCTCAGATTATTATCAAAACTCATTTTCCCTTCATCTATAGAAATAAATATGAGCCTGTTACACAACCTTCCCCTTTTTAAATTTTATTACTATTATTTGTTTTTGAGACAGGGTTTCTTTGTGTAGATTTGGAGCCTGTCCTGGAACTCATTCTGTAGACCAGACTGGCCTCGAACTCACAGAGATCTGCCTGCCTCTGCCTCCTGAGTGCTGGGATTAAAGGTGTGAGCCACCACCACCCGGCCAATCTTCCCTTTTATAATAGGCATGATACTGCATCAGTAGAAGGTTGCTGGGTGTGCTTGCCTCCTTGACACCCATTCCACCAGACCGCTTTGATGTCTGAAGGGTGCTTCTAATGCAGATGGCTTAGGAACTCAGAAAAATGACTCCATGAACATGTTTCTCACAGACTACAATGCTTCATTCTACAACTGCAACCTATCCTGATTCTAGATGTTGACAATGCTTAGTTATTATGCCTTGAGTGCTGTTCCAGACAGACTTACCNGTTCTAGCATATTGCTCCATCACCTTAATTTTGAGTCTTTAAATACAGAGTCTTAATTATGATTTCTTTATCCTATATGGTAGGGCAGCTCACATCTCTATTCTTTGACTCTTTCCCTGTCTGTCTGTCTGTCTGTCTGTCTGTCTGTCTCTCGCCTTCTCTCCATATGTATGTATGCAGAGGACAGAGGTCAAAGTCGGGTGTCTTTCTCTACCACTTTCTACGTTATTTCTTTTAGACAGAAGNTNTCACTGAAAGTGGAGCTTTCTGTTGGCTAGACTGTCTGGCTAGCAAGTCCAAAGGATCCTTCTGCTCCTGCCCCCCAGCACTGGGATTACAGGTGAGAGCCACAATGCCTGGCTTTTTACCTAGTGCTGGAGATCCAAACAGATCCCCATGCTCATGTGGCAGGGACTTTTCTGGAATGAGCCATCTCCCTAGCCCCTGAAACATGTTTCTATCATCTGTTCTTTGCTATTCATTTCCTTAGATGGTTTTTAAAAATTATTTGATACATTCTACCCCCAGACTTCAACATTATAACTTCACTTAGAAGGATTAACATCTTTATTCTACTGAATTCTCCTGTCTAAGAGACTGACACAGCTACATTTAGTTATCTTCTGTTGTGTCCCCAATAGAAGGAGCTGGGTTTTCTTCTAAGGCTGAATTAAGATTATTTATAGGCCTTTTTTTCCCTTTTACTTTGTATACAGGAGTCTTTCCTTTCATTGGTCCTCTAAATAATTGATATTATTTAGAAAAGTTATTGATTTTCACACGTTTGTCTTGTGACACATCACTGTATTGAAGTCTTCTTTATTCTAGGTGCTTCCAGTGAGGTTTTTGGAATTTCTCGGTATGAAGACACGTTGGTGCACAGGTGGTGGCCGTTCTCCTCCTCTCCAGTGATTACACCTCTCTTGTGTACTTTGAATCTCAGTATGCCAAGCAGGGCAATGTTAAAATAATAGCATCCTCTAAGATTTTTACATTCCTGTGCAAAAACGGATATTAACCCTCTTCTCACACTATAAAGAAAATTTAGCCCAGAATGAACAAAAGATTCAAATGTAAGAGCTGAAAACTATCAAACCAGAAGTGAGACTATAACAGAAAAAAAATGTGTTCTTGATTTAGGAAATGATTTCCTAGGTAGGACTGAAAATATGAATCATATCAAGAAAAAAATGACAGATCAGGTTTTATCAAAACGAAGCTTTTACTTTTTGAGAGACAGTCCTAAGCAAGTGGAGTGGCGAGTCATGGAGCAGGAGGAAGCATCTTCAAGACAGGCATCTGACTAAGAACTTGTCCTAAGAACATAAAAAGAATCCNTACAGGTCAATANTGACATCATCACAGTAAGCAGGCAGACAATTTGAACAGACACCTCATCCATAAAGAACCGCAATCTAATCAAACACCACTNCACATCTGCTTGGCAGTTAAAATTAAAATTNGGGTATTGCCAAGTATTGAAAGGAGGCAGAACTGCGGTGGCTCCCACAGTGCTGTGGAGAATCCCGCCAGCGTTGGTACTTTGGGGCAAACAATAGTCAGCTGCTTTTGAAGTTAAATATTTACTTAATGCAACTCAGCACTCCTGCCTTTAAATATTTACCCAAGAAAACAAAACAAAACAAAAACAAAAACAAAAAACTGTTTACATAGGCCTATCCACAAATATTTATAACAGACCCAAACTGAAAATAATCTAAATATCTAAAAGGATGAAGCAAACAGATTTTGGGTACATCCATACACTAGAATGCTACATGCAAAAAAAGCATGGAGGGATCTCAGCTGAGTTNAAGAAGCAGTGTGCAAGTGACTTAAAGCTTCTCCCATCCTGGGGGAGGNATTATAGGAACAGAAGTTAAATCACTAGTTTTTAGGCCTGAGATGAGAGGGAGGGTTAAATCTAAGGAGCCTGATAGGACTTTGGGGGGTGATAGAAATAGTCTATAATTGAATGTTGAGGTTATTTAAGTAACTACGTATGATTGTCCAGCCTCATCAAATTATGGTCTAAAGGGTGCATATTTTATGATGGGAAAATGGTACCTAAATAAACCTACCTGGCCTTAAGAAGAGAGATGGATGCACGTATAACTGTACCAGTCATGTTATTAGTATCAGAGGCAAGGTTGGCCACTCCTGTCTTAGTAGGAATGCCACTGCTATGCACAATTTTGGCCACAGATTTGAAAAATATAACCTATTCTCCATCATGTTAATGAAACTGACTTTGATATCTAAGATTTCTTAGGTGCCAGCAACAGAAACAGAGTCTGGCTGATTTAAGCAGAAAAAAATTTCATGGGCAGGAGTCTGGATGTCCCAGAGCCAGGAACGAGGAAAGCATGAACAGCTGGCTCCAGATCATGACTCTGTGAGTGACATGGCTGCCACTATCTTTGGATAACTGCTGCCATCTTTGGATGAGTGATGCTGTAGCTCAAAAGACCAAGGATGCTGGACCCTACCGTTAGGATGTGGTCCTCCTGCATNTTCACTGGGGTTGAGGAAGCGGATGTTGCTGTCATTACTGGGACCCTCACCCCAACATATGCACACAGGCTCTGTTGCCTGGCTTCTTTGTACCACCATCTGAACACAGGCTGAGTACTATGCCAGATGACCCCACTGTTGGAGGGGCCAGTGCCCAGAACAGTGAGAATGTGGCATTTTCTCCATTTCTATGGTAGAAGGCAGCTCTGCCACTACCTAGATTCAGAATGTGGGCTGGGGAGACTGACTCAGTCAATGAAGTACTTTCCTTATAAGAGTAAGGCCTGAATTTGATTCCCTGACACCCATATAAAATTGCTGGGTGTGGTGACACACACTTGTAATCCCAGCACCGAGGAGGTGGGGACAGGTGGCTCCCTGGAGCTCACTGGCCAGCCTGTCCAACCTAATTGGTGAGCTTTAGGCCAGGGAGAAACACTGTGTCCAAGGATACAGATGGTCTTTCTGAATATGACACCTGAGGTTGCCTCTGGCCTCTGCCCACTACCTACCTTTCACTATTCCCAATTCACACACACACACACACACACACACACACACACACACACACACACACACACCTCATAATGTAGGGACTTTCCAAATATGAGAAAGGCATTTTGTTATTAGACATCTTCCCTCTAAACAAAATAAAACAAAACAAAAGTCCCCACAGCTGTCAGCATGTCCTATCCCTAGTATCTTAGACAATGTTCCCATTAGGAATCCATGATGAATCTTCATGGTGGGTTTTCCTGCTCTTGTTGAGATAATCATATGACGTCTCTTATTTGATCCACTTGTGTGTTCCATAAACAGATTTACTAATATTAAAACAGCATTGCCTTCTTTGGGAAACCTACTTGGCTGTGGTAAATTCTTCTTTTAATATACTGTTGAATCCAATTTGCTAGCGTTTTGTCTAGGATTTTCACATTTAGATTCATGAGTGAAATCGGTCTGGTTTGATTTTATGTGGTTTCTTTGTCAGCCTCAATGACATTCTGGGCTCCTTCCTCCCCGGGCTTTCATGCCCCCTGGTTGAGATGTGATCTCTGAGATATTTTTCATAAACCACAGGGTTTGCCGCAGCCCACACGGCTCATCGAGTGTTAGGGAATTATGAGATAGATGCAGATATGACGAGAAATTCTAGGTGCCCGAAGCAGCCCTTAACTTAACTCGGGGACATTTACCGAGGGCCTGCCATGTGCCAGCTGCTAAATGATGTAACCTGAAGCTTAAGTCAGCGGCTTCTCNGTGGGGAAAGCTCAGATGAGCCATTGAGAATCGTCTGGAAGTAGAGAATGAGTGGAGATATGGAAGACCATCTNATTTGCCTGTGTTTTATTGTGGAGTAACCAAAGCTCAGGGAAAGCATGAGTCTTGCACACAGTTCACTCCTGGTTCTCTGACTCCTGCCCCTGACTTTTTCAAAGGCCCTATATCTCTGTAGACAGAGAAGCCAAAAGTTAGGTTTAGACCTCAGGGAAAAACTTTTTTTTTTTTTTCAAGATTCCTTGGCAAAGGCAGATAAGCTACAAATGTTNACACAAGCTGTGTTAATATGCTTTGGAGTTTGGCCCTTGACCTTGAACCTCAGGGAATTATAGACCTCTGCAGCCTCCCCACTGAGTTAGTTTTGCCCACAGGCAAGTCAAAAGAGCATTAGCTACAGCCCAAAGGTAGAGCCATGCTTCCTGGATCTGGTATCTGGAGATGGCCACATATTAGCCTCAGTGCCTTGAAGTCCAATAGCCTAGTTTGTCATCTGAGAAATGGGAGGATGAGAGCACTTTAAGCCAATTCCCATCTGTCTCTATAACAAGCTTGTTAGTGCCATACCAGGCTTGGTAGCCACAGAGGTGGCCAAAGCCTAACAAGACACATTTCATGTAGTTCAAATATTTCCAAAGTACATGGCTTTGCATTCACAGGAATGGCGCCCTCAACAGCCATGTCTTAGTTTTCTTCCGGTGCCACGTTTAGGAAATGGGAAAGGTCTTTGAATGTGGTCTTGGAATTGCCTCCCCAACCACCCTAGGCTCTTGGATTTTCAGGAGGATGCTTCTGGGGACTCACCTCTCTCCTGAACTCATAGCTCACCGGATCTGCTGGTATTCAGCATCACACCTCACAGGGAGCTCCTACAGACATCTCCCATCCAACAGAGTCCCTTCTTAATTTGGGAAGTGTGGCAGACCAGCTCCCACCATTACTTACCCCAGGGACTCTTGAGGAATGAGGGATGAGAGACTTAGTTAGAAGTAGAGGGGAGAGAAACAGAGAGAAAAACACAGGGTAGACTCGAGTGNGCCTGGCTCCTTATCCAAACGGGCTCAGAACTTTATTCCAAAGGTCTATTTATAACAGTGGCAAGGGGTGGAGCAAAAGACCTCCCCCTTGTTAGTTACAGTCAAGTGTAGACCCTTACAAACACCTGGTACCCAGGCCCGTGGTCCAATCAACCTCTTATGCAGTCCTGCTGGGTACAGCCGCTAGGAAACCTAGTGGTCTACGACAGGGAAGGCAAATCCATGGCTGCAGTGCTCATTCTGGGAATGTGTGGGAGGGAGATGGTGCTCTGGGCAAGGACTGCTTGTTTCCCTTCCATGCTGTGGGCACAACTGCATCCATGGTCCAGCAGCCAAGGCTTTCCCCACACTNTTCTCTTGGCACGTGCCATAAGAACTGAGACTGCTCCACAGCAGAATTCCATGGTGAACTCTGACTTTGTACCAGCTTTGGCTCAGAGTGTGGATGTCATGGGAAAAAAGGGAGCCCTCTGAGGGCACTGCTGAGACCCTCTAGGACACAGACAGGCCAAGCTGAGCTTTCCAGCTCAGCTGTCTCTCACTTACTAAGTGCCCTTGAGTAAGTCCATGTCCCCCATCCCCCACTGGATCTCAGTTCCTCATTTGTATAATGAAAACCTTCCCCAAAGCATCCCTTTCTCTGATCTAGTACATTCAAATAAGAGTTCTGCTATCAGTTGGAATTTATGTGGCCCCAAGATCCACGCGTTAAAAGCTTGGTTCTTAATATGGTGCCATTGGGGGTCATGGAACCTCATGAATGAATGTCCAGTAGGAGGTCTTTAGGCCATTGGGAGTGTGCTCTGGAATAGGATGCTGAGATCCCAGCCCCTTCCTCTTGGTTTTTTAGTTTTTGCTTCCCAACTGTGGGGGTGAGCACCCACTACAATGTGCTACTTCACCCAGGCCCAGGGTGACGGAGACATTCAATCATGGACTAAAGCTTCCAGAACTATTAACTCAAATAAACCCTTTCTCTCTCTAAGTTGATTACCTCAGGCATTTTCTTATTGTAACAGACGCTGACTAATACAGATGGGTGAAGACAGAGGTCTTTGAAGCGTATGAAGCTATCATGAGTGGAGCCNTCTTATTGNCTAAGGTTTTCTTCAGTTGGTATCCAGTATGAGAAGATGACTCAGTCAGCAGCCATATTGGCTACAGGAATAGAAAGAGCCTGAACTTCACTTAAGAGAAGGAAGATGGGGGGTTTTCAAGCTTCTAATTGCAGGGATTACAACCAAGGTGGCTTCTCAGAGACTGAGTCCGTATNNAACTCATCTCCATCTCGGCCTCTCTCTGCTCCATCCCTGCAGCCCAGCTCCTTCCCCAGGTTCATGGCAGCTCTACTCCCATAATCATCTACTGTGTGGCCCTGCCTGGCACTGACTACAGATGGGCCCCCACTTCTTACCTGTCACCACACAACTTCCTGTCTCTGTAGCCTCAGACCCACCATGTGAGAAGTGTCCTTTTTGGCTTTCTCTAGAATGTGTCACAGGAGAGTACCATCCTGTATGGCCTAGACCTGAATCAATAAGAGACACACATAAGCTAGACATGGCTTCCTGGGATTTAGTCACACATCTCAAAGTTTCATTTTACAAATGAGTCAAGCATATCTTTTGGTCCACCTTATAGTGCAAGGTAACATAGAGACTCAGTGACAATACAGGACTTGAATTTGGTCCTCTAAACTCATAGCACAAGATCTTCCCAGAGCATCACTGTGGTANTTCTCTGGCTCAAACACAAGGGAGAATTGGCCTTTGATGGGTGTGCTGTGCTATTGAATTGCAGAAAAGAAAATGACATGATATTACTGCCATGCAGAATGTATCGTAAGCCTGTGGAAGTGCAAAGAGACCATTCATACACTGCTCATCAGCCGCTAGATCTTCCTAGGACACAGTTTGGGTGCCTTCCCTTGCTTTCTGAATCCATCTCCAAATACATGGACAGATGCATGTGCTCTATCCTGTATCCACACCCTCCCAGCTGTACCAGAATAAAAGAACACTTATTCTGAGAAACTAGGCTAGGCCCTGGGGATGGAGTGAATAAACAGGCAGGATTTCTGCCATGATGAATCCGAGGATAGACAAATTCATATTTTGATTTATTGTGACAGGAAGGGACAGGAAGCCATGGGAGCACTGAGTAGGCCTGTGCTTGGAAGCACTGAGTAGGCCTGGTTTGGCTCCCAAGAAGCCCTGNAGGGAAGAGGTGTTGGTCTGAGGCCTGAGGATGAGCTGTGCCCATTGCTGGTGTTTCTGAGTGTGCCCAGAACCATGTGTTCCTCGTAACTGGTCTCCCAGGCTCCCATAGTTACCGGTAATCTGATCCTATCCACAGCACAGATCAGGAACTGAGTGTCAGAGTTTGTATGCACTGGCTCATGCTACACAGCTTAAGAAAAAAGTGCTCCAGCCTGTCTGTCACACAGAGCATCACTGAAGACTTGTGCCAGTGGCCATAGAACCATGTGACAGCTGATAAGTTGGCAATGGTGTGCAACGACAGTTGGAGGCTGGGAGAAGAAGGCCAACCTCTTTGGAATCCAGCAAGAAAGGAGCAGCCAGGTACAAAAGGCGGCCTGGGGCCTCGGAGGGCCTTGTAAAGACTCGTGGGTCAGGTTAATAGTTTGCTCCAGAGTGCTGAAGAGATGGCTCAGTCTGTAAAGTGACTGGCACAAAAGTGTGAGGACTAGAGTTTGAATCTCCAGCATCCATGTAAGAACTAGGTGAGGTGGCGTGACTCCAGGGCTGGAGAGATGAATGAAGATAGGCAGATCCCTAGAATAGCCTGTTCATGAGCTGAATTGATAAACTCCAGGTTCAGTAAAAGACCTTGTCTCAAATACTAGAAGGGAGGCAGGAGATGGCTCAGTGGCTCGAGTACTTGCTGTGTAAGCATGAGGACCAGAATTCAGATCCCCAGGACTCACATAAATGCCAGGTGGGTGTGATGACCTGTTTATAATTCCAGCCTTGGAAGTGCAGGCGGGGGATCCTCAGAGCAAGCTAGCTTGGGAACCAAGTCCTATTGGAGAACTCTGAGTGTAATTGAGAGACCCATCCTCAGTGACTAACGAGGAAGAGACATCAAGGATGGTTCCCAACATCAGTCTGGAACATCTGCATCCACACGCACACACACATGCACACACACACACATGCACATACACACACATGCACATACACACAGGCACACACATGCACACACACGTATGCAAATCANGCAGGCACACAGTCTCATACACACAAACACACACTGGTCTTTATTCTAAATGCGATAGGTAGGAAGACACTAAAGGAATTTAAGGACAGGAAACACNTGATCAGAAATGTGTATTTTTAAAAGACCATTCTGTTTGTGGGATGATGCACAGATTGGAAGGGGGCAGGAAAAGATGTGAGAACACAGATTTAGAGGCCACTGTATGGGCCCCGAGGAGGAGGATGGCTGTGTGTGTGTGTGTGTGTGTGTGTGTGTGTAGTGTATGTGTGTAGGGGGGCCCACGAAGACAGAGAGATGCAGAGGGAGATCAGAATAAGATGGACAGTGTTTTGGGACATGGGGGCTTGTGGCCAGGAAGGTGCCTGGCAACGCCTCAGATGCTGCCTGTTGCAGGCTGACGTCTTCACAGAGGAAGANCGTGCTANAAAGCTGTGCTAACTTCCTGCATTTTCATTTGTACCTCGAAAACCCAAAGGATCATTTTACTTTGAGGATATTTGAGAAGAGCTGTGTATGAGGGGTGGTGTGAATCGTTCTGCCAATGCTGTCTCCCCCATGGTAACCAGCCGCCCAGCTGCAGATCTAGAAATGACTTTAGTACCTTGCTGTTTGCCCAAGGTCATGTGCTCTTCCTGTGGCAGCCTTGGCAGCTTTGAAGGCCATGCTGGCTCCAGAACACCCCACAGTACCAGTTCCTGCTGCAGTCATCTCTCAGCTCAGAGCCACACTCTCCCCAAGGACACGCCCCCAGGCCTCCTGACTGCATAGTTCAATCAGAGTCAGTTTCCTGGGAATGTCACCCAAGACACTTTGGTGGCTTTGTAATGTGTCAATGTGTTTTGTCAATATACAACAGTTCCATTTCTGCNTGTTTCCAGTTGGGTCCCAGAGGGACTTCCTCTTGAGATCCTGGAGGTAAAAAGGAAGCATGGCAGACTTCCAGCATGCTGACACACTTGCTGAGCTACTGACTCATTTTCTTGCTGTACATGTATTTAGCTCAGTGCCAGGGGACCTGCCCTCCTGAGGCTCAACCCTTCACCAANGACAGATTCAGAAAGCACAGCTGGGNTCCAGACCATCCATGCTTCCCTTGGGGACTTCAGGTTCAGNAATCAGACACANGGCTGTCTTAAAGGGACCACTTAACCAGCCCCATGACATAGATAAATTTCCTGGAAAACCAAACCAAAACAAAACCGTAAGATATCTTTCAGATCTCTCTCTGATCTCTCCCTCCCTCCCTCCTTACCTCCCTCCCTTTATTCCTCCTCTCTCTCTCTCTCCCTCCCTTCTTCTTGTTCTTCTCTGGCTCAACACTGAATGAAGGGAAAGCCTCTGCACAGACTAACCAGTAGCAGAGTCAGGATTAACTGGAGAACCGGAAGCTCCATTGACAATGTCTGCTGTTTGGAGGCGTGTGAGTCCTTAGTATGTCCATCCTGGTGTGGCTGGGAAACCAGGCTATCCTTACCATGAATGAATGTGTAGTTGATGGAAAGGCCTAGAGCAGTGGTTCTCAACCTTCCCAATGCTGCGACCCTTTAATACAGTTCCTCATGCTGTGACAACCCCCAACCATAAAATTATTTTCGTTGCTACTTCATAACCATAATTTTGTTATTGTTATGACTCATAATGCAAATATCTGTGTTTTCTGATGGTCATAGGTAACCCCTGGGGAAGGGTCATTTGACTCCCAAAGGGTTGTGACCCACAGGTTGAGAACCGCTGGCCTAGAGCAATTGACAGGATCCATGTTAAAGGAGGACCTCGCTCCAGCTCCTTCTGGCTTAGGGCGTCACTGGGGACTGCCCCTCTGAGGACCTGCCCAGGCACAGTGGGCCTGGTGTTGTGTGGAGCACAAGAGGGTCTGAACCTCATGAAGGGTGATCAGTACTGCTGCTGATGAGGTAAGGAAAGCTTTCTCTTTCTGCAGGCTCGCCTGTCTACATGCACGTTTGCAGACTTTGCTAGGTCCCCAAGAGAGCCCCACCCTAACCCCTAGAACTTTTGAATGTTCCTTCCACTGTTAAAAAAAATGCCTTTGCAGCCACAATTCAGTTAAGGACTGTATTAGGCAGGGTTCACTAGGGGGACAGAATGGATAGAAGCCTTTTATGCTACTAACGGGGATTTACTAGACTGCTTTCTGGCAGTCTAGACAGAGAGAACGGTTTCTGTTGATCTGAAGATACCAGTTGTGAGCCTGCTGCATGGACCTTTATGTGTATATGACAATCGCTCCTGCCAACAACAAGGGTGTGGCCTTTGAGAAAATGGTATGAGAAGAGTCACTGCTGGCCAGCGTGTAGGACTTCTTGCAGGTGGCTGGAAGGAAGGACAGGAGTTCAGATGCAAAGAAGGCAGGAGTCCAGGGCTGGAGCCCAACACACCTGTGTGTGTAGCCTGGCTTGACTTCTCATTTGGTCTTTGATTTGTGAAACCCTTTGAACATCTTCTTCTAAGACATAGAGAAGGTACTATATGCCTTATACACAGCTGAGAGAATTTAATGAGCAAGGTCAAGCTAAAAATAGCATGTAGTTAAATGCCAAGCAGGTGAGACCATGAGAAGAGGTGTCAATTCGAGCGAGGATCTAGCAACTTTGCCTTTCAGAAGAGCGGACCCCTGAGATCTGGTACTAAATCACACCTCCCTTGCCAGCTTGCCAGGGCTGCAGCCAAGATTATGTCTGTGGGTGTCAGAAATGGTGCTCAGGAAACAGGGAGTGGATTTGCCTGGGGGAGGGTGGAGGGTGGTAGGAGGCCAAGCAGGGCAGAGTTTAGCCACAGCCTAAGNCAGAGCTGCTCAACTCCTGCAGGTTCAGAAGTGTCCAGGCTGTCTGACCCTATGCCGGGAATAGCAGCTCTGGCGAGGCCACACCATTGTCTATGCAGCTTGTCTTTTCCGGACACAAACTGTATGCTAGAAAAAAATGTAAATACTTTCTAAGTGCTATTTTTCTTGGTTTCTTCTGTGTCTTGCCCTAGGTTTAAAAAGAATTAATAATAATATTAAAACACATATGTTGTGGCCAGCAGTTGAGTTATATATTGATCCATTTAAAGGTAAATTACATTTTGCAATTCATTTGCTGTGTTGTCCTGCATATGCCATCTGCCTTCCTGTAGTAGGTACTTACTTTTATACCCATTTTACAGATACAGAAGTAGAGAATGGCTGTTCCATATGTTCCTGTCTCCAAAATCTCTTATCTCTCTTACAGTTGGTCCTTGTTGTGAATAAGGTAGAATGATAGTGTTGAGTGTTAGNTACCACAAATAACCTGTGACACACTTTCCTGAGTTATCATTCCTCCTGTCACCTTAGCATGGTTGGTACTCCACTTGTGGATGAGGAGATTGAGNTCTGGGATGTTTAGTGACCAAGCTCAGAGGCTAAGGGCCTGGCCAACTGCAGACCTGTGTCCTGCACCCTGAGTGAGCCGGGTCTACCTCCTACACACGATCAAGACACTCAGCATTCCAGCATTGCTACTTTTGAGAGCCTTGGGTCCCAGAACCTGGGCTAGGGCCATCAAGAGGATGAAGGAAGACACACACAGTGAAGGTGGGGTTCTCTAACGGATACAGCTGCAACGTGGAACCTCAGCTTATTGGGGATAGCATGGGGGAGGGGGTAGCTAGCCTTGGTAGGAGGTCTCTGTAGGAGAGCAGTCTCAGGCCCTCAGCATCCCAGAGGAGGGTTGGCTGGGACTAGTCACTGGTTCTCTGAGTTANCAGGCTGTATATCCTTGTCTGAGAGCCTGTCAGACCTCCCCTTGCTCCTCAGGCCCAGCCTTGGACTCCCTTCTTCTCACTTTAGTTCTGATGACATTTGGAGATCAGCTCACTGTTAAAATTATTTTCTGGCTGTATGAACATGTACAACTTTCAAAGAAAATGGTGCTAATTACTTACCGCCAGGCACAATGGACTATAAACAGCCACAGCCTCTATGGGGGTCAGGAGGACTTGGTTCTGATATCAACTGTGTGATTTTTTTTTTCCTTTAGACTATCACCAACATTCTTTGGGGCATTGAAAGAATGTCAGAGNTTGAAGTTAGTTTTTTAAATGCCCTGAGTCTCTAAGCCAAGTAATGCATGGGGGATACTAGGGATATCCACACTAAGATGCCAAGGCCTTCCTGCCTGGTGCTATAAATCTAGGTAAGAACCCACAACTGGGGAGTTTAGAGGCCCTAGAGTTGAACCTACTACTATTACTTTGCTGAATGGACATAGTTTCAACCATCTTCTAGATTCATGTTGCTTTACCCATTAGTGCAGCTTGAGTCCTTATCCGAGAACTATCTTTGTGCAGTAGATGGCAGTTAGTACAGAGACTTGTCACTGGTTGAGGTACAGAGAATAATAAGTGTCTACGGAGGTTTCGGCCATTGCTGGAACATCTACATCACACACACCACCCCCTTAGGCCCAATGAATATTGGAGAAGAGGGGGTATAAAGATTTTAAGAGCCAGAGGTCAGGGAGGACCGGGGCAAACTTACTTCTGAGCATGACAGGACCACTGCCCTCATGAGCCCATAGCAGCTGTGGTTGCCTACACGAGACCTGCACTTGCTAGTCTGGCCCACACTCATCAGTCATCACATTGATCAATTATTCATAAACACTCTGCTTGGACTCTGCTTCGTCCTCCATCTTGAACCTGGTCTATATGGATAATGGCTTTACCGATTTCCCATGGGCCAATTAGTTTCAGAGTCCTTGACTAGCTGTGCCTATGTCAAAATTCACTCACTCCCAGGACTTCCTCCGATCCCTACAGAGTATGGGTGGGGGAGGGACATGAGTGCCTGCATCTCTAGCTGAGGCGCTATTGACAGTTGTTGGCTGGTAGGGGAAGGGCCGTGCTCTAGTGGATTGCCCCATACCCATGTGTGTATGGGCAGCACTAACAGGACTTGGTGGTATAATTATTAAAATGTAAAGCCAAAACAAGAAGGACTTGAATTTAGGAGCTGTTGGGAGGGGCCTGGGAGAAGTTGGAAGTGGGGAGTGGAGGGTGAATAAGATGGACACACAATGTGTGCACGTATGAAATTCTCAAAGGATAAGTATGGTTAGCTCTGACCTGTCCCATCACCCTGACACCCTGACACCCACTAACACTATTGTTCTGAGCAGGGAACAAATGGCCGATCGCTAGTCCTTGCTCTTTCTTTCACCAGGTTCCTCATCCTAGAAGGAAAAACCCACCAGCCAGTGATCCAAGTTCTGAAGCACTGACAGTCTAGCATGTGACCCCAAAAGGTCCTTTTCCTGACTGAAGTTCAAGACTATAGGAACGACTTCCAAAGTTCGGCTTCCCTGAGATGAGACATGACCCTGGGTTTCTCTGGGTTGATATAGACAGAGACATTCTGAGGTCACCCCTGACATTCTCCCTGCTCACCTGTGGCCTTTTCCTGGAGCCTCTAGCTGGTGTTTCACATCGGTAGGCCTAGAAGCTTGTGTCTCGGTAATTCAACAACTACAGCAGCTGGTTATTTTCCCTGAAGATTTAATACTTGTCATTTATCTGTGTCAAAACTGCAAAGAAGAAAGTTTCCAAAGACAGATTTATTATGCTCACTGAGCAGCTCAGGTACAGCGGTGCATACCGATGGGCCGAAGCCCACATTTCCCCCCTGGTTTTGTTCTATAAAAATAGCCACTCTTACTTTGCATTCAGACAAGTGAGGAATATATAGTCTTGAGCCGTGAGTCACCATGGGGCCACTCATAAAGAGTCACAGGATTGTGAAAATGAGCTCTACTGTTAGCTTTGGGGTCAGCCACAAGCTGGCAGGGTTGGCTTTGGCAAGGGGCAAGCTGCAACCAGAGTTGCTTGGAAATTTGTGAGGCTTGGGGCAAAATGAAAATGTGTGGCCTCCAGGTTAAGAAGCAGAAAAGATGTGCCATTATAGATCAGCCTTTTCTTGTNTTNTGTGGTCTTTCTGCAGTCTTGACGTGGNGGTTTTCATGTGTTATTTAATGGCCTAAGAAAAATTTAGGTTTTTTCGCTATTCCCATGGGTTCCGAAGTTTATTTTTATATCACATAATACAGATACAGATACAAATGTGGGACATTTGCCTGGTGCACAGAATCACTGCAATTTTACCACTCCTAGTTGGCTGCTCCTCTNGTCAGGGAGTCCGGAATTGTCCAGAAGAGACAAACCCAAGCCATGCTTGAGAAAGGAGGCAGGAAGGGTTTCCCAGGCATGGAGCCTCTAAGGGAGGACCCCAGAGTGAGGAAAGTGTGGATCCCCCCAAGTGCTCTGGAGTCCTGCCCTCAGGCTCCACCTCCCTCCGGTGGAGGACTGAGGAGGCCACCAGGGGGATAGCTTGGAGAAATTAAGTCTTGTAGCCTTGTTTTCCATGAATCTTCAACTCCAACTCAGAGTAGATAGGTCGCTTTGTAATGGTTTAGGTGTCACTGCTGTATGTATCACAAGTGGTGCCTGGATTGGGGAATGACCTCTTGGCTGTCCTTCCTCTAGATGGGCAGCCCTTTCTGAAGGACTCTGCAGGGTATTGCTGGAGTCTTGCTTCTCTCTGGGTGCCTAGGATGGAAGGCAACAGTAACTGTGGGGTGGGGTTTAGAGGAGCGGTCCTGCAGGCCATGCTGAGAATTATCCTTGGAGGTGACATGAGGCAAGACCATGAATGAGCTGAGGCCCATAGAGCCTGTGAATGCCCCATTGCCCATCCTATAGGTCCAAAACACATTCAGCGATAAAAATGTTAATAATTTACTAATGGCAGCTATGAAGCTGTAAGCTAGAAGCAGAAGGCTCTTCTGAGGAAGAAGCCTTATATCAGTGCACTGCTGTGAGGTCTCCCTAGCCATAACCTTAGATCAGAATCATGGCCTGGGACTGATACTGCCCTGTCTAGAAATCTACAGGCCACTGGATTCAAGGACCACTGTTCAGCAGGTTATCAGATATTAGAGCCATGAGGCAGAGAGCAACCACAAAAAGTACTAGACTCAGAAGCAGGAACCATAGTCTTGTCTGTAGGAACCTCTTGTCTGTGAAAGTTTAATGAGCACCGTACTTCCCAACAGATGGTCCCCAATTTATCAGGCTTGACTTTACAATGGTGTGACAGTGATAGGCATTCAGTAGTCCATACTCCCAAGTTTGCATTGTCTCCTGGGCTAGTGGTATGTAGTATGATTGACTCTTTCAAGTTTTAAATTTTATTTGATTTTATGTGTATGTATGTTTTTCTTACATGTATGTCTGTGCACCATGTGTGTGACCAGAGCCTCCAGAGGCTGGGAGAGGGCACTGGATCCCTTGGAACTGGTTACTGCCATGTGGGTGCTGAGAACAGATGTGGGTCCCCTGCAAGAGCAGCTGGTGCTCTTAACTGATGAGCCATCTTCAAGCTCCGTGACTGACACTCTAAGAGGTCACAGTTCCCAGCCACACAGCCNCGAGGATGAGCAACCCATGCTCCGAAGTATATAATGCTGTTGAAATAGAGTGTTCAGTAGGCGAGGGATTAAATGCGTTCAGCAGGATATTTTAAATTTATGATTGACTTATCAGGACACAATCCATCACAAGCCAAATAACATCTGTCTATAAAAAAGGACAATAAAGAATAAACTGTTAGAGGAAACTGCCATTATCCATGCATGTCATGATCATGTACTTTGGAAAAAACCACAAGCAAACAGTGGCAGAATGAAAAATGTACCCCAAGCCATCCCAAAGATACCAGAGCATGTAAATTTTCCTTATTCTGGACAAAGGTCTTTGTAGAGATGGCCAACTTAGGGCTCTTGTGATGAAGAGGTAGCTTGGATTACCTGAGCTGAACTAGCATTCCCAACATCCTCATAGGAGGGGAGCAGAAGTTGGTTCCACTGTCTTTCTTTTCCCATAGCTCTGATAAAATACCCTGACAAAAGCGACTTAAGGGAGAGAGGGTTGATTTGGCTCACAGTTTCAGGTTACAGTCTATCTTGGCAGGGAAGTAGCAACAATAGGAGCTTGAGGGAGCCAGTGACATCACCTTTCCAATCAGGAAGCAGAGAGTAATGATGCCACTTGGTTCCCTTTCTCTACACAATCCAAGATTCTAGCCAGGGAATGGTCCTGACCACACTATAGATGGGTGTTTCCACATCAGTGAACACAGCAAAGATAACTGTCCACAGGTACACCTAGGGGATTCTCACAGGTGTGCCCAGGTGATTCTCACAGGTGTGCCCAGCTGATTCTCACAGGTGTGCCCAGCTGATTCTCACAGGTGTCCCCAGGTGATTCTCACAGGTGTGCCCAGGTGATTCTCACAGGTGTCCCCAGGTGATTCTCACAGGTGTGCCCAGGTGATTCTCACAGGTGTGCCCAGGTGATTCTCACAGGTACACCCAGGTGATTTTCACAGGTGTGCCCAGGTGATTCCCATGGGTATTCCCAGGTGGTTCTGGATTCCATCAAGCTGGCCATCAACACTAACCCTCACATGGTGAGAGGCAGAAGAGGAGAAGGCCACATGATGATGGAGGCAGAGACATCAGTGATGTGGTCATAAGCAATGTTGATGCTACCTGAAGCTGGAAAAGGTAAGGGGCAGACGGATCACGGCTCTGTGACATGTTACTTCTAGCCATTGAGGCTGATTTTGGACTGCTGGCCTCTAGAACTGTCAGAGAATACATTGCTGTTGATTGAAGCAGATACTAGGTTTGTGGTTCCTTTTTACAGCAGCCTGAGACAATGTGCAAACTATTAGAATTTGTAAGTATGATTAGCAAAGTTGCCAGAGATGGGATAATATGCAAAAATCAATTGTATTTCTACCAGAAAATTTCTACAAGTCAAAATGAAGACAAATATCCAATTTGTAATATCATCAATAACTAACATGTTGCCAGGATAAAGTCTAGTAAAAAATATTACTGAGAGAATTTAAAGAAAATTTAAATGAATGAAGAGATATATCATATTCATGTATTGAAAACTCAATACCACAAGATGTCATGTCTCCCCCAAAGTATCTGTAGACCAGACAAGGCTAATAAAATCAGGTAACTTCATCCTGTTGGCTAAAGTTGAAAAATGGATTGCAAAATTTATATGAAAATTCAAAGGACCAAGACAATCTTGAAGAAGAATGGACAATTTACACTACTAGTTAACAAGATCAATTATTTATTTATAGACATTTAGACAATACGGAATTGTCACGGAGATAGAAAAAGAAATACCAACGACACTAAATTAATCCCAGAAAAAGTACATTTTATTTGTGATTAAGGCAGTGCACAGGAAAGAGAGTTTGTACAGTAAATGTTACTCTGTGGGTTCTATGGAAGCATAGTATTTTCATTGTACTATTTTACACCAATGAAATAATCAAATACCAGTGGGTAGTAGCTATAAGCATAAACAATAAAAACCATGAGTTTTAGAGGAAAATCTGGGTCACAGTTACACTATCTTTGAGTATGTAAAAGGATAGAAATATTGTTAGGTGGAAAGAGAGTAAAAACAATTTATGCCAGTGTGGAAATAAGGAATTTTGATACCCATAGCCAACAGAGAACATGATTGCAGAATTTAGAGAGAACTCTCACCCACTGACTAGAGANAGAAAACCCCACATGAGAAAAGAAATAGACAAGAGGCTTAAATACACACTGCACAAAGAGAACATCCAAATGGCTGTTAATTAAATAAACGAAGCCAACCATGTGAAAAGATACTCAACTTCATTAACAAGGAAATGCAAGTTAAGCCCCAGTGAACCACTCACGCCCACGGTCCTGGCTAAAGAGGGAAAAGACGTGACATTCCAGATGAAGGCGGGTGAGAATGAGGGACAGAGTGAGCTCTGCTCTGCTGCTGGCGGAAGTGTAAATTGGTACAATTATTTTGGTAAAGTGTTTATCAGTGTCAAAGCAGAATACACGCGTACCTTATTACACAGCTGTTCNACTTCTAATTANATACCCAGTAGAAATGCATTCATGGACACAGCAATAACATGTTCTAGAATGAACAGAGCAGGACTATTTGTAATAGTTTTAAAAAGGATACTCCCTAAATATCCAAAACTGGTAGACTGAATATATCAGTTTGGCATGCCCCCATATTAGAATACTGTACAACAATATGAATTAATCTCAGAAAGCAGGATTTAGAGTATAGAAAGACGAGCTATTCATTACCCTATTTTATTAGACTTCAGAAACAGGCAAAACTATGCTGTTGGGAGTTGAGACAATGGACACCCTTGGGTAGATGTAGTAACTGTGGGGATGTGGGGACNCTGGTCAGGTTCCGCTTCTTGATCTCAGTGATGGATTATTCATGTGTTTATTCTGTGAATATTCACTGAGTTCAACATGCATATGAGAAGACCATGATTATTCCAGTAAAAAATNACAAGACAAAGCAGAAACCACAAACTATACAGTGGTAGGATGAGGTTTAAGGAAAATTTTGGTTAGCACAAAATAAATATAAAAACTGATAGCTGGGCCTGGTCAGGTTGCTCAGTGGGTGGAGCACTTACTGTGCAAGTGTAAAGACCTGAGTTTGGAGCCCCAGCACCCTTGTAAAAAGCTAGGCATGGTAGTGCACACCCATAATCCTAGTGCTGGGAAGTGGAGATAGGAGGGTCTCTGGTGCTCATTGATTATCTGGTCTCATTGAGTCACGGAATTTCAGGTTCAGTGAGAGGCCCTGTGTCAAAAAATAGGGTGGAGAAGGATAAAAGAAGACATCTAAGATTGACCTCTGGCCGAAACTCCCATGTACACACACACAGCTGC
>LZPO01075876.1:572784-584868 GCA_001675575.1 Neotoma lepida
GGCAAAGTACAGATTTATAGAAATGGGTTAATTTAAGATGTAAGAGCTAACTAATGGGAAGCCTGAGCCATTAGGCCATAAATTTGTAAATGATATAAGCCTCTATGTGTTTACTTGGGTCTGAGTGGCCNCGGGAGCCCGGGCAGGACACAAAGACTTTTTCTTACAGACTAACCTAACTTAGATAATCCCTCACACGTGTGCCCAGGTGATTTTGTCCCCTAAGTGATTTTAGACCCTTTCAAGTAGACAATCAGTGTTTACTATCACAGCAGTTCAATGAATTTTTGCTTTCTGGAAGTCTTTTAGCCAAGATTTCACTGATAATCTCTTGTTTGAGAACTCACTCTTTATCATATTCCTCAAGAAAAGCTCATGAGGACTAAATTCCTAGAGTATGTGTATGGTATGAGTACGTGCCTGTTCACGATACACAGAGACACTGNTTATAAATTGTGGAAAGGCATTTGGGCTGGGTATAAAAATCCTTATCTCTGATGTCCTTTCTTTGAAAATCTGATAAGAATTATTCTTCACCATATTGTGTTAAATAGTATCATCTGACATTAGCCTGGGTTTCTCTTATAAATTATGTTATCTTTTTGTTTAGTTGTTCCAATGGTCCGTTAACATCAGGGTATAATAATTGTGTTAGGATATGTCCTGGTTTTGGTCAGTATTACAATACTACATCATCTGTCTTTTCCATGTGTCAAGTCTTCTTTAATATNATCTAAATGTTACTGAATTATGTTTTAGGTATTTATTCCATCATAGTTCTGATATTATACTTTGGAGACATCAGTCATCCATATGTTAGATTTTCTGCATATCTTCTTATCATTTTCTCCATAATTCCTTTTATCTCTATTAGTTTCTATTACATTTATTCTATCTTCTCATTTTTTTCTGAGGGTTTCTCTGTGTAACAGCCCTGGCTGTCCTGGAACTCACTCTGTAGGCCAGGCTAGCCTCGAAGTCAGAGATCTGCCTGTCCCCTCAAGTGCTGAGATTAGAAGCATGTACTGCCCTGATGGTCTTCTCATTTTTATCTTCTGTATCATCTACAGTGCTTCTTCTTTTTAGAACTCTAATATGTTCTTTATTTCTTAGAAAAAAATCTTCTCTTTTATTTCCAAATTCTGCCAGTTTTCCTATCATTTGTACTTGAATCATTATGTTTTGCTCTTTTTATCTCCACCACCACATGCAATACACTTTTGATTTTACAACGGTATATTTGTTTATAATGTATGTATAGTGTTCTACATCTGAGGAAAGTTTTCTAGTTATCCACTATTTGATTGTATCCTGTGCCTATTCACATTAGTCAATTGAGTGAGATGGATTTCNGAAGCAGCTATCTGCAAGCAGCTATCTGCAAGCAGCTGCTTTGTGCATAGCATGTGAGGGGTTGTTAGATGAACTGGGGAAAGAGGACATTGAAATCCTCTAGGCTTTGCAGACTAGTGCTGTTTCTGCTGCTCAGAAAGCAGAGGACCATTTACTTCCAACATGGTACCCCTTGTAAGCACTCCTGCTCTCCCCTCTCCATCTAACCTGGCTCCGAAGCTTTCTACAACCAACCTTGCTTACTTCAGTTTGTTTGTTTCTTTACTCACTTATGCCCAGACTGGAAAGGGCCTCTGCCTTCCGTGTGTGTGTGTGTGTGTGTGTGTGTGTGTGTGTGTGTGTGTGTGCTTGTATGTGCTTGTATGTGCTTGTGTGTGCTTGTGCCTTCTCAGCATGCCGAACTGGACTATGCTAGGGTGCTTTTGGTATAATCTCTATGTTGTTCCTTGGTCCTGGCCACAGCTGTGTCCCCTTGAGGTTGTTATTCTCTCCCAGGAATGTTCTTTTTCTTGATGACTGCTGAGACCTGTTAGCCAGGCCCAAACTCTTTTTGGCTCCTGCCATCCCTTCTCTTAGGCATCCCACAGGATGCTGCTGGGTCTCACTTGCTTGNGGGAGTACATAAACTCGAAGCCTGCAAATTTTCTCTGTTTCCTATTTTTGTGTACTTTTGTTTTTTTCTTCATTCTCCTTATTGCTATTCTATATGGATTCTAAAAGGAGTCGTCCCAAACAGAATAAAACTATAAGGTATTAAAACAACAACAGCAAACTCCCTAGTGATGTTAATGTCCAAAGAAAAGATAGCTGTTTAAAAGTAAAGCAAGGAAGGGAAAAACACAAAGCCCTGTGTAATGTTTACTATCTCTGGATTCAGAAGGGTATAGAAGGCAGGAAAACGTAAGTGGAAAAATAGATATTCAAGAGTATTGGTAATATTTTATTTCTTGTATTAAAATTAAGTTCATGGGGGTTTACACTATTGCTTACCATATATAATTATGTATGGTTGGAATATTGCTTAGTAAAAGACAGCCAGAACTTTTATGTAATCAAGGAGAACATTTTTAATGACTTGAAATATAATTAATGTTAATTTGACTGTTGCTAATAATACTATCATGGTGTATTGTGTTTGAGAACAATGAAAAGAGCAGCTCAGGGACTAGGGAGATGATGAAGTCAGAGAGTGTTTGCTGTACAAGCTCAAGGACCCATGTGAGAACCAGGCATGCAACACATAAACCCATAACCCAGAGCTGGGACCAGTGAATGGAGACAAACAGANGCCTAGAGCTCATTGGTCAGTCTNCCCAGCCAATCAGTGAGCTCCAAGTTAGTGAGAAGCCCGGACTCAAAAAATAAGGTGGAGAGTAACTGAGGAAGACACCCAATGAAACCTATGGCCTCCACACATATGTATATATATTCGTGCACGCGCGCGCGCACACACACACACACACATACACACACACTGTGGTGTCTTTAACAGAATCTGGTACAGAAGGGGCAATTGGTCAATAGTCCCCCTCACAGCAGGTTAATCTTGTTTGACTGAAGCTAGAGTACTTAAAGTGGAAAGGGGGGNTGGGGTGAGTAATAATCACAGTGGTCTTTGTTTCCACAAGTCCTGTTTCCTGGAGCCACCACCATTCNAGGTTCCCTTCTGTTTTGTAGCCCTTGAAGTGTGTCCCCCAGGGAACAGGATCAGAAAGCACAGCGATGTAATAACAAGAGAAACACAAACTCTCTAGTTTCCCATGTACTGAAAAGGGAACAAAAACAGTAAACAACATGTACGGCATGTCCTATTATTATAAACATTATGTATGGCATGTCCTACTATTGTAAACAACATGTATGGCATGTCCTACTATTGTAATCAACATGTATGGCATGTCCTACTATTGTAATCAACATGTGTGACATGTCCTACTATTGTAAACAACATGTATGACATTGTCCTACTATTGTAAATAGAATAGAAAGGTATCAAATTATCTACCCATATCTCTGTTCTGCAGACAGAAAATGTCAGAATGGATAACTATGATGGGGCNGAGGCTAGAAGGAAAATTTCACTTCCTACTTAAATAATTTAAAATATATATGGTGGGTTTGTATATGCCAGTTGTAGTGTTTTTCAAAGAAAATGAAAAATAAAAATGCATCTTGTTCTGGTGCCAGTATTCTCAGCTGGGATCCTTGCCTTCAGCAGTTCCTTGCAGTGAACACCTGCCCCTCCCTTCCAAAGAGGCTGCAGCAGCGTCTGTGCCCAGAGTGTACTCTGACTTGTCATCTGATCATTCACTAGAGTCCATGTCTCCAGTGCCATCTCTCCAAAATGGCCCCAACAACTCAAGGGTCCCAGATACAACATGCAAATTAGCTTCTCTTAAAAACTGACCTGAGCTACAGCTAAACATAAAGTTAAAAACAGAGAGGTTGTGACTAGGTGTGTGCATTTGTCCCTCTCCTGGAATCTCCTCTTCAGATGCATTTGTAGCCATGGGTTCTGCCTTGGGGTTGCTAATCACAGGGTTCTATGGCCTCCCATCTGGTCCAGAGTTCATGAATGTCACCAGCAGAGGCAAGCCCAAGATGCTAGGCATTGACAGGGAGCTGAAGTTGTCCTGAAGCCAAGAGGCTCTACTTCCTTACTCCAGGCGTGGAAGCTGAGTTGTAGGGAACAGGAAGTCTAAGTCTAGGAGATGATGGCATGTATTACCATCTCAAACAAGAAATCCAAATACGGCAGGTGAGTAGCAGGATATGTGATTATGGTGGGGGCTTCCTATCAGTTCCTAGACATTTAACATCATTTTCAATTTTTTTTAAGTCTCAAATTTGACACTTTTTCAGAAAAAATGGGACATATGTATTTTTTTCATTTATAGCAAAACTCCAGAGATATCTCCTTGTCAGATGAGTCTCTTGCTCCTACAAATAGAGTTCATTATTTTGTCAAAGTGAATTAAAATAGAATGTCACTTTCTGAATGTCACATTTTTGGATGTGACATTGTATACAAAAAGGTCCTTTTAAAAGGGAGACAGAGAGAGAAAAAAATATTTGAAAGTCTTGGTTGGAAACCCACTTGAAGGAGAAATATAGGCATTAAAAAATCCCATTTGGGTTTCATAAAATTCCTTTCAAATGTGACAGTCTGGTAGAAATCCAGTAGCTTCCACTTCCTAAAATACAATTTTGATTAAAAATTTATAAAGCTATTTGGAGGAAAGATGCTACATAAATTGAGAATAAGTCTTATGGGGCCCTTGGAGAGAAGCTGGGAAATTTCCACATCTAAGTGGTAAACAGTGTCTGCTGCCTGCAAACAAATAACCCTTTTTACTACTTGGAGTGAATCCCTTTCCACATCCCGGTGATTTATGTCTGTGGCAGCTAAGAGTGAGCAGGCCACACTTGACTCGTCCAGAGCCCAATTCCTCCTCACCTCAGGTCACTTTCTGGGGGTGAGAATGAGCCCTGCATCTTCCAGTGGCAGGTAGAAACAGGCAAATAAACTAAAGAATGTTTTGCCTTTTCTTCTGTCCAAATAAAGCCTTCCCAGAGGCCAAGACTGGGATCCATTCGAGATAGAGGATCAGAAATCTATAGCTGTGTCTCCCTGTTCAGACCCAGAATGCTCCCTCGTCCCAACTCCTGACACCCCCTTTGCTGGAGGCCCTCTTCTGTCAAGATTCTTCTTCTTTGACAATTCTAGACCCTGAGCGCACCACACAAATCTCTGCTGGGGCATATAATACATTCCAATGCAATTATGAATGAAAATGATTGTCTACTCCATCAGATTATGAGTTCCTGAAGAATAGAATCTTGTCTTATTAAATTCTGCATCAACAATATGGTCTGGCATCCAGCACACAGTAGGTGCATAGGAAAAATTGGTTCAGTAAATGGTTAGTGAGATGAATAGCTGAAAAGATTTATGAGTGAATAAGTGTATGTAAATACTAATGATAAAATGAAATCAAGAAGTGAGAAATAAATATGCATGAATGAATGGGTCATTGAATGAACCAACTGTCTCTTCTGCACAGATTCATATATGCATATCCATATTTATATTTACATATATTTCACAACACATTATTCCTTCTGAAATGATTTTCCTTACATTAGAAGTTCATTTTGGCATCCTCAGGGGGGATGTGTTAATAAGGTGTGGAGACTCAGAAGCCAGAGTTGTCTGGTCCTTTTGTGGGAAGCAGATTACTTTTGGGGATTTGGCTATGACGGATTTATTGATAGAGATCTTCTTCACATAAGGACCTGCTTGCTAGTTTTGTCCCAGAACCTCCTAAATTGATCACTGAATTCCAACAAGATCATCAAGATAGAACATAGCCTTGGCTGTTGGACCAATGTCCTAGATCTCAACTCCTGTCTTTTCTCCAAGGAAAGGGGACAAAAGACCAAGGCCAAGCGTCTGTGATGCTTCAGCTGATGCTTCAGCTAAAACCAGAGCAAACCTACATTCTGAGTATTGTAGTCCTGGACCATGAACCCAATCTTGCTCCTCATCTTGGCCCTGATTCTCACTGGCCACACAAATAGTGTAACCTCCGTGAATCTCAGTTTACTCAGTTGTTGAATGGAGCTATAACTCTTATGAGGAAAGTGCACAAGACAGGTGCTTGATAAAGCCAGAACTCTTTTTATCTGAAGAAAAAATTGGCAACAAATGAAGGAGAGAGGCTGCTTTCAACCTGAGGCTCTTGGCCTTTTTCACACAAGCCATTACTGTAGGACAGGGGTCCCTCTGCGCCTTCTCTACAGCTTCACCACTTGTGATCCTGGGGTCCCGGGCTTGTCTCCCAGGTCAACCCTTGGTTCTCAGAGGCAGCAAGAAGCTATGTTGCTGAATGAGCTTTGTCTTCAGACTCCCTGGGTGCNGAACTGTCTCCTGCGCTTTGCTTTTGGGTCCTTCTCGAGGTGGTAGCCTCCATTCATTTAACTGCTCAGCTTCCTGGGGCTGCCTCCAGACCTGGTCTCTGNGTGATTCACTTTTTTCTCAGGCCCACCATCCCAACATCATTAATCCAGCCCCTGTGAGGCTGTCACAAGGTTCATTCATATGCATATTAGATAATACCCGTTAGTGATGCCCATTAATTAAGCAGAGCAATTTGTTTATAATTAACTGGAGAAATTTATGACTTCAGAAAACAATTACAGGAGCTGATATAAACACATTAGGTAGTGATAGCAATGCCAAGTCTAATTGCTTTCTAGAAGAATCATTGATAGNAATGCCTCAGNCATCACCAGTCAGGTCTGACAGGAGCTTGTAAATTCATCATCATGCGCAGGCCAACACCTCAGGCAATTGGGAATGGCAAAGTCCAGCCTTGTAAGTTACTTAGGGTACAACACTAAGCAAAAAAGGCAGGCTTGAAAATTACATATGCTGCAATCCCGATTTGGAGAAAATGATTTTTGCATATGTATTTCCTCCCAGGATGATGTATATGCATGCCCTTATGAATATGTATGTGCAAGTATAAATACATTCCTAGTGAAAGAAACATAAAATGAAAGAAATACATATGGAATACACATAAAATAAATATATAAATAGTGAAAGTGGGTTTTCCCTGGGTGATGGGATTTCTATTTTTACTTTTTAATGACTCTATTTTTCCAAAATTTTATAAGAATTTATTCTTTTTATAACAAAAAACTTAAAGGAACAAAGAAGAAACCAGGATAGCAATTATTTTTTAAGTAAATTATTTTTAAAAGTTGGATATGCCCTACTGGAATAGTTGTGGGGTGGTACTTTTTCATGGGCATTGTGAAAGTCAGTTTTACTTCCACGGGAGGAAATGACAAAGTTAGATCACTGTTTTCACAAGCGCAGTCCTGTTTGTTGGAACTTGCCTTTTTGGTGCTATAAGTGGAGAAAGCAAAATTCAGCATCCTTCAACTTTAAAATAGTATCAACTTGTGGAAATCCTGCAAGAGGCTGTTGGCAAGACTCCCACACTGAGGGGTCCTGAAGGTTCCTAATCAAACACACCAGCCAGTCACATTGGACAAGGATGGATTTTCAAAGGACTCTTGAAGTGTGTACACTTAGGAGAGGGGTGGGGACCTGTCCATACTGAGTGATTCATCTTCCCCAAATGTCACAAGTGAAGAAACAGAACATTTGGCAGACAGTTGGGAATGCCTTTGAAAAAACAAAACCCAAAAAAACCCAGAATGTCAGAGGTGATCTGACCCCACATGCTCCCTCTCCAGCCAGCAGAAGAAATGAGAATTCTGGGTCATTGCTGGCCAGAGACAGTGGTCACTGTGAACAAAAAATCGACCTCCTTTCTGTTCACATTTGATGAACACCCAGCTTTGTGTCAGCCAGGGCCTATGGCATTGTCACAGCACAGTGTGTTTCTGACTGTGAGCCCATGGTCTGGTTCTCCTCAAAATGAAACCATTGAAATCCCCAATCTGCCTTGAAGAAGACTCCCTAGTCCGGAAAGTTTGGGAAACACTGATTAGTTGTTACCCTCTTGGAAAGTCCTGATGGCATCAATCAATCAATGGCATCCTCAGAGAGGACCAGGCTTACCCTTCATTAAGACCATTTCCCAAACTTGTTTTAACACAGNAAGTTTCAGGTCCTAGAATACAGCTTCACATCTGAAGTTACTGTTCCTCAAAAGACAATTTGGGAAGAGTCAATGAATCCATTTAATTAAAGATTTAGGATGGGTGAACTGGGACAATCAAAGCTGGGCAAGTTAATTCATATCCCTAATTACTGTTCTAGTTTGGATCTTGAATGTTATCCAAATATCCACATGTTAAAACTTGGTTTCGCAGCCTGTGGTGCTACTGGGAAGTAAAGTGACCTTTAAAAGGTGGAGCCTAGTGGGAGGATTCTAGGTCATTGGGGGTGTCCCCTTGAAGGGGCTGTTGTGACTCTGACCCTCTCCGCCTTCCCACCCTCCATAAATGGACAGATCTCGGATTGGATTGCTGGCTCAGTAGATAAAGCACCTGCCATGCAAGTGTGAGGACCCAAGTTTGAACCCCCAGCACTTACATAAATCCAGATGTGTCAGTGCAAATCTGTAATCCCAGTGCTCCTACAGAGTTAGGAAGNGGAGACAGAATCCCTGGGAGCTCACAGGCCAGCTAATCTGGTACAAACAGTTGCAAAAAGAATAAGAGACCCTGGCTCACATATAACACTGTCCTCTGACCTCCACATAAGTGCTGGGATACATGCACTTCTACACACACACACACACACACACACCTGTCTCTTATACACATCTAGATGTGTATAAGAGACAGGCCAACAGCAGCAGAATACTAACACACATTTTGGAATAAAGTAACCCCTCCCCCTCAAATTACTTAGCTGAGTTGTATTAAAGGAAACAGTAAAGACCATACCAGTGAAGTGATAGGCTCCATTGAAAACTCACGGTCTAGGCTCCGTTGTACATTGGTGACACACAGGAGTATGCCAATATCAAATGAAGTAGAAATGTTGTACGTGAAACTTGATTAGTTACACAGTGGCGGTGAGTCTGGTCTCTTGCATGAATGAGAAGTGTGAAACAGTAGACCAGCATGACCCACCCACCCTCATTTTAAAGATAAAGCCTGCTCAATTGGGNCACAGGGTTTGTCTGAGNTTACAGACCACCATCCAGGATACTGAAGACATAAATCTTATCTTTCCAAGCTTGAGTGTCTTTCAGGTCTGTCTGCCCGTGTTCATTATTTTTTTTCTGCCACTATGAAAAAGAAGATACCCAGACAAAAAGCAAGTTGGGGAAGAAAGAATTTGTTTTACCTTACAGTTAGAGAGGATACAGTCCATCATGGCAGAGGAGGTTTGGCAGCAGGAGCACTGAGGTCCACATGGCATTCAGGAAATGCCTAAAATGCCTCAAAGCCCATCCCCTAGTGACGGACTTCCTTCAGGGGTGGGGCTTACTTCCTGAAGNTTCCATAACCTTCACAAGCAGCGCCACCAGTTGGGAANCAAGTGTTCAAANGTGTGACCTACAGGGGCATTTCTTACTCAAACACAACGTCTCCTCGCCACAGCTCATTCCCCTTAACACTGCCACTCTCAAGTGATGTAATGGATGGAACAGGATCTTGGATTTAAAGCCTGGCTCTGTAAGCCAGCAGCTGAGTGACTTTGAGAAAACGGCCTAAACTCTTCCTTTGTGTCTCAGTTTCTCCACTTGTGCAAGAGTAATCATGAACTCACCTAACAGAGCTGGTGAGAAAATGAAACGTGATCCTGTCTAAACAGATCACTGTCACCGCCGCAGTCGGTGTGGGACACATTTCATCTTCTTCTCATTACCATTTTGAAAAGCTCTTGATAGCTTTTTTCCTCTGAACGAAAAATCAAGTTTTCTTTGCTCTGAAGATATTTGTCAATCTGGANTAATATTTTGTATTTGAGCAATGAGAATCCTTCAATATCAATGGAATAAGATGGAATTAAGAAGGGGGCTGCTCGTTGATGAAAATATAATGTTGGAGCCTAGAGATAGGAAATTGAAAGACAGAGTGTTGTCTATCACACCCAGATGATGCTNGTGTGTATGGACCCTGTAAGTCAGGTGGGGGACTGCAGATTATTTTCTGACTCTAGGCCAGTGGGACAGCCTCACAGCTGGGCCCATGGTGCCTCTGTGGGCCTTTGGTGCAGAAGCTAGCATATTTCCTGGGGGACTCACTAACTTTGGGCTGGCAGAGGTCTTACTTTTTCTGATTACCAGGTTGGAATTGGAACCCTTGGTACAGCTGAGCCCCAAGCAAGTCTCAGCAAGTTCATTGGCTACACCCCAAGAAGCATTTATTGATTTCAAGTCTTTTGAGGCAGACATCTTAAAAACTACATCCTTCTCTCCCCACACCTTCTCCTTTTATTCCACCCTCCGCAGGCTTTGTCTCTCACTTGGTCCGTGTGCAGCCCTGACTAACCCTGTTCCTGTTCTCTGCAACCAGAACCATTTCTAAAAACTGCTGCTTCCTCTCCCATGGCTTCTGATGGTTTCCAGGCAACAGAGTCTAGAGGCCTATGCTATGATTCTCCTATATCTCTCCCATCTTTTTTTTTCATGTGTGTATGTGCACATGCATGCATGTGGCCATGGAGGCCAGAAAGGTGGATTAGACCCCTTGGAGCTGGCGTTAAAGGTAGTTGTGAGCTGCCCAGTGTGGATGCTGGGATCCACACTCCCACAATCATGACTGAACTGCAATTCTCTTAACCACTGAACATCTCTTCAGGCCCCTTTGCTCTAATTTTACCTGAGATTTAATTGTTTATCTGTTTGTTTTTTTAGACAAGGTCTCATTATATAGTTCTGGCTGGCCTAGAACTTGCTATGTATACTAGACAGGCTTCAAACTCACAGAGCTCCTAAGTACTGGGACTGGGGTTAAAGGGGTGCACCACCACACTAAGCACGAGGATTTATTTTGTTTTGTCTTGTTTTGTTTTGCTTTTTATTTTTTTTGACAAGAAAATGCCAACACATATATTTCATTTAAATGTTATTATTATCAACTGACAGATGATAATTGTACTTAAGGGGTTCAATGCTGTATTTTGCTATATTTGATAATGAGTCATGATCNAAATGGCACAGTTGTCATGTCTACCGCCTTAAACACTTATCTGTTTTATGTGTGTTGAGAAATCTCAAAATGCTGCCCTCGAGCTATTCTGAAATACACACAGAACCACTGTTGACTGTAGCTACCCGCTGAGCTAGTGCTATAGGACACACACACCAGACTGTGTTCCCTTGATCTGACTGTATCTTTTTCCCAATCCTTCCCTTCCTCCATTACAGCCTCCCTCACCCCCTCATTCCCACCCACCCTTCCCAGGCTCTGCTAAGCTCTGGTCTATTCCCCTCTATGGAATCAATCTCTTTAGCTTCTGCGTCTGAGTGAGAACTCGTGGTGTTTGCCTGGCTTACTGTATTTAGTATGTTTTGTAGTTCCACCCACATTATAGCAAACGTCTGAATAATATTCCATTGTGTACCTAGACCACACTTTCTTTATCCATCTTTCGTTGACGGACATTTTGGCTGACATGGTGACATATGCTGGCTACTGCAAACCAGTTCTGCAGTAAATAAGAAAGTACATGCATCTCTCCAAAGCCTTCATTACCAGTTCTTTCTAAATACATTTCATAGTCAGATGGTTGGATCATATAATAGTTCTATGTCAGTGTTCTGAGGACAGTTGTCCCATGCTGTTCTCAGCAGTGGCTNTACTAACTTACATTTGCACTAAGGGAGTCATGGACCCCCTTCTCACATCCTTGCTAGTGTTTACTGTTTTTATCTTCTTGATCAGAGCCCTGCTGCCTGGGCTGAGATGGTAGCTCCTCATGCTTCGATTTGCATTTTCCCAATTAGCAATGCTGAGTCTTTTCCCATAAATTTCTTGGTTGTTTTTATGTTTTCTTTAGAGTAAAAATGAGGAAAGTCCATTTATATCCCGTGCCAGTTTTAAAAATCTGATCGTTTGGTATTTAGCTGCCAAAATTTCTTTTCACTTCTTGCATGCTCTGAATTTTAGTCCCTTGTCAGGTGGGACATCCTCTTTCATCTTGCTCTCCTCGATCTGCTTAGGCCCAGCATGGCCTGTCTGTTTGCACTTTCATTCTCTGTGCTTTGTAAGTTCTACCCAAGAAATGCACCA